>JALMQS010000861.1:108503-467341 GCA_024734495.1 Forficula auricularia | reverse complement strand
TGTTGGCGTAGTCCAAATGTAAAACACATTTTGTTATTTGATAGTTGGCAATTCAGCTGTCAATCAGTAAAAAAGTTTTTTGATCGGTTGCGTAGTTTTCGTTTGGCGTTCGTTGAAAAATGGAAAATCAAAAGGAACATTTTCGTCATATTTTGCTTTTTTATTTCCGCAAAGGGAAAAACGCATCGCAAGCTCACAAAAAGTTATGTGCTGTTTATGGTGACGAAGCCTTAAAAGAACGGCAGTGTCAAAATTGGTTTGCCAAATTTCGTTCTGGTGATTTTTCACTCAAAGATGAAAAACGCTCTGGTCGTCCAGTTGAAGTTGATGACGACCTAATCAAAGCAATAATCGATTCGGATCGTCACAGTACAACACGTGAGATTGCAGAGAAGCTTCATGTATCACATACATGCATTGAAAATCACTTAAAACAACTTGGCTATGTTCAAAAACTCGATACATGGGTTCCTCACGAACTGAAAGAAACGCATTTAACGCAACGCATTAACATCTGCGATTTGCTAAAGAAACGTAATGAAAATGATCCATTTTTAAAACGACTGATAACTGGCGATGAAAAATGGGTTGTTTACAACAATATCAAGCGGAAAAGATCGTGGAGCAGGCCAGGTGAACCAGCTCAAACAACATCAAAAGCTGGTATTCATCAAAAGAAGGTTTTGTTATCAGTTTGGTGGGATTACAAAGGAATTGTCTACTTTGAACTCTTACCACCCAACCGAACGATCAATTCTGTTGTCTACATTGAACAACTAACGAAATTAAACAATGCAGTTGAAGAAAAGCGGGCCGAATTGACAAATCGAAAAGGTGTTGTATTCCATCATGACAATGCAAGGCCACACACATCTTTGGTCACTCGGCAAAAATTATTGAGCTTGGTTGGGATGTTTTGCCACATCCACCATATAGTCCTGACCTTGCACCATCTGATTACTTTTTATTTCGATCTTTACAAAACTCCTTGAATGGTAAAAATTTCAATAATGATGATGATGTCAAATTGTACCTGATTCAGTTTTTTGCTAATAAAAACCAGAAGTTTTATGAACGTGGGATTATGATGCTGCCTGAAAGATGGCAAAAGGTCATTGATCAAAATGGGCAATACATTACAGAATAAAGTTATTTAGTTCCATGAAAGAATTGTCTTTGATTTTCTAAACAAAATCCGCAACCTCTGGCTACTAAATTTTTTAATAAAAAAATTGTTAATAATGAGGTTAATTTCGAATAAAAATCTTTGTTTTGTTATTAATAAAAAGAATATTGAGATAAATTTTTTCTCATTATAAAAACATTTATTTAACACGAAAATGATTTCATGAAATATAGTTTGAATTCTACACTATTTCTTTTGTTATATTCTGTTCGCTGCAAATAACTTTATATTTTTTTACTTTTATGAACAATTAATTAACTAGACAGTCAAATCTATTGAATTATTGAAGTTTATAAATCTGTTGAAAATGGTATAATTTGTATAGAAGTTATAATCCTTTTAAAAAGCTCGGTTCATTTACTTCCATGTTAAAAGGACAATTTTCAATAATTTATTTCTTGGTAATGGGACAGACGATCAACTTCAAATTTCGGGAATAAATATTTAATACATCAATGATTCGATGGTAAAAATTTGAGGATTTTCTTATAAAAATGGCAAACAGTCCCTAACGCCCTTAAATTAAAGGATACATATATATTGTTACTTTCCTTTATATATTATATATATATATATGATTCATCTATATATAATTACCATATATAGAATCGATTTTTCGAAAAAGGCTCTAACGATTTCGATCAAAATCACGGATTTGGGGGTTTTAGTGTCAATATATCTATCTGTCAGGATCTCATCTTCGTATAACTTTAATCTGATATGTTTTTTTTAATTAAGCTAATTATTAACAGATGGGTGAGTCAATAAAAAATTTTAATTATTTTTTTTTCAATTTCCTTTAGTAATTAATTGTTTGTTTGTTTGTTTTTATTTTAAAACCCACTAATCTTTCATTATAACTATTATTATATATTAAAATTAGAAAATTTAATTAATTATAGATATTTTCTATTGAAGACGGTGTGATAGAACTCATTGCTGAATTGATGCAATGGCAGCCCAAGAATAATGAAAATCACAAATTCCGAATAAAAGAACATATTGGAACATAATTTTCACTCTTTTTGAAAAACCGGACGATTCAGAGGATCGTCGCTTCTTCAGGATTTAAAAGTGTCAATGAAGGAATATAAATATAAATATTATTTTTAATTACAATTAAGCTCAAAACTTTGTGCACAACGTTGCCTTGATGAGCGGGTCAAAACTGTGGAAAATAAGCTGACGTGTTCTGATGTGGCCATCTACTTGATTTTACCATACAATCTGACCCCTAAAATTATTTATAATCATCTAGGGAGGGGGGGTAGTTTTTGCATTTTTAGACTTCTGGGGTCCCAGTGATTATGTATACAAAATTTGGTTGAGTTTGGTAAATGGCCAAGATTTTCATTTTTTGACCCCCTCCCCCACCATTTTTGGCGGTTAGTTTTTGCATTTTTAGACTTCTGAGGGTCCATTGATTATGTATACAAAATTTGGTTGAGTTTGCTCAAATGGCCTAGATTTTTAATTTTTAACCCCCCTCCACCTCCAATTTTGGGTCGATATGCACCAAAATCTAATCAGCTCTTAATCTCAATGCACCAAAACTACGTGTTAAATTTGGTTTCGATATTCACACTAGTTTTTGAGCTAGCTCGTCCACAGAAATTTGGTAACGCACAGACTAACAGACAGACTAACAGACAGACTAACGGACAGCTAACAGACATTTTGACAAAACAATTATCATCTCGAAAAATATAATTTTTTCGATGTTCACTTATTAGAGCTTTTTTGTAGAGCGAAATGCCATGGTTTCGCTCAATTTTTTTAATCAAAATAGTTTCAGCCGTTTTTAAGATATTTCTGAAAAAAAGAAGGAAAAAAAACACTTTTTTCATGCACGATTACAATTCTTGACCATACCCTGTATGGTAAAGTAAAAATTAAATAAAATTTTAGTTCAATTTTATTTATAATTATGGCTTGAAAATAAAAATCGACCTTTTTACCTGGAATTAAAAATAAATATAATATCAATATATCGTTCGGTCCGCCAGTCAAAAATTGATTTTTTTTAATTCGTCTAATTTAAATAAAATCTATTTGACTTTCATTATTTGATTCAGAAATCATAAAGTGGTCTTTATAGCTAGACTGCAAGTTTTTAACATATATTTCGTTTTGCGGTTTCCAATGTTTAAATACTTAAATTTGTAGCTCAAAAACTTAGAAATTTTAAATTTAAAACTTCGACTAAGCTCGAGATTATTACAGCAAGGTTTTGGTTCAAATTGCACAACCTGGAAGTTTCCTTTACTAGAGTATTCTTGACTTTTTTTCAAAAACACCTAGCACGATTATTAAATTCTACCTGATAGTTACGATCGTAAGAGTGCAAATTTTCAACACAAATTCGCATTTTGTAATCCCCAGAATTTGTTTATCTCTCTATCTATGGTCGAGTTAAATTAAAAACTGTAAATCTTAAAGATATGAAATTAAAAAAAAAAAAAATAGTTATAGGCTCAATATATCTCTAAAAATAAGTTCAAAATACTCAAACGGAAGTGCCCATTTACTTCTGGTAGTTTTTAACCGACTTCAAAAAGGAGGAGGTTTTCAATTCGACTGATTTTCTTTTTTATGTCTAAGTTACCCGGTTTCTTCTACAATTGTGAACCGAGTTTGATGATTTTTATTGAATTGGGTTCAGTATAGTTTCCGATTGGTACCATATAAATTTCATTGTTATTGGACCTTTTATGTTATATATAACTTTTTTTGTTTATGAACCGATTTTAATGATTCTTTCTGCGTTTGCATCAGTATGGCTCCAAGGCAGTCAAGATACATAACTATTTATTTATTCATTTTTATGTATGTTCAGCGAGAACTTTTTGCCAGGTCGACCGATTTCGATGATTCTTTTTATTGGGAAGGGAGATATCTTAAAGGTGGTCCCAAATTAATTTGGTCAAGTTCTTATGATATGATCAATGACAAAATAACGGAAATATCCAATTCTTATGAGGAAATATTCGAAATTATAATAAATAAAATCTTTTATAAAAAATTTAATGCATTTTATTTTATTTTTGAGTTCTTATTATTTTATTTGTCGAATTTAATTTTTTTGAAGTCGGTTTTTTAGGCTTTTTTTTTTGTCGACAATGATTCTAACATTTTATTTATTTGTAATAGAAATTGTAGGGTATTGGAAAAAATCAAAAAAACAGAGATTTTATTAAATCGGGCCAGACGTTTCATCAATTTATTTTGACTTTCTCGGTGCCCTATTTTATCACTCTTTGTTAAAAAACAATTTCACTATAAGATAAGGTCATTTTAATATTTAATTTTTAATTTACACACTACGACATCAAATTTTATTTGTTACAGAAAAGTCGCTTCCAAGATTGTTGATTGATTTGAGCCAAGAATATGTTAAACAAAGATTAATGATGTTAAGTCTTATAGAGAAAATGTATTTTGACAAAAAGTGATAAAATGGGCCACTGAAGAAGTCAAAATAAATTGTCGAAACGTCTGGCATATTTAATAAAAACTGTGTTTTTGATTTAGTCCAGTTCCATACTATTCCTGTTACAAATTTACTATGGATACTAATGATACAACATTCTATTTATTTATCTTTTTTAATTTCACAAAAAATTAGCAAGTTCTTTGTTAATTATTGCCGACGCTCGGAATCGAGTATGGCACTTCAAGAAGAAAAAATATATTTTTGTGAAAACTCTCTTGAAATTTTACTTACTTATTATTTAAAAATGATTAATCAAGTAAATTTAAGAGCTTATTTTGCGATTAGAAAACTCAAAATTGTGTCCCAAAAGTTATTTGAATGGCTCTCTATGCATAAAGCATTCTCAATTTATTGTTCTTATTGAATATGTATATTCGTAAATTCTATATTTTAAAAATAGTGGGTGTTCATACTTGAGAACGTTCGCAGAATAAGTCAATCGAAACGTCGTTATAATGTATTAATTGTTCGGGTTCAATAAATAATTATAATTAATTACGTGTGATTTAGATTCAAATTCAAATTTTAATCAAATTAAACACAAAAATAAAAGCTTCAACAGTTTCATTACTAATATGTATACTATAGATATATATTATTTATTTGTTAGAGACTATAGTTTCGAAGGTTTGAACCTTCATCATCAGTTAGAAATATTTTATCTGTTATTTCTCATCGGTTCAAATTACCCGATTGCTATATCAACAAAACGAATTTTTCTATATCTAATCGGGTATTTGAGTATTTGAGAAATAACAGATACAATATTACTAACTAAAGATTACGGATGATGAATGTCAAACATTTAAACTATAGTCTCTAACAAATAAATTATATAAATATATGTTGCAGTAAAACCCGTTTTTTACTGATGTTGGTTGAGTTTTGTCCAAAGATCTTCATTTTGACCTTCCGAGCATTTTGGTTTATTTTCAAAGTTTTTTAAACGAAAATATCAAAAATAGTAATTTTTATGAAAAATAGTAATTTTTGACATTTTCGTTAAAAACTTTTCAAAATAAACACCAAAAATGAGGCGGAAGGTCAAAAATGAAGATTCTAGCTAAAATTCTTGGGCCAAAACTCAACCATCATCAGTAAATTCTAGTTGCAACAAAAGTTATTCAGTTAAACGCGTTTTAACTAGTAAGAACGGAGTTTTGGTTTTTTTAATGCAATCGAATGCAAGAAGGGGTGCACCAGTAAAGATGCAGCCCCTATGGATCTCGAAAGACCCTTGCATTACCGAAGAAAAGGGAAAGTTGATTAAGTGAGAGGGTGTAGACGTAGGTGTTTATGCACTCGGGTTTTGAAGGTTTGAAGATTATAAGTGCTGGGAAAGATTGAGGCTGAAAGAGAGTTCCAGTTCCTTGAAGTCATGGGGATATACGTATTAGCGAATGAAGTGATCCGGCACTTTTCTAATTTGACCGCGAAAGAGTGTTGGGAGTCAGGCAAAACGCCTGCTACGCTCAACATATGCATATTTATAGTATAAATAAATACAAATCTTTCAAATATTTTATAAATATGTTTGGCTTTATATTCATTTCATAAAGCAACTATTTTTATTTTTTGAAATTTATTTAAATTCAAAATTAATGAATGGAGAAATTCTCCCGAAACGTATGGTATTTTAATAAACGTTTGTACATTTTTTTTTTTGATTTCTATTACTATAATAAAAAAAATCAATAAAATTTATTTATATTCGTTATATATATATGTATATGTTTATTTGCCCAAAGCAGAGGACAAAATCATTGATTTCTCTTTATGAATCAAACAACTCCGCTACTCTCGAGAAAATAAACTCATTTCCATTAAAAATTATATTAGTGTAACATAACTTTACTACGAATTTATAGCAAATCAAGTTTAAAATAAAATAATAACATATAATATTAAAAGTATATATAATACAATTATATAAGAATAAAAAACACACTATCATTACTCAAGTAATAATTGCTTGAGTTTCAAGCCAATTTTCCTTTCAAGGTGACGTCTTCCGCTAAATCTTTTCAACTAAACTTAGATATAACTTTTCTCACAGACTTCCTTTTTTTTAATATAATTAACAAAGAACTTCGTAATTTTTGTGAAATTAAAAAGATAAATAAATAGAATGTTGTATCATTAGTATCCATAGTAAATTTGTTGTGTGTGTTTTATTAAATATGCCAGACGTTTCGACAATTTATTTTGACTTCTTCAGTGGCCCATTTTATCACTTTTTGTCAAAAAACATTTTCTCTATAAGACTTAACATCATTAATCTTTGTTTAACATATTCTTGGCTCAAATCAATCAACAATCTTGGAAGCGACTTTTTCTGTAACAAATAAAATTTGATGTCGTAGTGTGTAAATTAAAAATTAAATATTAAAATGACCTTATCTTATAGTGAAATTGTTTTTTAACAAAGAGTGATAAAATAGGGCACCGAGAAAGTCAAAATAAATTGATGAAACGTCTGGCCCATTTAATAAAATCTCTGTTTTTTGATTTTTTCCAATACCCTACAATTTCTATTACAAATAAATAAAATGTTAGAATCATTGTCGACAAAAAAAAAACAAAAAGCCTAAAAAAACCGACTTCAAAAAAATTAAATTCGACAAATAAAATAATAAGAACTCAAAAAATAAAATAAAATGCATTAAATTTTTTATAAAAGATTTTATTTATTATAATTTCGAATATTTCCTCATAAGAATTGGATATTACCGAGGGATGAACCGCAATTGGAATTAGGTGTACACGTCTTTGGAATTATTTTGGAATTCATTAGAATATGCCACTTCATCTATTGTCTTCTACTTGGAAATTAAAGTGGAAGTGGAAGTAGGTGTACACGATATTAGGTCACGGTTCACCCCTCGGCGATTACTATTGAGAGAGTCACCTCCATTGTAATTATCCTGGGGAAATTTTACACAGGGATGGTTTCTCATTGCCTTCCCTGAAGGAATCAGATTATAGTCGGTCAAATATTTCCGTGAGTTTGGCTTGAATCCGCGCTAGCTTGATTAGAAGGCATTTTTTTAATTTAAAACCTTTATTTATAATTTTAATATTTACAGATACAACATTGTAAATCAATACATTACAGGTACAACAGATATACATGATTATATGAAATTTAAAAATGTTTTTAATTGTTCCTTATAAATAGTTTCCTGCCCTATGAGCTTTCACTACTAATATACTTTAATTTAGTTCTTAATAATTAATAATATTTACAAATGTGAATATAATTAGGTTTATTACACAATTTTTTTAATTATCCTTAATCTAAATATTTACATATTTTAGTTTATTTTAATTTTATTTTTATACAGGGAAAGATTCAAGACAAATCAAAAACCCTGCTTGATTAGAAGTCATGTTCTTTAACCACTCGACCAACCTGACTCCTAAAAAAAAATATATTTTTTGCTTAATTATTATTTTAAAAATGTTTCACCTTGAACCGACACCTAACTCTTTAAAAATTATTTCATTTAATTAACTAAAGATAGAAAGTAATGAAAATTTTGAAAATATAAAAATTTGAGTTCTCTTTGAACTCCTGAAGATGGGCTCTGTACCCCGAAATATATGGTATATATATCTTGTCTTTTATTTTTGTAAAATCTACCTCGAAGTTTTATAAAAAATCTTTTTAATTTTTAAATTTTCATTACTTTATTAAAATATGTTTGACCAAGAACCTTTAACCGACTTCAAAAAAAGGAGGAGGTTCTCTATTCGACTGAATTTTTTTTTTTTTTTGTGCCTATGTTACCTCATATCTCCGCCAATTGTGAACCGATTTTGAAAAAAAAATTTGCATTGGGTCTAGTCTACCTTCCGATTGGTCCCATTTTTTTTCGATAGGTATTAGACCTTTTATTGTTAGGTTTGCTCAGTGACCTAACTTCTTTTGTTTATGAACCGATTTCGATGATTCTTTTTCTATTGGAAAGGGGATATCTTAGGGATGGTGCCATATTAATTTGGTCAAGTTCTGATGATATGATCACTATTAATAACATCACTAAAAAGAGAAAAATAAAAATAATTTTTAAGAAAAAAATAAAAACCGACTTCAAAAAATTAAATGCAACAAATAAAATACACTAAAAGGTATAAAATAATTATTAACATATTTAGTTACAACTAAACTACGAAATATTAATATGAAATTACTTTTGTAAGTCGGTGCCAAATATATACCTTTTATGAATCGAACTCGACGGATCTTACTTTAGTAAGTTTGGCGGGTACGCTCGCTTATAGGTATAGTTTGCTTTGGTACCGACTTCAAAAAGTAATTTAATGTTAATATTTCGTCGTTTAGTTCTAACTAAATAAGATAATAATTATTTTATACGCTTTTAGTGTATTTTATTTGTTGCATTTAATTTTTTGAAGTCGGTTTTTATTTTTTCTTAAAAATTATTTTATTTTTCTCTTTTTAGTGATGTTATTAATAGTGATCCTATCATCAGAACATGACCAAATTATATATTGCACCATACCCCCTTTCCAATAAAAAAGAATCATCGAAATCGGTTCATAAACAAAAGTTAGTCCTGAACAAACCTAACAAAAAAGGTCTAATACCTATGAAAATAAACTGCAACGGATCGTTGCTAAACTTTATCCAATGAACTATCGTAGTCTAGGGTAAAGTACTTTAAAATATAATTTTACAAAAAATTTTATATGACCATTTTTGTGGTCCTCAAGGTACTCAATTATAATATTAAATTTCATCAAAATTGGTTAAGTCATTTTCAAGATATTTAGAAAAAACTAAAAAAGTACTGAAATAAAGTACTAATGTTTGTGGGCCGATATGTACCAAAAACTAATCAGCGCTTCATTTTGTTAAACTAATAGTAGGTTTTCAATTTCAATTCAATCAGTGCAACGGTGTGGAAAAAATCGTGGACGAAAAAAACGATAACATCCATCCATCCATCCGCACGCACTTCCAAAAAAAATGGCACTTTTTTGCCTCTCGGCGAGACCCCAGGTAATTTTTGGCAAAATCGTCACGTGCTAAAATTCAATCTAATTGAATACTACAATTTGTGACCTTAATTGAGTCCATGGGTTCCGTAGTCTTTACCTGAGGACCCTTTGAAGTCCCGCTTGGCGCGAGACCGATTACAATACTTTACCCATGATTCGCATTGGATAAAGTAAAAATGGGACCAATCAGAAGGTAGACTGGACCCAATGCAAAATAAATTTTCAAAATCGGTCCACAATTGGTGGCGGAGATATGAGTTAACATAGGCACAAAAAAAAAAAAAAAAAAAAATTCAGTCGAATAGAGAACCTCCTCCTTTTTTGAAGTCGGTTAAAAATATGTTTGACCAAGAACCTACACCATTTTCTCTTAACAAAACTATAGATATCTATTTACTCTACAAAAAAGCCGAGGTGTGCGGTTGAAATTTCAGGAATTGTGAACTATTCCGTTATTTGATAAACGTTGATATACTTCATTAAATTTGTGCTCATGGTGTAGTGAGAGGGGCAATTAATTGATCTTAAAATTGCTTGACTAAATAATCTCAAGTGTCAAATGCTCTCGAGTTTCTACATTAAGTAGTCAGCAATTCAATGTTATTGAAACTGCCAGGAATCGATCATTTTTTTGTTGCTCGTCTAAATGGCGTTTAAGTGCAGGAATATTGTCGATTCCTCAATAGCCTTAAAAATACAAGCCATTCACTGATTTATTCCCTCTACGAATTCAACTTGATTATGTATTCTATCCAATATAATAAATGGACTCAAAAAAATGACAATAAAGAATATGAAATTTGGTTAATTATAATTGAATTGCAATTGTCAGTGAGTCACTCGACCGTGACAATTTGTTAAGTATGAAACGTTGATGTTATTATTTTGCTCCTGTCTAATCTGAAGTGTAAAATTGCATTTTGGCTGCCGAGGGGGCCAAGAGGGCCAATTGTCAATCAAATTTTATTTCAATGATCTGATTGAGGAAAGGCCCTCTTAGCAAATGATAAATTGCTAATAAGTCTAAAATATTAAAAAAAATAATCACTGAAGTTATCCTCTGCTTGATGCAAATAAACATAGACCTACATATCTATATTAGGGTGGCCCTTATTTTGGGTATTTTCGAATTTTTACGCTCGCGGGGCTCATATGGTTCGAAATAAATAAAAAAAATATATCCCCCAAGTTTCAACCCCCTATCTCAATTTTAACCTGTGCCTCAGTGCAATGTAAGTTTCCCATCTAAATAACAAGGGGTTTTGGCATTGAACGATCAATTTTTTATTCGAGCCAAAGCAATGGTTTGGAGAAATTTGAAACTCTATAGACTTTATCCTTATAATAGTAGCTACCATTCAGAATTTTTACAGATTTGTAGCTATTATAATTTTGGAGTCTATAACTTACTAATCCTAAGATATGGCAGTATTTTATCTAGCTGTAACTACAAAATTATAATAACTCAAAATCTGAAAAAACTCTGAAGGATAGCTACTATTATAAGGGTAAAGTCTACAGAATTTAAAATTTTTTTTAAATATTTCTTTGGCCGGAATAAAAAATTGATCGTTCCATGCCAAAAACCTCCATGTTATTTAGATGGAAACTTGCATCGCTCTGAGGTTAAAATTGAGATAGAGACTTGAAACTTGGAAGATATTTTTTTTATTTATTTTGCACCATATGAGCCTCTGCGAGAGTAAAAATTCGAAAATACCCAAAATAAGGGTCACCCTAATCTATGTATATAAAATGGAAAAGTATGTATATATGTTTGTATGATCCAAACGATCTGATTGGCCAGTGCATAGCCAATGGCAAAGCGTTAAATTATTAGAACGATTCTGATTGGTCAGATAGTGATCGTGCTTAGCCAATGTGTTAAATAAATCTTTCCTTATTGTTCCTTATTGTTGAATCAATTTCATTCAGCACATTCTTTCAATACTTACAGTATCATTTTAAATTTCAATTATTAAATTGGTATGAACGAGACGCTCCCCGCCAGGGGCTAGGTGACGCCGGGCCGAAGGCTCGGTCGTCAGCTATTATTATATAAGGAGTATCAATATGTATAGGTTGCAATGGGGTTAGGGAGGGTAGGTGGTTGGAGGGGTATGGAAATTGGAGGGCGGGTTGTTCAGGTGACGATCCAGAGTCACGGGTGGGGGTGCGGGGGGTAGGCACGGGGTGGTATGGTAGTGTGGGGCGGGGTGGAGGACACGGGGTGAGGTCCAAGGGGTGGTGGTGTAGGGTCGGGGTTGGGGTTGAGGGTGTGGTTCGTGGGGTGGGGGTCTCAATGGGGTTAGGGAGGGTAAGTGGTTGGAGGGGCATGGAATCCCAGCGAAACCTCCACCATGCAATGGGGTTAGGGAGGGTAGGTGGTTGGAGGGGTATGGAAATGGGTTCTTAAAGGGTACTTTTAAGGGGAATATTGCTGAGTGTGAGAATACTAACCTTTTTAGACGTGGTGGTGGTGTGTAACTCAGTGTATCTCGTTGTACTATTTTGATAAGCTAATGGGTTGTTACCATTTTAAGGTATATATTTTAATTTAAATTTAAATTGCACATAATTAATTATATTTCATTATTCATGTCCATGATTAATAATTAAAGGAATCGTAGGGAGTTGGACATGACTTTAAATTAAATTAAATACATGTTTTCATCAAATACGCCAAACGTTTTATTTGCTGTTTTGCAACTTCTTCAGTGGCTCATTTATTAAACTTATTAAAAAATCCAGACAAATAAGTTTAATAAATGAGCCACTGAAGAAGTTGCAAAACAGCAACGAAACGTTTGGCGTATTTAATGAAAACTTGTATTTAATTTAATTTAAAGTCATGTCCAACTCCCTACGATTCCTTTAATAATTAATTATAATTATTTATTGAACACTAACAAATAATTCATTCTGAAACTTTTGGGTCCAAACACGTTATAAATTTACATGAAGCTAAACATTTTTTTATTTTTGACAAGGCTTGGTTCGATCACATATGTGTACCGCATTTTGTGTATAACTCCTAATTAACTGAAGATGGCCAAATAAAATTCAGGCCGAAACGTTTTATTAAAGGTGTTTTATTGAACCCAGTGATTCCATCTTTGGCTGATACCTCCTCCTTCATCTAGTACAGTTTCATCACCGCCACGAACTCTAACAACACTAACAAATAATACAATACAACTATGACGTTTCGATCGACTTATTCTGCGATCGTTCACAAGTATGAGCACCCACTCCCATTATAGGTTAACTGAACCTAACCTATAATAAATAATCAATTTTGTAAACAAAATTATTTTAAAATAGTAATTGGAGACTCATAGAAGGTCCACACTGTTCCTGTTTTTTTGACACACAAGATATATGTTTATTCGAAACAAAGAATTTCAATAAAGAAAGAGTAATTTAACATTGAGGGGAAAACCAAACTTTGTGGGGAAATTATTTAAAAGGATTACACATTATATGTCATATAGTATTTTAATTGATGATTTGGACAATCTCTTGTCCTAATAATTTTTTATTCACAAAAACGGACAGTTAATTCCTTGTAAGCACATAATATATTATTATCATTTGCTTGGTCAAACAACAATGGTTCTTCAGAAATGATTGGCAATTTTATTTTATTTTGACATCCTAGGTTAATTCATCTACAGAAGGGTCATATGCTTCCATCTACGTATAAAAAAAGTGGGGACACCTCTGCATGGTGAAACAATGAATCATGTCGTTTGGAGGATTCTAATTTTGTTATTGTTTAAATTACCTACTGTTTTCAGGCCAATGGCATGTACTAACATGACTACAGTTGTATTTTATTAACAAGGTGCTGAAGAAGGACTGTTCTGTCCGAAATCTTTGCAGCGCAAACGTACACCATATTAAATACATAAAAACTACACCAAATAGTTTTCTTCTAACCTAACATCTGTTAATTTTTCCGAAACAACTCAAATTTCACACAAACTACAAAATTATTTTAATTTAAGAGAGGATCTTTATCTTTGATTTTTTTCCTCAGTTTATGATATTGCGATGACTTTTTATAGACAATTATCTATTTTAATTTTGAAAAAAGAAATGAGGTGAATTGGTTGGTTTAAAAGTAGTATGAATATTGTAAGGTAATAATATTCTTTTAATATATTCGGATTACCTTTTAATATACCTATGCGAAATAGATGTATCTTAAATTTTCTTTGTTTCTGTAATTATTATTATTTTTATTATTCATATAATGATATCTCTTAATTCAGGGGTAAGTCGTTGCAAGGATGCCCCCAAATACAAGTCAAGACCTGTTTCTGACTAATGGAGATTATTTTCTTAATCTTATTATATTAAACTAGCAATTCTTGTATATATATAGTGCCTGGAGCACCGAGCGATGCTCGGTAACTTTTTGTCTCTAAATAGCTCAAGTTTCAAATTTCAAGGCTCTGCGACTTACCGAAGACGAGATATGAACGATTAAAATATTTATTTTGCGACATGACTAATTTACACCACCTTCCTTTATTTCAGCCGGATTAAAATTTATACACGACTAATAACTAAAATTGATAGGTCACCAATTTTTAGCGAAATCGTTAGAGCCGTTTTCGAGAAATCGATTCTATATATTTGAATGAAATTCACGGGTTAGGAGGTTATTGGGTTGACAATTCGATCTATCACGGTCTCATTTTCGGATAAGTTGTTTTTGATGGGTTTTTTGTTAATTGAAATAATTATTCACAGGTGTATAATTACATTTTTATTAAATTTCCTTTTAATTGGTTTTTTTAATTTTATATCCCACAAAAAAGTCATTACAAATATTATTATATATTAGAATTTGCAAATTTGATTAATTGAGATATTTTTTATTGAATATTAAATTATTAAAAAGAATATTAATATATAACTTGGAACTAAAGCAAAAAATTACCGAGCAATGCTCGGTGTTCCAGGTACTTTGTATTATTCTAGGAACGTCCTTTTGACTCTAGACAAGAAATTAAATCGAAATGGATATCAAATTTAGATATTTATAATTTAAAATTATTATATCACCGTAACTGTAAGCAGCATAACGAATTTTGAAATAGTTTCACTTTTTCCTCCAATTTTAGAAATATAATTATTTATAAAAAAAAATAAAAACCGACTTCAAAAAATTAAATGCAACAAATAAAATAATAAAACTCAAAAATAAAATAAAATGCACTAAAAGGTATAAAATAATTATCTAATTTAGTTACAACTAAACGACGAAATATTAACATGAAATCACTTTTTGAAGTCGGTGCCAAACATATACATTTTATAGAATCAAACTCGACTGGATTTTACCGGGTACCGCTTATATAGTTTGTTTAGCACCGACTTCAAAAAGTGATTTCATGTAAATATTTCGTTGTTTAGTTGTAACTAAATTAGATAATTATTTTATACCTTATAGTGCATTTTATTTTATTTTTGAGTTTTATTATTTTATTTGTTGCATTTAATTTTTTTGAAGACGGTTTTATTTTATTTTTTATAAAAATTATTTTTATTTTTATTTTTTTAGTGATGTTATTAATAGTGACTTAATATAATACCTTGCATGCATCTCGTAAGAGAAATGGTCAGGCAAATGAATCAGAAAATGATAATAAAATTAAATTCATAAATATAGAAATTTTCTAGAAACGTTTGCGGGTTTTAAATGAACGTTTTAAGATTGATTTTTTATAAAAGATTTTATTTATTATAATTTCGATTATTTGCTCATAAGAATCGGATATTTACGTTAATTCGTCATTGATCATATCATCAGAACTTGACCAAATTAATATGGGACCACCCCTAAGGTACCCTCTTTCCAATATAAAAAGAATCATCGAAATCGGTTCATAAACAAAGAAGTTATGCCTAAACAAACATAGCAAAAAAGGTCCAATACCAATGAAAATAAAAACGGGACCAATCGGAAACTAGACTGAACCCAATGCAAAAAAAATCATCAAAATCGGTTCACAATTGGCGAAGATATCACGTAACATAGACACAAAATAACAAAAAAACTAAATTCAGTCCAATTGAGAACCTCCTCCTTTTTTAAAGTCGGTTAAAAAATGAAATTCTTCGAATTTTAAAAATTTTATTTTTGTTTAAAAATGTATTTGATTTTTTAAATTTTCATCTAGAGAAAATGTGTTAAAATCTAAAAAAATAAACTGCAACGGATCGTTGCTAAACTTTATCCAAATTCATTTGAAATATTAATATGTTCTTGAGTAAAGTACTTTAAAATATAATTTTACTAAAAACTTTATTTAACCTTTTTTGTGGTCCCCAAGGTACTTAATTAGGATATTAAATTTCATCAAAATTGGTTAAGTCATTTTCAAGATATTTAGAAAAAACTAAAAAAGTACTGAAATAAAGTACTAATGTTTGTGGTCCGATATGTACCAAAAACTAATCAGCGCTTCATTTTGTTAAAAGAATGCTAGGTTTTCAATTTCATTTCAATCGGTGCAACGGTGTGGAAAAAATCGTGGGCCAAAAACGATAACATCCATACATCCATCCATACGCACGCACTAAATGAAAAAATCGCACTTTTTGGGCTCTCGACGAGACCCCTTGTAATTTTTGGCAAAACCATCACGTGCTAAAATTCAACCTAATTGAATACTACAATTTGTGACTTTAATTGAGTCCATGGGTTCCGTAGTTTTTACCTGAGGACCCTTTGAAGCCACGCTTGCCCCGAGAGCGATTACAATACTTTACCCATGCTTTGCATTGGATAAAGTAAAAAACTTTCTTTCTATACAATATAAGATTTAATTCAAATTTTCTGGCATGTGCTTCATGAGAAAATGGATCATATTTTTAGTTATTTTTTTTTCTTTAACTGACAAAATTCTATTCAAGATATATATTCTTTACGTTGAGATGAGAAATGTACAAAAATCGAGAAATTGATATGACATTCAACTTTGCGTGTTCGTAGTCTATTTTCTATATGATCCAAGGGCAATGAGATCTGTTGTCAAGTTTATATTAGAGTATGGAATTGCGTGATTATGAGCCATCATGGCCAAACAAGAATCATTAACTCCACAGTCAAAACTCTGGATGATCATTAAAGCAGAATTATCCAGATTTCAAATATTTCCCCATTAATTACCTTTATCTATCAATTTCTGTTGTTTTTTCAATAAAGTCACAATGTTAGAAAATCGAGGCCCTTACAATTTCGATTCGAATAAAAAACTCGAGAGGACGAGTTGGAATTCAAAAGTAGACTCAAGCTTACTAAAAAATATCATAGCGTGTTTAGCGCATTTCACATGACTTATTCTTATCTCTATATTAATGGCAAACCAACATTAAAATGAAATTGAAAAGATTTTGTTTTACCAAGTGAGTTAAAAGATGAAGAGAAATCAATGAAGCTATATATATATATATGTTGCAGTAAAAACCCGTTTTTAGTAAGAACGAGTTCTTACTAGTTAAAACGCGTTTCACTGAATGTTTTGTTAGTAACTAGAGTTTACTGACATTGGTTCGAGTTTGGTTCAGCAGTCTAGAATCTTCATTTTTGACCTTTCGCTTCATGTTTATTTTCAAAAAATTTTAACCAAAATGTCAAAAATTACTTCCTCTACAACTTTGCTTCTAATTTTTGACATTTTAGTTTAAACATTTTTGAAAATAAACGCCCAAAATGAGGCGGAAGGTGAAAATGAAGATTTTAGACGTTTTTAACCAAACTCAACCAACATCACTAAACTCTAGTTGCCACAAAGGAATTCAGTGAAACGCGTTTTAACGAGTAAGAACGCGTTATTACTAAAAAAACGGGTTTTTACTGCAACATATAAATATAATTCACATGTTAAAGACTATAGTTTCAAAGGTTTAACCTTCATCATCAGTCTTTTGAATTATAACTATTATATTTTATCTGTTACTTCTGATTGGTTCAAATACCTGACAACTAGAGAAATAAAGTTTGTTATGTGACTTGTGACCAACTCACTATTACAACAAAACAAAAAGAATCATCGATTCGGTAGTTAAATCCATCAGAAATAACAGATAAAATATTTATAATTAAAAAACTGATGATGAAAGTCAAATTTTCGAAACTATAGTTTTTAAAAAGAAATTATGGATAATTTTTTTTTAAATAATGATATTGAAACAAAAAGAAGTTGTACGAAAGGGTACAACTTCTATATTCCGCGATGGACCCAAGTATCGTGAAAAGAAGAATAGATTTCAGGAATTGGGTCTGAGTTGAAGGTATCTGTGGATGTGGTTCTTGAAACGAATGAATGTTATATGTAGCTGGGAAGACGGCAGAGGAAGAGAGTTACAGTCCCTAGAAGTCATAGGGGTAAACAAATTGTTCGGTTATTATCCAATTAAGGCGTGTAGGGTTGTTGAATCTTCGCTTAAATGGAGCTTTTGGAGGGATTATTGATTTTATCTCATCAGAACAAATGGCATATATGGTAGTATCACTAAATATGCTGACGTGTTGTGATGTGATGGCCATCCACTTGACTTTACCATACAACCTGGCCGCTAAAATTATTTATAATCATGTAGGGGGGGGGGGGGTTAGTTTTTGCAAAATTTATACTTCTGGTGTCCCACTGATTATGTATACAAAATTTGGTTTAGTTTGGTAAATGACAAAGATTTTCATTTTTGGACCCCCCCTATTTTGGGGCGGTTAATTTTTGCATTTTTAGACTTCTAGGGTCCCACTAATTATGTATACAAAATTTGGTAGAGTTTGGTAAATGGCCAAGATTTTCATTTTTGAACCCCCCCCCATTTTGGGCGGTTAGTTTTTGCATTTTTAGATTTCTGGGGGTCCACTGATTATATATTGGTTGAGTTTGCTCAAACGGCCTAGATTTTTAATTTTTAACCCTCCCCCCTCCAATTTTGGGTCGATATGCACCAAAATCTAATCAGCTCTCAATCTCAAAGGACCAAAACTACGTGAGAAATTTGGTTTCGATATTCACACTAGTTTTTGCTCGTCCACAAAAATTTGGTAACGCACAGACTAACGGACAACCAGACAACCGGACAAACCGGACAACCAGACAACCAGAATAACAGATATTTTGACAAAACAATTATTATCTCGAAAAATATAATTTTTTCGATGTTCACTTATTAGAGCTTTTTTGTAGATCGAAATGCCATGGTTTTGCTCAATTTTTTTAATCAAAATAGTTTCACCCGTTTTTGAGATATTTCGAAAAAAGAAGGAAAAAACCACTTTTTCATGCACGATTACAATACTTGACCATACCCCGTATAGTAAAGTAAAAAGGAAAGACCGGCGACAGTTCTCCTCCAAGGAATCAAGGGAATGCTTGAAGGCTCCTATTTACAGACGAGCTTTTCGTGCGTGCCTTCGGCACGCCCTCGAAGCTCGGCCCTCCGGGCTGGTGCCCTGGCGGGCGGCGTCTCGGTCCAAAAATTTTATTCCTCTTAAAAAACCACACTCCAAATGTATACCTGTAAACTCCCGAAAATACATAGTCTCTTAAAAGTTTCGCCTCATTTTCGTCCTGACACAGCTACAGAAATGAGGCTCTAGATATGAATCTGGAAGTATTTTTTTTTCTATAATCTACAGCATTGTGATATTTTTTGTGTGGAAATAGATTTATTTAAATAAGTGGTATCGTGTGAGGAGGAGAATTATATTATATCATTTTTTTAAAATTTGGGATCGATAATCGATATAAGGCTCCAAATATTTAAAAGAGATCAGGTGTTGTTTGTATGACAGGCTGCTCCAGTATTGCCATGAGAAACTCATATGGGCATGCGTGTCTTAAGTCGTTTAATTTTGTAAAAATCAAAAAATAAGAATAACAAAATTTAGATTTTTAAAAAATTATAAAAAAAGTGGCAAATTATTAAAAAATAAACAAATAATATATAAAATCAAATAAGATGTGATTGATTTCTTTTTCTGTGCGCAAAGAAAAGCGAATTGAATATTTAATTTTTGAGTGGTGAAGGGGGGGGGTAATAATTATCAATATATTTAATGTTTCTTAATTTAAAATCAATTGGAGTCTTTCATTTCGAAATTTGAGTCCAAATTACGATTATATTTCAAATTTGCCGCAAATATACCGATGGCGCTCTCTCTCGGCAGCATTACGTCAGCGTTGCGGCAAATTAATCTAGACAAATATATATAGTATGAGAGCCATATTCGTGACATGAGCGAGTTTAAGCCTCTGTCTTATAAGATAAAAGTGAAAAATTGTTTGGTCCGGAAAAGATAGCCAAGCTTATATCCTGCAGCCTTTGGAATTGAAGTAATGTGATAATTTCAAGAAAGAACTCAAGGTGACACTTAACATTGATATTTTGTCCCAAAGAAAATTACTGGAAGGTTTCCTATTTACGCGTCTAGAAATTAGACAACATTCTTATTCGCATCAAGCATAGAACAACCAAATTTGATTTCTCTTCATGTAATAAATTTCATTAAAAAATAAGATGAATATCAATGGTTTAAAATGATTTTTCTAAGGAAAAGTACATGTTATGAGGGTGGCCAGCTCTCTCCAAATCAAGTCCGAAACAAATACGTAAATATTTCTCGATATCTATTCCAAGATCTAAATTTCCATTAACAGGTTACAATAATATATACGGATTAATTAACTTTAATTTCGAAAATTTGGTGTTCGTTTCAATCGGAAATAATTTAGAAGTTGACTTAATAATAATGCCTGCGAGTGTTGACACGGTATTAAAAATAATTTTATTCACCGGGGTTCATCTAGAATTAGAATTGCATTGAAAATAATCCCCGGCAATTGTGACGATAAGGGCATCTAATAACAATAGTTGCCACAAGCGGAATCGTTAAATCTCTACAGCATTGTCCGCGAGTTTATCTCGCAAGCAATTGAACCCATGCCTATATATATATAACAAGAGAGAGAGAGAGAGAGCTGGGATTAGGTCCATGGAGAAGAGGGACTCGGCTGGCCCTCTGGCCCTAGGGTCTAGGCTAGCTGGCCAGCTCTTGTTCTTGTCCTCCTGGTTGCACTTAATCTCTACTCCTTAAATAAACAGACAACATGTTAGATTGGCCGAATAATATTAATACTTGTGTCTTAAAGTGATGACGACCGCAATAAGCCTATTAGCTCTACTGCTCTAGAGAAATAAGGATGTCTTTAGTGAAGGACTGTGTCTGCAAGAGAGAATCCTCTTCAGCTTTATGGACCCTCGAGAACCATTATCAATATTCCAGCTAATTTAAGGCAGTTCGGGACAGCTCATCTATCTCGTTGATCTTCGAAAAAAAATTTTGTATTTTTGCAGAGTGACAACGTCTGCATACTAAATTTTTTAATAAAAAAGAATGTTAATAATGAGATTAATTTCGAATAAAAATCTTTATTTTGTTAATATTAATAACAAGAATATTGAGATAAATTTTTTCTAATGATAAAAACATTTATTTAGCACAAAAACGATTTCAAAAAATAGAGTTGGAATTTTAGAATAGTGCTTTTGTTATATTCTGTTGGTTGCAAAAAACATTTTATTTTTTACATTTATGAATAACTAATTAACTAGAGTGTCAAATCTATTTAAAAATGTTCATTATATTCATAACAGTTGAATTATTGATAAGTATAAATTTGTTGAAAGTTGTATAATTTGTATTAAAGTTATAGCCCATTTACTTCCATGTTAAAAGGACAATATTCAATAATTTATTTCTCGTCAATGGGACAGGCGATCAACTTCAAATTTCGGGAATACACATTTAATACATCAATGATTCGATGGTAATAATTTGAGAATTTTCTTATAAAATTGATAAACAGTTTCGAACCCTCTTAAGGAGGTTCTTTTCGCGACAATCCACACAAAAAGTTTTATTCTCGTAACCACTTCTTACATATGAACGGTGCTAAAATTTTAGGTTATGTTTTTTTAACGTGACTGTACTTCTCACACTACTATATCCTCCTTATGAATGGGTCGTTTCTAAGCGACTGTTCTTATATCCCCTCCTCTAAAAACAATCGCCCAAATATTTTTTTTATTTTTTATCAAAACTACGTGGTAAATAATTTCAATTTTTTTTTAATTTACTCAGAACATAGTATTCTAACAAATATTAATTTTTTCATCAAGATGGTGAAAGTCCTTCAATGAAAAAATAAAAAAATAAAATAATGATCATTTTCCCACCCTTTCCCAATCTACCATATGTAAAAATTTCATTTTTAATTGCAATTATTTCATGTTTGGTGTGGTAAATCGTCTTCAGATTTTAACAGTGTGTTTATTATGCTTTTTAATGACTTATATTACAAGTTTCGAATGAGACTTCTTGAATTTTTGCATTTGTAAAAGAACTACCTTTTTTTTACAAATCCCATAGCAAAACTCATTGTTTTTTGGCTCTTCCTTCAAAAAAAAAAATAATAATAATAATAACTACTGAAGATGGTTAACCAGTGGCGACCGAAAATGTTTAGTGAATTAATAAAATAAATAATAATAATTAAATTAAATTATTGTCTTTTATTAGTTTGTGAATAAAAAACCTTTCAATTTAAAAAATAAATGAATAGTTAATTAATAGTTTTTTACTTTACCACACAGGGTAAACTAATTGTTTTGACAAAATGTCTGTTAGCTGGCTGGTTGTCTGGTTGTTAGTTAGTTAGTCTGTGCGTTACCAAATTTTTGCTCCATTGAGAGTAAGAGCTGATTAGATTTTGGAGCATATCGACCGAAAATTAAGGGGGTAGAGGGGGTTAAAAAATAAAAATCTAGGCCATTGAGCAGACTCAACCAAATTTTGTATACATATTCAGTGGGCCCCCAGGAGTCTAAAAATGCAAAAACAAACCCCCCTTCCCCTACATGATTATATATTATATATTAAATACGAGATTTTCGTGCGTGCCTTCGGCACGCCCCTCGAAGCTCGGCCCTCCGGGCTGGTGTCCTGGCGGGCAGCGTCTCGGTCTAAAAATGTTATTCCTTTTAAAAAACCACACTCCAAATGTATACCCGTAAACTACCGAAAATACATCGTCTCTTAAAAGTTTCGCATCTTTAATTTTTGAGTGGCGAGGGGGGGGGGGAGGAACAATTATCAATATATTTAATGTTTCTTAATTTAAAAAGAATTGGAGTCTTTCATTTCAAAATTCGAATATATATATTTCAAATTTGCCTGGTTAATGAAAAATCGATTGGAGCCATCAGTTTAAAATCAGAGCTGAGAATTATATTTCAAATTTGCCTCGTTAATTAATATATATTTAATGTTTCTTAATTTAAAATCTATTGGTGTTTTTTCATTTTCATTCGAGTTCAAATGAATACAATATTATCTAGACACAAAGTCTAAATCAAAAATATATAGTTTTAGTAAAAGAAATCAAGATATAAATATTAATGTGACATTGGTCTAGTGGTTAGAGCTGATGACCATAGTTCAAGAGTTCGTCGGTTCGATTCTAGGCAAGAGGGTAATTTTTTAGAGAAATTTCTCTAAGCGTTGTTACAAATTAATCTAGATGAATATATATAGTATAAGTTAGGTACCAGGTTGTATGGTAAAGTCAAGTGTGTATGGCCACATCAGAACACGTCAGCTTAGTATTCAAAAACATTGAAATTCCGCTAAATTATTTGAAAAGCTTAAAATTTCGATTTCAAAAAATACATGGTGATTATAATTGAAAGTCGCGTGGATTACCAACCATCTCGTATATTTTCATTTTCCATTTCAATGGATGTTGCTGGTTTTTTCAATTCCTCTCTGCTATATTATCGGCTTGCTGCCTCTCTTTCTTTCCCCGTCATTTGAGGAGGCACCTCTTCAGTCTGTCCCTCATCGTCCACAGATTGCGCGAATTCCAGCAAAGCCTGGGAACCGATCCAACCCCTGGACCCCCACCCGCCCTTTATTTAATGGCCCAATTCAAGGCTCAATTTGGAAACACTTGTTTCGTCTCGGATAGTGATAGCAATTAGCCAAAGTCCAATATGCCAACTGGTTGAAAATCTCAAACCTAATCATCTGTTTTTTTATTTCTTTTTAACTACAGATGAGAAGGCAGAAATGCGAGGTCAACTTAAATGTGAACGATTGAATTTAACAAAACATAATTTGGATTATTTTTTCATTTCTCGAAATTTACTGGCAAATTATTTCATAACTAATTTGGAACGAGGTTTTTTTCATTCTTCTTCTTTTGACTCCGGGTACGACAAACAGACAATGTTCAATATAACTGCACTATCACGCCAGATGAAAAAATCATCAACGTGTATTTACCTGCTCAATTTGGGCACGCTAGAGTCTTTATCTATCTATATTAATAAAAATAATTTTTAGAAAATAAAACCGACTTAAAAAAAATAACAAGAACTGAAAAAATCAAAATAACAAAAATGGACTACACAGTATAAAATAATTATCTAACTTAGTTACAACTAAACGACGAACTTTTTACATAAAATCACTTTTTAGGTCGGCGCTAAACAAACTATTCAAACGAGCCTATTCGATGTTGTCTTCATTACCCACCAAAAGTACTAAGTACGATCCGTCGAGTGGTATTCATAAAATGTACCTATATGTTGAAGGAGACAAAAATAAAGTGTGTCTTCTGCTGGAATTATATATTTTATTTATTTACGAGCTTTTCGTGCGTGCATTCCGCACGCCCTCGAAGCTCGGCCCTCCGGGGCGGCGTCTCGGTCCAAAAATTGTTATTCCTCTTAAAAAACCACACTCCAAATGTATACCTGTAAACTCCAGAAAATACATAGTCTCTTAAAAGTTTCGCCTCATTTTCGTCCTGACACAGCTACAGAAATGAGGCTCTAGATATGAATCTGGAAGTATTTTTTTTTCTATAATCTACAGCATTGTGATATTTTTTGTGTGGAAATAGATTTATTTAAATAAGTGGTATCGTGTGAGGAGGAGAATTATATTATATCATTTTTTTTAAATTTGGGATCGATAATCGATATAAGGCTCTAAATATTTAAAAGAGATCAGGTGTTGTTTGTATGACAGGCTGCTCCAGTATTGCCAGGAGAAACTCATATGGGCATGCGTGTCTTAAGTCGTTTAATTTTGTAAAAATCAAAAAATAAGAATAACAAAATTTAGATTTTTAAAAATTATAAAAGTGGCAAATTATTAAAAAATGAACAAATAATATATAAATCAAATAAGATGTGATTGATTTCTTTTTCTGTGCACAAAGAAAAGCAAATTGAATATTTAATTTTTGAGTGGTGAAGTGGGGGGGGGGGTAATAATTCTCAATATATTTAATGTTTCTCAATTTAAAATCAATTGGAGTCTTTCATTTCGAAATTTGAGTCCAAATTACGATTATATTTCAAATTTGCCGCAAATATACCGATGGCGCTCTCTCTCGGCAGCATTAGTCAGCGTTGCGGCAAATTAATCTAGACAAATATATATATAGTATAACGAGACTATTATATATACGATTATAACTAGATTCATAAATTAATTCCTGTGAATCCATTGTAATAGACTGATGAAGAGGGCAAAGCCCTCGAAACTATAGTCTCGTTATAAATAAATAAAATTTATAATTCCAGCAGAAGACACACTCTTTTATTGTCTCCTTCAATATATAAAAATTCTGCTACTCTCGGCACATAAATTTTCAATTTAAAATGTATATGTTTGTCACCGACTTCAAAACAGGCGCGGATCCAGACCTCTGTTTTTTTGGGGGGGGGGGGGCGGTCGCCGGTATATAAGATCTACTTTTGATCTCGGAAGTGTGTCGCGATCGAATTGTCCAAGCGGGGGGTGGGGGTCAGAGACGCCGCCCCCCCCCCCCACACAACATAGAACTTTATTTTTCTTCAATTTTATGTTATAAAAAAAAAATTAAATAATCATATAAAAAATATTGATCTCCAATGCTTTGGGGGGGGGGCGGTCGCCCCCATCGCCCCTCTGGATCCGCGCATGCTTCAAAAAGTGATTTCATGTAAAAACTTCGTCATTTATTTGAAACTAAATTAGATAATTATTTTATACTGTGTAGTGCATTTTATTATTTTGATTTTTCAGTTCATATTATTTTTTTGAAGTCGGTTTTTTTAGTTTTTAGTTTTTAGTGATGTTAACAATAGATGGGAAGTTCTCACATCCGGTCAGTCGAACTTTTTAACCGACTTTAAAAAAGGATGAGGTTATCAATTCAACGAAATGTCTTTTTTTGTTGTTGTGTTTGTTCGTTGATTTCCCTCCTACAAAGTGGTCGATGATTTTTTTAATTGGAATGGTACCTTCCAATTGGTCTCATATTAATTTGGTCAAGTTCTGAATATGATCAATGACAAATTAACGGAGCAATTAATGCAAAAATATTTTATATATTATACAAAAAGGTCAAACAGCCGGATATGAAAACAAAAGGCCTACCCATCTACCTGCCATGCACGGAAAACATCACTAACCTGCCATGCTAAACATCAATAAAAAGAGAAAAAATAAATAATTTTTAGAAAAAAAAACGACTTCAAAAAAATTAAATGCAACAAATAAAATAAGACGAACTCAAAAATAAGATGGACTAAAAGGTATAAAATAATTATCTAATTTAGTTACAACTAAACGCGGAAATATTAACATGAAATCACTTTTTGAAGTTGGTTCTAAACAAACTATATAAGGGAGCTTACCCGCCAAACGTACTAAGTAAGATCCGTCGTGTTCGATTCATAAAATATATATTTTTGTCACTGACTTCAAAAAGTGATTTCATGTTAATATTTCGTCGTTCAGTTGTAACTAAATTAGATAATTATTTTATACCGTTTAGTGCATTTTATTTGATTTTTGAGTTTTTATTATTTTATTTGTTGCATTTAATTTTTTTGAAGTCGATTTTTTTCTAAAAATTTTTTTTTTATTTATAAATTTATTTGCTCATAAGAATTGAAGATTTCCGTTATTTTGTCATTGATCATATTCAGAACTTGACCAAATTAATATGGGACCAATCGGAAGGTACCCCTTTCTAATAAAAAAATCATCGAAATCGGTCCATATGCTTGAAGAGAAATCATCGAACAAACTCAAAAAAAGACATTCCGTTTAATTGATAACCTCCTCATTTTTTAGAAGTCGGTTAAAAATAGAGTGTTCCGTACGTCAAACTTGATTCATTTGCCAATAGATGGCCGTGGGTGAAGATTAAAATATTTTTTAAAAATCTCGGAACGAGACGGTCCCTGCCAGGGGCGAAGTTTCCGGTCGTCAGCTAGTAGTTGATAAAACTCTTCCTCGATTTAAGTCTTCTCCAGCCCATGTTTTATAATAATAATCAGAGGGCGTATTTTTAGGCTCTTCTTTTAGAATAAAAATTGCTTAAATCTATAATCATAAATTTTATATATATATCGGCAAAACATTTTTTTCCATTTTTAAAATCCGTTGTTATTATTTCTTTTCTAGTTATTTTTATCAATCTAAAAATGTTTAAATATTCACTGGAAGCGAATTTCATTGGAAAATAAAAGCAACGCAATAATTTGAGCTAGCCTGGCTTATGCTGTCAACATTTCATGTCCTTAATTTCCAAGTCAACTTCTGAACAACCTTCGATGAATCAAAGTTTGCGAGTAACCAAACTTATGACGAACCCTTATCTTGTCTGAAATATAGATTTTATTTTTATAAACTAACTTTTTAATTTGTTTTGGGAACATTAAGCACATATTTAAATAATTTAGTCGACTAGTTCTACCGAGAAGCGAATTATTATTTAATTGAAAATAACTTACTCAGTTAACTTTGCCATAATCCTGTCTCTCACCATAATTTACAAAAATTTAATTAAAATTAATTTATATTCATTAATAATTTTATTTTTTTTATTTTATTTAGAAATATACATAATTTTGAATTGAAACATAAATAATAATAATAAATAGAAAGATTCACAAAGAGAAACAAAGAGGTTGTCCTCTGCTTGATGCAAATTAACATACCCACATATATATCGAAATGATATATCTGTATATATATATATTATTTATTTGTTTGAGACTATAGTTTCGAAGACTTGGTCTTCATCATCAGTCTTTTTTAATTATAAATATTGTTTTTCATGGAGTCAATATCCATACGGTCTTCGAAACTATAGTCTCAAACAAATAAATAATATATATATAAATATAGATATATCATTTCGATATGTATGTGTGTATGTTTATTTGCATCAGGCAGAGGACAACCTCTTTGTTTCTCTTTGTGAATCAACAACTCTGCTACTCTCGGCAAAAAAAACTTTTCAATTAAATATAAAGATTATCTAATTGTAATCCTGCAGGAAAAATTTAGTTCTTACTTAAAAATTGGATTAAAATATGTTTTCAATAGTCGTAGAAATTCTATGTACAAAGCTATAATTTTTTCGAATTATTTTATTCAGGTTTTACATAATATAGGTATAAATAAAAAAAAGTAAATTTATTATTTATTAGATACTAGTGCGGCTCTAGCCTGAGAGCGTAACAAGTTTTAAATTTTTTTTTACTTTTTCCTCCAATTTATTTCAATTAAAAATACACAATTTACTTCAAATATGTCTGTCAGGGTCCCTCATCTTGGGTCACTTTAATTTAATAGGTTTTTTTATATTAAAGTAATTATTTACAGGTTGGTGTATCATAAAAATTTCATAATTATTATTTTAATTATATGAGAATTTATTTATTTAAAGACAATTTTATCAAAGATCTTAGTAGATTATTTTATGTATATATTATTTGTCAGAAGGTTTCGCCCCCTCAGGAGTCAAACCCGAGCGCTAACACGCTATCCGGGCAGTTAGCCTAACCCTAGAGACGAATTTCCTCTGACATACATATATATAAAACAAGGGAAGAAAATTGCACTCCAATCATAAAATAATTGATAAGTAAAGCAAAGCCTTTTCTGACATATAATATATACATATAATCTACTATGATTTGTATAAAGTTGTCCTTAAATAAATAAATTATCATATAATTAAAATACAGGTTTGAAACCCGGAAGTGGTTCTTTTTTTGAAAAAAATTTTCAATCCCATTTTTCAAAGAGATAAGACATTCAAATTTGCATATTATTATTTTATTTTAATTTAATTTTATTAAATAATTATTTTTTTAATTTCAAAATTAACTAATATTTAATAATAGCTAAATATACTATATATAAGAGCTTAGATTAATTTGTAACAACGCTCAGAAAATGCTGCCGACAGGGAGCGCTGATGCCGTCGGTATATTTGCGGCAAATTTGAAATATAATTGTAATTGCAATTTGAAATGAAAGACTCCAATTGATTTTAAATTAAGAAACATTAAATATGTTGATAATTATTCCTCCCCCCCCCTCACCACTCAAAAATTAAATATTCAATTCGCTTTTCTTTGCGCACAGAAAATTAAATTAATCACATGTTATTTGATTTATATTTTATATATTATTTGTTTATTTTTTAATAATTTGCCACTTTTTTATAATTTTTTAAAAATCTAAATTTTGTTATTCTTATTTTTGGATTTTTACAAAATTGAACGACTTAAGACACGCATGCCCGAGTTTATCATTGCAATACTGGAGGGAGCAGCCTGTCATATCATACAAACAACACCTGATCTCTTTTAAATATTTGGAGCCTTATATCCATTATCGAATTTTAAAAAAATGATATAACACACGATCCCACTTATTTAAATAAATCTATTTCCAGACAAAAAATACCACAATGCTGTAGATTATAGAAAAAAAATACTTCCAGATTCATATCTAGAGCCTCATTTCTGTAGCTGTGTCAGGACGAAAATGAGGCAAAACTTTTAAGAGACTATGTATTTTCGGGAGTTTACAGGTATACATACATTGGAGTGTGGTGTTTTAAGAGGAATACAATTTTTGGATTGAGACGCCGCCCGCCAGGGCACTAGCTCGGAGGGCCGAGCTTCGAGGGCGTGCCGAAGCCACGCACGAAAATCTCGTTATTATATATTAAATTTAATAAATTTAATCAAATAGAGGTATTTCCTATTGAAGACGGACTGGTAGAACACAATGTTGAATTGATACAAAGCCAGTCCAAGAATAAAGAAAACCATAAATTCCGAATAAAAGAATTTATTAGAACGTCATTTTCATCCTTTAAAAAAATCCGACGATTCGGAAGATCGTCCCTCTTTCCTCAAGATTTAAAACAGTCAACGAAGAAAACTCCGAATATATCAATATTATTTTTTATTGTACTTAAGTTAAAAACATCGTGCGCAGTGGTACTGTGATAATGGTCACAGCGGGTCAAAACGTTGGCAAAGGATCTCGATGATGTGTGAAAGTGACCACCTGTAAAACTCACTCATCAATTCCTGTGAATCAATTTTAATAGACTGATGAAGGGGGCAAAGCCCTCGAAACTATAGTCTCGTTATAAATAAATTAATTCGGGTGCGTGCTTAAGACTACACGACAGAAATGATAACTTGTGGCATTTATAATTCTAATATTCTAAAATTATTAAAATTTATATTTTTATAAAAAATACATTTTTAAGTAAGCTTTTAATTGTTTTTTTTGGAGATGTTAAATATATATTTAAAAAGAGAAACAAAGAGGTTGTCCTCTTCTTGATGCAAATAACATACACACATATTTATCAAAATTATATATCTGTATATATATATATATTTATTTGTTTGAGACTATCGTTTCGAAGGCTTGACCCTCATCATCAGTCTTTTTAATTATAAATATTATTTTTCATGGGATCAGTATTGTATGGATATTGAAATTTTTTTCCTCTTTCTCAGCTTGTGAGCCAGACAGAGCCAAGAACTTCGAAACTATAGTTCAAACAAATAAATAATATATATACAGATATATATTTTGATATATATATATGTGTATGTTTATTTGCATTAAGCAGAGGACAACCTCTTTTGTTTTATATATTATTTATTTGTTTGAGACTATAGTTTCGAAAATTGGTCTTCATCATCAGTCTTTTTAATTATAAATATTGTTTATGGAGTCAATATCCTACGGTCTTCGAAACTATAGTCTCAAACAATAAATAATATTATATATATATATATATAAATATAATATATCATTTCGATATATATGTGTGTATGTATTTGCATCAGGCGAGACACCTCTTTGTTCTCTTTTATGAATCAACAATTCTGCTACACTCGGCAAAATAAAAACTTTTCAATTATATATTTATGTTATGTAATTTTTATATATAATATTATTAAATTTAATGTTTTTTTTTTGTTTTTTTTTGGACTAAGTATTTCTATTTTTCGATTTAGCCTACGGCGTCACGCGTGATGCTGCGTGATGGCTCAATCCGATTTATTGCCAAGTAAAATAAAAAGTGTGCAAGATGCGCCAAAAGAATTTATCACTTCAAAAAATGTATTTTTCCATCAGAAGATTATTGTTTCTTTTACTATATCTATATTTGTTTCTCTATCTATCTATCTATACTTATTATAATCGACTTACGCGAAGACACCGGCGTGATTTTTTTAATTTTAAAACCGACTAAATAATTCATGGCAAATAAAATTTATTAAAATTAGGAAATTTAAATGATTATTTTAAAAGCCACTACGGAGAACAGGGGGCCCCTCAGAATAGAAAGATGATCGCCGAAGGCGAAGCTCACAGCTGGTTTATATTATAATAAAATTACGATAGAAATAACAATTCAGGACTATTCTAATTCGAGATTGCGAAATCCTCTCGACCCCTGATTGTATTTGTGTGCATGAGGTTTTGTCTTCCGGGTGGAAAGATTAAATGTTTCCCAGCTCCTGGCTGGCAATTTTCGATAATGAAACGACCATCCGATCTGCCTGTGAAATTCACGCTCGAGGCCTAGAAATATGTTGCGATTTGCATGGGCGTTATGCTAGGGATTATATTTAATATGTGATGTTTGAATTTCCAATATGACCCCCCTCATGGGGGACGGGGGGCGTTCCCCGCGGAATCTTGGCGCCAAAAGATTCACGGCTGTCTCCAAGAGCCAAACTCTTCGACATCCGCTTTTGGGTCATCCTACTTATTATTTATGCGCTTTGCTTTATTTCTTTCTACACCAGCTATAGAAAATAACACGCTAACAGTGAATAAAGTAAATATAAGCATTTTATTTATTCTTTCTTATTTCAGTAGATAATAAAAATGGGGTGGAACAAATGCGCTCGGGGTCTTTTATCGTCGCTCTTTGAACGCGAAAACTTACCACACTTACTAGTAACAAAATATTTTTAATTTCGTACAGATTTCCATTTCTATTTATTTCTATCTCATAATCTAGACAAAATACAAATCGGAAATTAGAGATGAAAAAGAAACTAGGAAACCCATATATTTTGGATAAATAGAAACATATTGGTATTTATAATATAGGTATTTTTTATACAGTGTTGCGCGTACAGATCTAGCACATTTTGAACAGGTATAAAAAAAATGAAAAAAATTAACTAGAAAAAACTTAATATATTTTTGAAAAGAACATAATATAATTTAAAAAAAAAAAGTGTTTTAAACATTATATTAGACGAAAGGGGGGGGGGGGGTCAAAAATGAAAATTCTAGCCCTTTCGACCAAACTCAATCAAATTTTGTATACATATTCTGTGGACCCCCCGATGGCTAGAAATGCAAAAACTAACCACCCAAAATGAGGGTAGGGTCAAAAATGTAAAATCTAGCCCTTTCGACCAAACTATATATACACAATTTGGTTAGTTTTTGTATTTCTAGCCTTCTGGGTGTCCACAAAATATGTATACAAAATTTGGTTGAGTTTGGTCAAAAGGGCTAGAATTTTCATTTTTGTCCCTCCATCCCATTTTGAGTGGTTAGTTTTTGCATTTCTAGAATTTTTGGGGCCCACAGAATATGTATACAAAATTTAGTTGAGTTTGGTCGAAAGGCCTAGAATTTTCATCCCCCCCCCCCCTTTCAACTGATAATGTATAAAACACATTAAAAAAAATTATTTTATGTTCTTTTCAAAAAATATATCCAGTATTTTTCTAGTTAAATTTTTTCATTTTTATACCTTTTCAAAATGTGGTAGATCTTTATGCCCCACCCTGTATATAACGAATATAAATATGTATGTATATTCTAAACAGCCTTTAAGAGACCTAATTACTATCCTGTTTATATATTATTCACGAAAAACCAAAAATACTTATATATTTTTTTAAATAAGTTAAAATATTCTAAACATCATTTTAAGAGATCTAATTACCATCCTTTATATATATTATTCTCGAAAAACCAAAAAAAAACTAATATATTTTTTAAATATAATACCTAAGAAAAAATATTCTAAAGAGAACCTAATTATCACCCTGTATATATATATACATTTATTAATCATAAAAAAAATTAAAATGTTCTCAAAAATGAGTCAAAAAATTTTACGCACCCTATAAGAAACTTTTTAGACACCCTGTAGTGTTATCTGAATAATTGGGGATGATCTGGTACGCGTCTTACCCTCCTCTGATTTTTATTTTAACTTTATTTATTATTTTCTTTAAATATTGGAATTATCATTTTCCCGGAATTCGATAAAGGCAAAAAGTCGACCAGTTTATCAAAATATATTTTAGTTTAAAACGAGCCTTCCTCACGGCAAATTGGATTCTTTCCTGAGCATTTTAGAAGAATATTAGATGTTTTCCACCACAACTAGTCAGAAAAAGAGTAAGTGATTGCATCTAAACTCCTATTAGGAAATGTTGATTCTATGTTAAGCCATAATATTCTATTTACTTTACAATTAAATAAAAAATTGAATGGTAAAGGGCTAGAATTTTCATTTTTGGCCATCCCTCCATTTTGGGTGGTTAGTTTTTGCATTTCTAGCCTTTTTGGGACCCACAGAATATGTATACAAATTTTGGTTGAGTTTGGTCGAAAGGGCTAGTATTTGTATTTAATTGAAAAGTTTTTGTTTTGCCGAGAGTAGCAGAGTTGTTGATTCACAAAGAGAAACAAAGAGGTTGTCCTCTGCTTGATGCAAATAAACATACGCACATATATATATCGAGATGATATATATATGTGTGTATGTTTATTTGCATCAAGCAGAGACAACCTCTTTGTTTCTCTTTGTGAGTATTTGTATTGTCTGATATAATGTTTAAAACACATTAAAAAATTATTTTATGTTCTTTTCAAAAATATATTCAATTTTTTTTCATTTTTTATACCTCTTCAAAATGTGATAAATCTATATGCCCCACCCTGTATTTCAGTAATTTTATTATATTTAACAAAGGTTTAATAAAAAGTCAAGCAGTTTTTCATATTTAATTTTATTTAAAAATTCCCTCTGACGTTTCGGGTATTTGTTAAAGCAATCTTAGGAGCTAAATTGACGAATTCCTGCTCAGAAGATCTCTATAACCAATATTCCAAACGTTACGTGGAATTTCTAAATAAAAGAAATAATAAAATCTGCATGAGTTTTTATTGAACACTTATTAAATATATATAGGTATTTTTTATTAATAATACATACCATAGAACATGACACAAAAATGTACAGATGATTATTGATTATAAAAATACTTAATGTTTATGATAAATTCAATTTAAATTATGGTCCTATAGTATGTTATGTGTAATAATATTTTACTAAAAAACAAACGAATCAAATTGGATAAAAGTCGAACAAGCGCTACGCCAACCCTTTTATCCCTATGACCTCCTGCCACCATCTTTCCCGCGACTTATAACCTTCAGCTTTTTAAGACCCGTATCCACAGATACCTTCGACCCCCGCCCACCCCATAAAATTCTTTCTTCTTCTTTTCACGATGGAGGGGACAATCCAGGCCTTTAGGGGTTGCACCTTTTTGGTGTAACTCCTTCTCTCATTATTTTCATAAAAAAAAACGAAGCATATCTAAAAAAAATCACAAGAGATTCGCATCTATTAGATCCGAGGTGAAATTGATTATTTTTTAAATATATGTCAGAAGGGTAATTTTTAGCCACTAGGCAATCGAAGCCGATTGCTAAGATTAGAGTCCGTTTGGATACTCTGTGAAGCACCCTTCTGACATATACAATAATTAAAAATAATCCATTCCTTCTCGGATCTAATAGATCATATCATCTTTTAATTTTCCTTAGAAATTTTAAAATCTTTTTCTATCGGCAACTCGAACTGATATCATATGTATATTTGTAAAAGTCATTCCATTACAGTTAGAATTTTGAAGAAATTCAAAATTCGAAACCCTCAACGATGTTTTATTTAAAATATATGGCATGGCTAAATGTTTAAATTGAGAATCACTAGACCACGATATTTTACAAACGAAGATTTATATTTTTAAGGGCCAGTTTAATAAAAATAGGATGACCCTATGCTAGGAAACATCCTGGGGTTGCCTCTCGAAATGTGTTTCATAAAAAATAAACTGCAACGGATCGTTGCTAAACTTTATCCAAATTCATATGAAATATTAATATGTTTTATTCCTTTATTATTAATCAGATATCACTTGCTATTTGCAGTCCATGTTGACTTAAATTCAAAAATAGTGATTGATTCTCATTTAACAGTCGATGAATAACCATTCTACATTAGATTTTTTACGCTTCGTTTATTATTGGTAACCATTGCTGAAGATATGGAGGAATCGACTTAAAATCAAAAATAACTCGATTCTTATCTAATATTAGAGGAATAACATTATTGCATTCCATTTTTGATGGTTTGACTATGGCTATTAATGGCAACCTCTACTGAAAACGTGGAAGAATCAACTTAAAATCAAAAAGACTAAATTCTTTTATGGCAAACAACTCAACTTGCTTACTTAAGTTAGGTTGAATGAGCTATATTAAAACGATCAAATGAATAAATTTTAAGGAATTTAAAATAAAAAATTAAAAAAAGTACTATCTTACTATAGAGTAAAGTACTTTAAAATGTAATTTTACTAAAAACTTTATTTAACATTTTTTGTGGTCCCCAAGGTACTTAATTAGGATATTAAATTTCATCAAAACTGATTAAATCATTTCAAAATATTTAGAAAAAACTAAAAAAGTACTGAAATAAAGTACTAATGTTGTGGACCGATATGTACCAAAAACTAATCAGGGCTTCATTTTGTTAAAATAATGGTAGGTTTTCAATTTCAATTCAATCGGTGCAACGGTGTGGAAAAAATCGTGTGCCAAAAAAACGATAACATACATCCATCCATCCATCCATCCGCACGCACTTCCAAAAAAAAAATGGCACTTTTTGGCCTCTCGACAAGATCCCAGGTAATTTTTGGCAAAACCGTCACGTGCTAAAATTCAATCTAATTGAATACTTCAATTTGTGACCTTAATTGAGTCCATGGGTTCCGTAGTCTTTACCTGAGGACCCTTTGAAGTCGCGCTTGCCGCGAGACCGATTACAATACTTTCTCCATGCTTCGGATTGGATAAAGTAAAAAATTTAAGCATAATTGTTTTTTTTTCTAAAAATAACTAAAATGCAGGGAATTTGGCCGTTGCCAACCTATTTTCCTACCCTTGACTCAGGGTGAGCTAACTCGACCCTATTTTGTTTTATGAAATTCATATTGTTTGGAACTCCAGGGTAACTCTCAACCTAGAGTTGAGTAAGCCGAGGAATATTTTTCTTTTTATGAAACTGGCACTAAGTGAAATATTAAGCGCGTTTTCATGTCAGAAGAATTCCTCTTAGAGGGTAGCCAATTGGTCCAGGTCGCTAATTTTTGCACTCTAGTTGGATTCCAGAGTGAGCTAAAAACAACCTTTCTGATATATGAGCAAATCCAACATATTTTGCATTGTAAAGTCTACTAGGTTTTTTTCCAATTTAAGATAAATAATATAGTCTTTAATTGTATATATTTATTGTTGAACTCATACATTTATTAACGCCGATTTTACTCAATTTCATAGTGTTTCAAATCAAATAATCTACAAAAAGTCAATTACGCCCTCTGTCCAATTTGTCTGTTTAAATCTCCAAACCCGTGTATTTACTTGAAAATGTTCAAACATGACTGAATAAAATATCACCTAAATAACAAAAAGATGAATGAAGACTATATGGTATAATTTAATAAAGTTTTTTTAGTTATTAAAATTTTGTTAGAAAAAATTATTAAAATTGTCAAAAGACAGTGTGTCAATTCCGTCCCCAATATAGTTTTAGTATTTAACTTGAATCATGTCATCAGTGCAGTAGTCAAGAGAGAAACTATTGTCAGCTGATGAGTTGGTTTGTTAATGGCAACCAGTGGTGTTAATTTTATTCATATGGTAACACAGAAAAATGACTTCATAAAGGTAAGTGATTAATTATGCCGTTCATAAGTATCATTTCCGTCCCTGGGATAACAAGTCATATAAAAATATTTATTTAAAAAATCTTTCTAGTGTTGTTTAACTTTTAGATAATTGTAAGCAATATTATAACCTTCTATATTTTTAAGCCATTCACTGCCTATATTGCTAAATCAAAATTCTCTAATATCAATTCCGTCCCTTTGATTGTCACATCTGAATAGGAAAATCATAAAAAAATTGGAAAATAGTTTTTAATTCATCACCATTATTAGAAATTGGTCTATAGATAGTTGAGCCACAAAACTATATTATTATTATTACGAACATGAATTTAGGTCATTTATCAAAGATTTTAATAGATATGTTTATATTGCATGTTTGGACGATGATGGTCTCAAGGGTCTGGACTAATTGCCCGGAAAGCGTACTAGTTCTTGGGTTCGACTCCTGAGGGGACAAGACCCTCCTACATGCAATATAAACATATCTATTAAAATCTTTGATAAATGACCTAAATTCATGTTCGTAATATTAATTGATTCAATATCAAAAGTTGATTTTGAGAAAAATATTCAATCTTTCTTTCTCAAATAGATATTCAATTCTTTACAAAAATATATTATTATTGTTGGGGTGCGATAAAATTATATTTTCAAATTTTTAGGTAAAAAAATGCAAAATAAGTTGGATTTAGGTACTCATATATATAAAATGCAGGAGTACGATATTGTAGAATTCCATGGTGTGATGACCAAATCTCAGCAGATTTTTTCTCGCTTTGTCTATCAGCAGAAGGGCTTTTGTTAATATGTCGTATAGTTTTCTTTCTCGAACAATCTTCCTCCTTTTCTTTAATCCCTCCGTTTCGAATTTTCAACCAATCAAACGAGAATCGCTCCGAAAGAAAAACTTCCCCGTTCTTGATATCTATCTTTTAATGAGTGCGCCTTCGTCTGCGCCAATAAGGAAATTACTTTTCATTTTTTCCTTCTATTTACCAGCACTTGGAATCGTTAATTGAAAATATAACATCGAGTCATGTTTAATATTGAAAAAAGGAAATTCACTTATGATTGCCAACAAAAAGAATCGCCAGAAAAGAAAAAAAACAATAAGTCAAATCCAAACAAGGAATTCATTATAAACTAAGCCAAAAATAAATAAACGAGGCATCATATCTTTTTGCTCAGGACGCTCGGGGAGCGCACCTCGCAGTATAACAGAACTAATGAATTCATTCAAAAAATTTAATTTTTTTGGCTTATTATTGATTAGAAATTTCCGATAAATACAGATAAAAATATTTTGTGTTTTAGAGAGTAGATGAGTTGTTATTCATGAAGAGAAATCAATGACCTCGTCCTCTGCTTGATGCAAATAAACATATCTATATCTATCTATCTATATATATATGAGCTGCTCCAGGCGTGCCGAAGGCCAGGTGGCCCTGGCGGGTGCCGTCTCGGCATGTGATTATTAGGTCTGTAATATATATTTGTAATATTTTGCTCCCTCTTTCGTCCCCCACCCACTCATTTGGCTATTGATTTAGATATTTGCAAATAAATAACTCTCAGTTTTCTAAAGAGTAAATGTACAAAAAAGCTAAAAATTTCTATATTCCCCCCCCCCCTTTCGCCCCCATACGGTCAATTTTGATAGTTGATTTTTACAGGAATAGTTTTTTTAAAGTAATAAAGAATAACTCTACAAAATTTGATCAAGATAGGAAAGAGATTTAATTTTTGCCCCCACTCACATTTTGGATAGTTGAGAGTCGAATTTCAAAAAATCCTGAAATGGCTTTTTAGATATTTGTATTTATAATTTTATTAAGTAAAAATCATGTAGATATCTTATCGTTCTTAATTGAAAATGCATAATTAGTGTAAACATATTGCAAAGATATTTTGCCCCTTTTGACCCCTTCAGGCGTCAAATTTCGAAAAAATCCTGAAATTAATTTTTAGATATTTTAATTTAGTATTTTTATAAGTCAAACGCAAGTAGATATTTTATCGTCCTTAAGAGATATCGCATAATCAGTGAAAACACCCTTTGCCCCCTTTGACCCCCTTAGGGGTCGAATTTCGAAAAATCCTTTCTTAGTGAGCCCCTATGTCATAGATTTAATATCCCCTCCAAATTTCATGTTTCTATGTACAGTGGTTCTGCCTGTTTTGATGATGAGTGAGTGAGTGTATGGGGCAAAGAATTTTATATATAAGATAAGCGAAATACCACTCTCTGACTGACTGACTCAAGATAATATCTCCAAAACTACTTGACCTACTGACTTAAAATTTTGAATAGAGGTTTTTATAGGGCATATAAATATGTCAACTTCTTAAAGTGATTTTATGAAAAACCATCTCTAAGGGGGTGAAAAGGGGATTGAATTAAATCAATGTGCACATCATTCGACTATGCACATTTACTGTAACATATACATATTACCCGTTTATTTTGAAAGTGGCGTAAGTCCAATTTTGAAAAAATGTATTAAAGCCAGTTTTACTTAGACATAAATGTCTTCTTTTCATGTTTATAATATCACTGTCAATGGAGTTCAATACTCTCATGAATTTGTCAAAATAAATATATCAATACTAGTTGCGACGTCCGCCTTCGGCTGCCCTCTTTCTATCCAGGGAGATACGCCGCCTGGATCCCCCGAACCCCAACCCCATTCCACCCCGGGGCCCCTGCACCCCACCCCTCAATTTCGCCCCCACCACCCCGCCTTTGCACCTCCACCCACATTCCATATCCGCACTCACCCTGCACCCCACTACGCATCCTTTCCACCCATCCCACTCCTACCCTTGGCACCCTGCATTTCACCCCCGCACCACACTCAATTTTTGCATTTCCAGCTCCCTAGAGGTCCACAGATTATGTATACAAAATTTTGTTGAGTTTGGTCCAAGGGCAAGAATTTTCATTTTTTGACCCTCCCCCCATTTTGGGTGGTTACTTTTGACATTTCTAGCCTTCTAGTGGCCCACAGATTATATTTACAAAATTTGGTTGACTTTGCTCCAAGGGCAAGAATTTTCACTTTTTGACCCCCACATTTTAGGTGGTTAGTTTTTGCATTTCTAGCCTTCTATTGGCCCACAGATTATGTATACACAATTTGTTTAAGTTTGGTACAAGAACAAGAAAGATACGAATCCTTTTGTGTTTTAGACCACAAAATCAAAAAATCCCCAATTTTTCAGTTTAAGGGTCAAATTTCAAAAAAAATTAAAAAAAAATCGCCAGATTTAGCATTAATAAACACATGTACGAAATTTGAATGCTAAAACATAAAAACTCGAGGAGATAAGAGCACTTTAAATATTTCACAAATTTACCCCGAAATAACTATATCTCCCTTTCGGGGACAAATAGAGCAAAATACTCAAATAATTTTTTTTTTGAATTTCAATGCTTCACCTTTCTAAACTAAAACCATATCGATATCTTTTCTGGTTTAAGACATCTTGAAAAACTCTGAAAATAAATTTTGGGTCCCTTTCCCCTCTTTAGGGTTCGAATTTCAAAAAAATCCTTCTTAGCACACCCACAAATCGTTAAAAGAATATACACTCCAAATTTCATTTTTCTAGCTCAAGCGGTTTAGGCTGTGCGTTGATAGATGTATGAATGAATGGAACACCACCTTCTCTTTTTATATAATATATATATTAAGATAATTAAGAGAGAAAAAAATTGTTTTTCTATTTTAATGCTTCTGCTAAAGAAGAAGAAAATTTGAAACACTGCTGAGAGAGGAAGGAAACATTTTGTTTGTTTCCTTCATTGACCCTTTGAAACTCTGAAGGAGGGAAGAATTCTCCGAAACATCGGTTTGAAAGGAAAGGAGGAAATAATGAAGGGAATGAAAATTCAATAAGTTACACCTTATTTGGATATATGATAATTGTTTCTTTCTTCACTACCCCTGGGCTGCCTTCCATTACTTTCAGTTAATACATCAATATACATATAAATATATGAATTTATAAAAATATAAATATAAATTCAAATTTAGGGAACGAAGAAAAGATTATTTTTATTACAGACAAAAGGATCAGCCGGGGCTCGAACCCGGGAACTTTGCATATGTACTGCAATGCTTTGTCATAAGAGGTTTACCTCCTATATCCACTAAGCTACTGATCCAGAAACCCAAACTAATACCTTTTGTCTATATGAATTATGGAATTTCTTTTTAATCCTCTCCTCGTTAATTTTTCGCAGCGTAGGCCTTGATTCATTAATTAAACAATTAATTATTCCAGCGCCTTCCAATCGATCGCAGACCCCAAAGATCGAAAATAATTTTCTCTTCACCCGGGGCGCGACCACAACGAGGCCGTGTAAAGACAATTAATAACAAATTCAAATTTAGGGAACGAAGAAAAGATTATTTTTATTACAGACAAAAGGATCAGCCGGGGCTCGAACCCGGGATCTTTGCATATGTAATGCAATGCTTTGTCATAAGAGGTTTACCTCCTATATCCACTAATAAATATAAATATTTCGAAATAAAAAAAAAATGGCCTGAAGCCACTTTCAAAATAAACGGCTCATATATAATATAGGTCTGTCCGCCTCCCTGGTGTAATGGTCAGCATATCTGGCTGACAACCCGGAGGTTCGATTCCCGGCTATACTCAGACATTTTTTTCTGTAAGTATAGGGTCTGGTAATAAAAATTAAGTGGGAGATAAATTTAACCTAATTTATCGCGCGGAGAATTTACCACTGCTCGAAGCCCTTAAAAAACTTAGTAAATTGGATTGTATCTAACTTTCTGAGATTTGGCTCGTGATCCCGGCTTCTTTCCTTCTACTCTGTTCTTTTCACGATGGAGGGGCCATCCCATACATGCCTTTAGGGGATGCACCTTCTGGTGTATCTCCTTCTCACATCAATATCATTAAAAAAAAAAAAAAAAAAAAGGTATATATCAGTGGCAGACGGTGATTTTTTAACCAGAGGATGCTGTCCAAAATATAACCCTTCATTTTTTAAATTTTATTTCTTATTTCTTTGCTCCTTTTACAAAATTTATCGAAAACCGTATAATAGAATTTTTTGGCATTTTTAAAATTTAGAATTAGATTTTTATGACATGGTATGAAAATACTCTTGACGTTTTGAAATTTTAGGGATGCGGCCCATCCACCGCATCCATTGATTTCACGCAACTGGTATATATGCATATTAGAGTGGCTTTAGCGTATATGGGGAATTTCAAATTATGCAAAAATCAACGGGGAAATCCGGAAACTTGTGCGTATTGTAGATAAAAAACCAATAGATGTAAATTTTGAGCAAAATCAAACATCGCGTAACCGAACTCTAGTCCTCTAAACTTTGAAAAAGTAGGTTTTTACATTTTGGTGCGCCCTAATATTATAATAATAATAATATAGCATTAGCCGATAATGAATACACAAGCCGACAGAACCAAGTAGAAAAAATTATCAATCGGGAGCTTGCTCTTAAAAGGGAGCTAATCCAAGACCCAGAGCCCTATTACAAGTACGCCCCTCCGTCTGTCTTAGAAAACAATGGCCTCATTTTCTATTGGGACCGACCAGTGTTGACGGATAGAACAATTGATCATAATAGACCCGATATCATATTAATAAACAATCATGAGAAAAGGGCTATTATCATTGACATTGCGGTCCCATTAACGCATATCCTGGCAAAGACAGAGCGGGAAGAGATCTCCAAATATCAAAAACTTGCGTTCGAGCTGAAGCGACTGTGGAAGCTCAACGAGGTGAAAATTATTCCGATTGTGATGTCTGTGGGGGAGTGTCCAGCAACAACTTGAAAAAGAACATCAGATCGCTAGGGATATCAGACGAAATAACAACTCTCGTGCAAAAGGCTGTCGTTTTACAGACCTGCTATATAGTAAGAAGGTTCCAAACGATTAAATGAACAAAAGAAGAGTAACTCTGGGCCAGGGTGAATTCCCTTCCCACACCGTCCGAGCCTAACCCCATAAGAACAACACCGGTAGGTGAAATTTTACCAGCACTTGTGCTGAGTTAGAGCGGGTTGTATGTCGCAAAGTAAATGCTTTTTACCACTAACAAACGGCAGATGGTAAATGGAGCCACTGGGATGGCCAATCAGATGACAGGCACTGAAATTTACTTTGCGACATACAACCGGCCCTAAGTGTCATAACTCAAATAATAGATATCTACGTCTACACCCTCTCACTTAATCAACTTTCCCTTCTCTTCGGTAATGCAAGGGTCTTTCGAGATCCATAGGGGCTACATCTTTACTGGTGCACCCCTTCTTGCATTCGATTGAATTAAAAAAAAAAAAAATAATAATTATACACAATAATACTTTATTTACAATTAATTATTTGAAGGGAGTCGGGTTGGCTCAGTCAGCTAACGCATTGGCCTCGCTTCGGCATCGATCGATTATGACGATGTTGAATTGGGAGGCCGGGGTTCGATCCTAGCTGGCAAATAAAAATTTCTACCGGCTGAAAACTCAGCTCCCTCACTAACCCTACTAACACTTTACTTATGTGCTGTCTAAATGGGCTTTGTTCCCGGTGATATTAAATAAAAAAAAAAAAAAAAAATTATTTGAAACTAGGCCCTTCCGGGCATAGGCTTCTCCAAGGAATTGCCATTCACTTCTTTGTCTCGCAGTTCTACACCAATCCCTACCCATCATCTCCGCGATGTCGTCACTCCATCTCGCATTTTGTCTTCCTCTTTTTCTTTTCATAGTTATTGGGCACCATTCTGTTAGTATCTTATCTATCGTCTTGACTCCTAGCCAGATGATCCGCCCATCCCCATTTATACCTTTTAATTATTATTCTCAGGTCCTCGATCCCTGTTCTTTTATACATGGATTCTGTTGTTATGCGATCCATTCTTTTTTATCCTCAAAATCGATCTTATCATGGCCCTCTGTGTTCCCTCCAATATAAGTAGAGTTTTTGCTGAAGTGGTCCAAGTCTGGGCTCCATATATAAGTACTGGTATAATACATCTTTTGTAAACTTTAATCTTATTCTGTAGAGAGATTTCATTATTTTTAAAAATGTACTTTAATCCCCAGAACTTGCTCCATGATTGACTTTTCTTCTTTTAATTTCGAGATCCATTTTATTCTTAAACGATATGACCTGTCCCAAATAAATTGCATTTTCTTTAGTTTGTATTGGTGGTAAGTCATCCTTCATCTTAACATTTATACTGGGACCGTTCGTTATAATTAAAAATTTTCTAGTATTAATTTTCAGACTCGCCACTTCACTCTCCCTAATATTAAACGGCCCCAAATTATATATTATATCGATAGAGGACGTTAATAGGAATCCGAAACATGTTTATTTATTGAAATCTGACTAAAATGGACGGAGTTTTTATTATTAACCATTGAAGAGTATCGCAAAAAATATTTGAATTTTAATAAAATGATATTTAGAAAAATTTTGAAATATACAATATGATGCAACTAAAAAATTCATAGCTCTGTCACTTTTAGTCCAATTTCAATATATAAACATGTTTTGGATTCGTATTAACTTCCTCTATCGATATAATATAAGACCGTTTAATATTAGGGTGGACCAAAATGAAAAATAAGATATAAACCGATTTTTCCAAACTTTAGAGGTCTAGGGCTCGGTTACGCGAAGTTCGATATGACTCAAAATCTACAGTTATTAGTAGAGACCGGATTCCTATGCAATTTCATATTTTGTTTGCATCCACATACGACCCAGGGGATCAATTATCTATCCGAATCATGCATCTAGGACAGGGGTCGGCAACCTAAGGCTCGCGAGCCACATGCGGTTATTTCGATGTGAAGATGCAGCTTTATTTTAAATCAAAAATCAAATTTATATATATCTAATCCTAATCGAATACCATAATATTGAAATAAATATGTTAGTGGCTCTTTAAAAACAGGGACATTTTGTAAATTGTAACTTTTGTCTTTTCCGTCTTAAAAGGTTGCCGACTCCTGATCTAGGATACTGTGGGTTAAATTTTATACTGCATATTTTTTCATATTTGAGTAATATTGCATAAAATTGCATATTTGAATGATTTTTTGGGCAAAATACAGATTTTTTAAAAGTAAATTTTGAAAGAATGAAAAAAATGAAGAAATAAAACAGGGGGACATTATTTTTTTTTTTTAAGGCATTCGGTAACTATAGCCGATTTTGGCCATTGAGTGTTCGAGTGTGTGTAGAAAGAAGTGTGTGTAAATTAGTGTAAGGAAATTTGCATTATTTTATTAGCTTATTATTTGTAGGTACGTCAATATGAAAGGGTTGTTATAAAAAAATAAAAGGAGTACAATACAATCGTGTCTGAAAGGTTGTTAATATAAAAAAATAAAAATAAAAGGAGTACAATACAATCGTGTCTGTTAAATAAAACTACCCCTCCCCAGTATTTTTTCGTTCGCATTTTTTGAAACATTATTATATTTATTATGTTGATTTATGACGATGTTCAAGCGGGAGGCCCGGTTTCGAGCCTTGCTAGCATATAAAATTCCGACCGGCTAAATCTCGGCTCCCTCACTAACAATACTAACACTTTACTGATGTGCTGTCTAAATGGGCTGTGTTCCCGGTGACAATAAATAAATAAAAAAAATACTTATATATACTTAATGATAATTTTGTGCAATTTCTTACGCAATAAAAGTACTTATTTGACACATGGTTTTATTTCTTTCATAGCACTCCTTCAATTATATAGTCTTTTTGTCTTCAATTTTAATTTTTTTAGTTCATAAAAAAATATTTTGCCATCTTTTAATGCATATATTTGCATATTTGAACCTATTCTGCATATTAGTTGCATATTTCAGCAATTTTAACGGCATATTTTGGCACTTTTTACTGCATAAAAATCCGGTCTCTAGTTATTAGTTTTTCATCTATACGAACAAATTTCCGGGTTGTCTTGTTGATTTCGCACTTACTTCTAAAATAAGAACCACTCTAATACATTTTCTTATTTGCATCAAGGAGAGGACAACTTCATTGATTTCTCTTTATGAGCATACGAAGTCTTGAAGTTTTGCTCCAATTTCTGTTTGAAATGAATTAGGTTTTGTGATTGGGCGGGTGGTGGGGTGGGGGGGGGGGGTGTTTTTGTGTGTGTCTACCGAAGTAGAAGTCTGCCCGTCAGGTGACAAGTAGGTCAGCAGAGCAGCCAAGTTCAATTGAACCGGGCTAATTCTCTCCTCTATCGCACTGAATATATTGTCAATATTTGTCCCAAGTTAATCTATGTCGCATGTTTGAACAAGCGAATGAAGACTGAAAGCAAACTCATTTTTGATTTCGATAAATTTACCTTGAGCATATAATAGTTTATGAAATAATGATTTTAATTTTAGAGAATAATTTAAATAAATGTGGTCCATAACGATAGACGAATTTATAATTTTAGATGTATTTTGAACAAAACCGCATTATTGGTAAAGAGTATTTATAACATTTAGGGAAAGCGGTGTTGGTTTATAGTGAAACATATTAAATACAGGAATTATTTGACGGATTATGGTGGTGTTTAAACACAGGAATTATTAGAAAAAAACAAATAAGATGTTGTAATAGTCCAAAATGAATTATATAATAGAAATCCGTCCACAAAGAGAAATCAATACGCTTGTCCTCTGCTTGATATAAATAAACGTTTACTATTTATTTTTTAATTTAATTTTAAGCCTTTATTGGTTCAAATTACATTTTACATATAATTAATTAATCAATATTATTATTGTTATTTTTTTTTTGCGTTTGGACCTTTGGGTTCATGCAAAAGCTTGATGATCTCTTTCTGGTTGAACCTTCCACGCCTCTATCTTTTTCCGGAACGTGTTATCGAGTTCCATGGTCAGGCTATGTAATTTTCCTGGCCGGATGAGTGTGTTGATGTTAAAGGTGCCCAGGTATGTATGGATTTTTGGCGTTATTCTTCCATTGTTTCTTCCTTGATTTCGTGATGGTCCGGGTCCCCCAGAATCAGAATGTCTGGTTGCCACTCGAGGGTGGGTGGATTTGTTACCACCTGGGGTAATCTTGTTTTGCCTCTCACGATTCATGGTTGCTTGTTAGAGAAATTTTGTCTTACGAGGTTTTGTAGAACCAGAGATTGTCAGTTTCTGGAGCCGAGGGGCGGTTTTTTATTATTTTCAAATAAATTTACTTTGATTCTTGCTGGGATCGAACTGATGAAGTCTAGGTTGATGTTCTCCTCATCGGATTAGAAAAGTTGGTGATTTAAGCAATTGCGCTACCGACCCCTCAATATTATTATTTGTTTTTTATAGTAATACATCTAGGATTGCATTTATAATTAAACTATGTACAAGTTATAAAGGAACCAGGCCCGAGGGGCATAGGTCTCCCACGGTCTTCCAAGTGTCTCTATCTCTAGCCACTCTCATCCAATCGATTCCGGTCACTTTCAATAATTCGTCAGTCCATTTTCTTGGTGTTCTTCCTCGTGATCTCTTCCTGTCTAGGGGACACCACTCAGTTAGAATGTTTGCCCATCTTTCATTCTTCATTCTAGAAATATGCCCCGCCCATTTTCATTTAATTTTTCTTAAGTCTATGGTAATATTTCTCATTTTAGTAATTTTATATAGATCTTCTATTTTCATGCCTGTCTACTTTTCTGTAGCCAAGGATATTAGATCATATTTCTTTGGGCTGTCTCGTGTTTTTGTACTATTAATTCAGTAGGCGACCATGTTTGACTTCCATATAGTAATGTAGGAAAAACACAAGATTTTAGAGTTTTGATCTTTGTGTCTAGTTTAATTTGTTTATTTTTTTAATATAAATTTTAAAGACCAGAACTTGTTCCAGAGCTAAGCCTATTCTTCTGTTAATTAGTAGAGATTGTGGTGTTGGTAGAAGGTGAAACATCTTTAATAAAGATAAGAGTAAATAAATATTATATTTAATATTTATTTACTATGAAGTTAGAGATACTAGGTCACTTATTTAACATTAATTAACATTTAATGTGAAATAAGTGACCTAGTATCCTTAACTCATAGTAAATCAATATTAAATATAATATTTTATTTACTCTTATCTTTATTCTTCTGTTAGCTTCTCATTAAAAGATAGTTTTTGTCCCAGGTATATGATGTTTCTTTTAAAACAATAGGTGGTTTACTTGCCTCGTATTCAATATCTTTCTGTATAGCATTTGTTAATATAAAAGATTTGTTATTATTTATTCTTAAGCCTATATTTGCAATTGTTTTGTAAATATCTTTGATCAGTGTTATCATATCGTCTAGTGCTGTTGCTATCAGAACGATATCATTCGCAAATCTTAAATTATTTAAATATTTTCCATTAACCCTTAGACCTTTATTTTCCCAGTTCAGATTACGAAACATTCTAGAGCACAATTAAACAAGGCCCGAGATAGTGGATCACCCTATCTAGCACCTCGCTTAACAAGGAAAAACTGTCCAGGTTCTTCTAGGACAGTGGTTCCCAACATTTTGTGGCCCATCGCCCCTTTCTGGAGGTTGATTAACACCTATTGCCCCCTTTTCATTTTCATTGTATGCCTAATTTATATTTGAAATAAAGTGTAAATAATAAAACAGTTTTATTATTTCAAACAATTTTATTACCATATATAAAAACAACCAAAGCAGTTTTATCCTGTCACTCTTAAATAAAATAGAAAAAAAAATCAAAATGTACATGTTTTACAAATTTTTCAAGAACAAAGAAGTTAAATAATTAACTATGATCATTGACGTACATTTAAAAAACAGGAGTAGATGTTTTCATTTTTACATTGAAATCTGGAAAAATTAAGAAAGACCGCTCTGCTTGAAAATGATTTTCGTCTCACAGTCATAGTTCAGATCTAGAAACTCCGTCTGCAAAGAGTTATCAAGAAGCTTATCCACAGCTTAAAACGAGAATGGATCTAGAACCCAATCCGGAATTTGTAACTTGGTCCGATCTTCAAATCATGATTCCATGTCAATTTTTAATTCCCCCCCCCTCATCGCCCCCAAATCGCCCCAAACTTGTTTATTGCCCTCCTGATAATCCAAATCGCCCACTTAGGGGCGATCGCCCCAGGTTGGGAACCACTGTTCTAGGACAATAAGCGCTTGAGAGCCCTTATAGATGTTCTTAATTAATTCAGTGTATGTTGGATCTACACCTTGAGATTTCAGTGCTTGGAATGAATATATATCCTTGGTGGACAGAATCAAATGATTTTTCGAAATCTATAAATGCTAAATAGATATCAAATTTGTATTCATTCGCTTTTTCAATGATAATGTTAATTGTGTGCAGGTGCTCACAAATTGAGTATCCTCTTCTGAATCCGGTTTGTTCCGGTGGTTGTGCTTCGTCTAGTATCTTTTCCAATCTATTATTTAATAGTTTCATAAAATTTTTTTCCTATGTTAGATGATAATGTTAAGGGTCTATAGTTCTTGATATTATAAGAATCACATTTTTTAAATATAATAATTATATTAGAATGTTTCTATTGTGATGGAATTATTTGGGTACTTAATATATTGTTAAATAATCTCGTTAGTGGTCTTTTAATCACTTCAATAGAAAATTTTGACATTTACTATATAGATATAATATATAACGAATATAAATATGTGTATAATTTCTTTGTTAGAGACTATAGTTTCGAAAGTTTGATCTTCATCATCAGTTCTTTTAATTAGAAATATTTTATCTGTTATTTCTCCCCCGATTGGATATAGATAAATTTGCTTTGTCTTAATATCAATTTGGTTGTTATGTATGTAAATGTGGTGCTACAGAAGAATGATGAATATCAAATGGATGGATAAAATTACAAATGAAGAAGTTCTTGGAAGAATCGGAGAAAGAAGAACCTTGTGGAAGAGTCTGAAGAAGAGAAGAGGTCAGATGATGGGGCACACACTGAGACATGGGGGACTGCTTAGGGATATCTTGGAGGGGGAGGTGGGAAAGAAAAGGGGAAGGGGAAGAACCAGATTAGAATATTTCAACCAAATAATTGGGGATATGGGATGCCAGACATTTAGAGAGGTTAAACAGCTGGCGGGGGACAGAGTCGAGTGGAGACGGATTGTTGCATCAAACCAGTCTTAGGACTGTATACTCAATGATGATGATGATGTTATGTATTCAGCTTGCTATTACGACAAAGTGAATTTATCTATATCCAATATTATTAATGTTAAGATTAAATTTGAATGAGAATTTTAAAATTTTGTTGTTCAAATGTGTATTAATTTTACGCGCCTATCGATGCAACCTAGCAACATAGAGCGTCCGATTGAATGCATACCTTACTAATCCACCAGGCGGCGTTGAATCTTTCCAATCAAACAGGGACGGGAATTATGTATAATTATGTCAAGAAACACAGAGAGAGTCTGATTGATTCAAATAAACATATAAATAAATAACGAATATACATATGTATTATCTATATATATAATTTATTTGTTAGAACCTATATAGTTGAGAAGTTTTGTCCGTCATTAGTCTTTTTAATTAGAAATATTTTAACTGTTATTTCTCATGGGTTCAAATACTCGATTGGATAATTAACAATATTTTATTGATATAACAAACTGGTGACATTACAAACAATTTAACAAGAATTGTTTGTTATTTGGCCAGCTTTTTAAAACAACAAAACGAATTGATCTATATCTAATCGGGTATTTGAACCCTTGAGAATAATTGATAAAATATTCCTAATTAAAAAGACTGATAATGAAGATCAAACCTTCGAAACTATAGTCAAATAAATTATATATATATATATAATTTAAATTTGTCACTTTTAAAAATATCTGATCTTGGTGGTTTTAACAACTATATAGGCACTATAAAATAAATTATTTATATATGTTGCAGTAAAAACCCGTTTTTAGTAAGAACGGGTTCTTAATAGATAAAACACTTTTCACTGAATACTTTTGTGGCAACTAGAATTTACTGATGTTAGTTGAGTTTGGTCCAAATGTCTAGAATCTTCATTTTTGACCTTCCGCCTCATTTTGAAAATAAACACCCAAAATGAGCCGGAAGGTCAAAAATGAAGATTCTAGACAATTGGACCAAACTCAACTAACATAAGTAAATTGTAGTAGCCACATAGGTATTCAGTGAAACGTGTTTTAATTAGTAAGAACCTGTTCATACTAAAAAAAATAATTTTTAAGAAAAAATAAAACCGACTTCAAAAATTAAATGCAACAAATAAAATACACTAAAAGGTATAAAATAATTATTATCTTATTTAGTTACAAATAAACGACGAAATATTAACATGAAATTACTTTTTGAAGTCGGTACCAAACAAACTATACCTATAAGCGATCGTACCCGCCAAACGTACTAAGTAAAATCCGTCGAGTGCGATTCATAAAAGGTATATGTTTGGCACCGACTTCAAAAAGTAATTTCATGTTAATATTTCGTCGTTTAGTTGTAACTAAATAAGATAATTATTTTATACCTTTTTAGTGGATTTTATTTTATTTTTAAGTTATTATTATTTTATTTGTTGCATTTAATTTTTTGAAGTCGGTTTTATTATTTTTTTTTTATTTCATTTATATATGTATAATTATTTTTTCAAATGTGTAAAGCATCAAGTCAAAAGTGTATCTAGAGTGGAAGCGACGATGGGGGCAAAACTGGATGCGTGGCGAAAGAAGCGTGAGCTGATAAGCAAGCAGCTGTCGGGATTCCCAGCAGGGGGATCCAGAACTTCATCCGCTCAGCCCGATCGTTTCAGTTCTGCAATGAAGCAACCTTCCAATCGAAAAAAAATGTTTCTAGTTCCATATTGCTTTGAAACAGTAAATTCCTTCCAAGTCGAGAATTGGAAGAAAAGTGAAACTTAATAATAATAATATTAAGATAGTTGTATCACCAAATGCGTTTTCTTAGGATTTTTTAAAATTTAGACAGATTATTATTTAAATACTTCTGCATCGATTGGTGCCAAAAATTTATGGACAATATAGTTCCGGAGATATTAAATTCCAAATTTCAGACTCTTATAGATTGCACTATACGGAATACCGGAAGGTTTACACACATATATAATTACGAGCTGCTCCAGGCGTGCCTTCGGCACGCCATCTGCAACTCGGCCCTCCGAAGCAGGTGGCCCTGGCGGGCAGCGTCTCGGCATGTGATTATTTGGTCTGTAATTTATATTTGTAATATTTTGCCCCCTCTTTAGCCCCCACGCACTCATTTTGGCTATTGATTTTTTACTGCATACATTTTATATAGTCTTAAAAACTAACATTACAAAATTTGATCTATATCGGAGAGAGTATTAATTTTTTGCCCCACTCACATTTTGGTAGGTTGAAATTATTTTTTAGATATTTGAATATATTTATATATTTGCTCCTCAGTTTTCTAAACAGTAAATGTACAAACAAGCTAAAAATTTCTATATTTTGCCCCCCCCCTCCACTTTCGCCCCCATACAGTCAATTTTGATAGTTGATTTTTATAGGAATAGTTTCTTAAAGTAATAAAGAATAGCTCTACAAAATTTGATCAAGATCGGAGAGAGTTTTAATTTTTTGCTCCCACTCACATTTTATGATAGTTGAAGGGGGGGGGTCGGATTACATAAAATCTTGAAATTATATTTGAAATATTTGCGAATAAATAATCCACAGTTTTCTAAAGAGTAAATGTAGTAAAAAGTTAAAAATTTGTATAATTTCCACCCCACCCCCTTCGCCCCCATACAGTCAATTTTGATAGTTGATTTTTACAGGAATAGTTTCTTAAAGTAATAAAGAATAACTCTAAAAAAATTTGATCAAAATAGGAGAAAGTTTTAATTTTGGCCCCCACTCACATTTTGGATAGTTGGGAGTCGAATTTCAAAAAATCCTGAAATTACTTTTTAGTATTTGTATTTAGAATTTTATTAAGTAAAAATCAAGTAGATATCTTATCGTTCTTAATTGAAAATGTATAATTAGTGTAAACACATTGTAAAGATATTTTGCCCCTTTTGACCCCTTTAGAGGTCGAATTTCAAAAAATCCTGAAATTACTTTTTAGATATTTTAATTTAGTATTTTGATAAGTAAAAAGCAAGTAGATATTTTATCGTCCTTAAGAGATATCGCATAATCAGTGAAAACACACTTTGCACACCTTTGACCCCCTTAGAGGGTCGAATTTCAAAAAATCCTTTCTTAGTGAGCCCCTATGTCATAGATCTAATATCCTCTCCAAATTTCATGTTTCTATGTCCAGTGGTTCTGGCTGTTTTGATGATGAGTGAGTGAGTGAGTGTATCGGGCAAAAGAATTTTATATATATAGATTAAGAAACTCTTCTTACGATTTTGTTATAAAAAACTAAAGCAACATTAAACAATAACTAATCAATTTTTTAAGAAAATTTTAATTCATAGTTACAACACAGTTTCTGAGATAATAATTAATAAATAATGAAAAATTTACACTAAAAACAAGCTGGCAACAACGAATTTATTTAACCCAATTTAGTACACTTTTTTATGTCTTTTCACTTCAGCAATTGCCGCAACAGCTTTCAATCGCTTATTAAGGACTTTTTGTTTTATAAATCTCCCTTTATAATGTACTTTATCTAACATTTCTATGATAAAATATATACAAGTTCGCACAGTGTTGCAAGATATGTCAAACGAGCACGGGATTGGCTAGTAGTGCTACATAAACAGCAAAAAGTTTTGGGCTTATGAATTATGAATCCTTGTGTCTGTACTATATACTCTAGCATTAACTTTTGGCTACTATAACTTGTCGCGAAACAACTACCTTTACTGATAAATATCTAATTCATATATTCAATTTGATTTAATATTTTCTTAACTAGAGAGTTGAAAGGCCGATCCTATAATAAGAGAAATTAACAAATTAATCTCTAATAGTTTGAAAGAGGTATTTGGAATCCTTGCAATGCCTTAGCTCTAAAGGAAGTCAATGTCTAATGAAAGAATCGCTCACACGCATCTTTATTAAATAATATAAAAAGTGAAATCTTACTTATGTTAGAGACGGCTTTAGAAGTAAATAATATAATAAATTGTTCATTTAGGTATGTCGTCTATATCATAATTAAATCGCCTTAAAATCTCATTAAAATCATTCATTGGTGTTGACGAAATATTTTTAATCTTTCAATCATGGAAAGATTAAAAATATTGTTTCAACACGAACGAGTAATGAAAAAGGAGCCAAAATGGAAAAATAATACATGCTTTCTTCATTGGCCCTTTGAACGATGAAGAAGAAGGGAAAATCGTCAGAAACGTTGAGTTTCAACAGCTGTAAATAGAAAAACTTCCAATACTCTTATTGGAAATAATTACTTTTTATTTATTTCTGGACTACCTTCCATTAAATCCTAAATTACATATCTACTCTTATTAGACGAGCAAAAATTGTTTGTATATATGTTTATATGTTTGTTTATATATATATATATATATATATTTGTATCTTGGTTCTATTTTGAAAACGACTCTACGGATTTTGATGAAACAAATTCTATTAAAACAAGTTTTGAGGATGAGAAAGCGATCTGGCCAGGTCTGGACCTCGAGCAAATTTAATCTTAATTGATCTTTTCTTAATTAAAGTAATTATTGATAGATGAAAATCTCAATAAAAAAGTTTGTTTACATTTTTTTCAATTATCTTTTATTTTTAATTGGATTTTTAATTTTAAAACCCACTAATGGGTTATAGCAAATATTAATATATTATATTAAAATTAGGAATTTTTTGTTTGTTTTTAATTAACAGGTGTCTAAATCATAACAAAACAGGTGTGTTTACAAATAAAGTGGTTGAAGTGGCTTTTTTTATATAACTTGAAAACAAATCTTATTTAATTTTATGTTTTTATTTCAGATCCTATAATTATTTTTATTATTATTTTCTTATTTATTTTTTAAAATGTTTATCAATATGAACGAATGTGGTCAAATTGTGTACGAGTAATCAAATATACACATAATATGTAGACCATTAGAAAGCTAGAAATGCAAAAACTGGGGGTGGGGCGGATGTGGGAGGTGTAGGAGGTGGGGTGCAGTTGTGAGGGATCCGGGGGTGGGAGACGCGGTTGGGGTGGGGTGGGGTGGGGCGGAGTGGGGGTGCAGTGGTGGTGGCTTGAGATGTGTGGTTTCGGGCGGGGAGGGAGGTAGGGGGTTACCGTGCATCGCTCGGTGCCTCCGGGTATATTACTCTATGGTCGAAATCTATTATTCGATAAATATATCTATAGAGATAGATATTGCCACAATTATCAAATAACATTAAAATTAGATTTGTTTGAATTATTGGGATGTTCATAATAATAATAATAATAATAATAATAATAATAATAATAATAATAATAATAATAATAATACTGAGGGCCAGGGTACCCCTTTCCTCAGCGTCTGAGCCTAACCCCATAAGAACAACAGGGGTAGGTGAAATTTTACCAGCACTTGTGCTGAGTAAGTGTCATAACTCAAATAATAATAATATTAAATAGGTACTAAACCTTCGTTAAAGTATTCGTCAATTGGAGTTAAATTTACCGAATTGTATTTAAATGTTCTAACAAAATATCTGGGTTGAATTTATATATTTACACTTTCATTGAAAAATGATATTGAGGTTTTATTTATTTTTTTTTGAACGATTTAAAATATTTTCAAAATGCTCGATACAAATTTTTATTCAAATTTTCATTTCACTCATTTTGGATTTCTATGCTTTTTTAAAAAATTCATTAAATTTAGGAGCTGGTCTAGCTAGTATATAGTACCCGACTATTGGAATTTTTGTTTTTTATTATATTAACACTGAAAAATTATTCCTAATAGTATAGAAAATTATGTCATTTTTTTCAAATGTAAAAATTAACGTCTCTTCAAAAAAATTTTAGCACGCTTAATTTTTTGGAGTAGTGTATTTCTTAATTTTCTTAGTATTTCTGTATTGCGGTATATATTTTCGGTTAAAAAATTATTTTTTATATATTTTTCTACCAGCAAAGAGTATTATATTAGTTCGTTTAACGCAGGCTATAAAAAAATTCGCTTTTAATTTTTTTCATAATGTTCCACCACTTCAAAAAAATTGAAACAATTCCTGAGGATAAAGAAGTATAAAAGGCATTTTCTGACAAAATTTGGTGATTAGACACTTTTCAAAAACACGGTCAAAAGATGATTTTAGTTTTTTTCTTTTCTTCAAAATCGGCTTTCCATCTCGGAATCGTAACGAAAGTGTTGTTTGTTTCATGACTTTTACACGCAAGTATTGGGAAAAAATCGCCATTTGTTAATTTTCAATTTTATCTATTGAAAATAAAATAAAATCGAAAAAATAGGTTTTTCAAATAACTCGAAAACTGCTTAAGATTAAGAGCTGAAAATTTGGCTGAATTATTTTTAGTTGATACCAAAACGATCCCCAAAGTGCTAATAGAAATCGCCGCGGTGGGAGATTTCTCATGCATATCCGGCTATACCCTTTTAAATAAGCTGACGTGTTCTGATGTGGCCATCCACTTGACTTTACCATATAACCTGGCCCTCACATATATTTAATATTTAATAAAATTATTTATAATCATGTAGGGGAGGGGTTAGTTTTTGCATTTTTAGACTCCTGGTGTCCCACTGATTATGTATACAAAATTTGGTTGAGTTTGCTCAAATGGCCCAGATTTTTAATTTTTAACCCCCCCCCCCCCCTCCACCCTTAATTTTTGGGTCGATATGCACCAAAATCTAATCGGCTCTTAATCTCAATGGACCAAAACTACGTGTGAAATTTGGTTTCGATATTCAAACTAGTTTTTAACCGACTTCAAAAAAGGAGGAGGTTCTCTATTCGACTGAATTTTTTTTTTTTTTTTGTGCCTATGTTACCTCATATCTCTGCCAATTGTCAACCGATTTTGAAAATTTTTTTGCATTGGGTCCAGTCTAGCTTCCGATTGGTCCCATTTTTTTTCGATTTTTTCATAGGTATTAGACCTTTTTTATTAGGTTTGTTTAGGTTTACCTAACCTCTTTGTTTATGAACCGATTTCGATGGTTCTTTTTTTATCCGAAAGGGGGTGTCTTAGGGATGGTGTCATATTAATTTGGTCAAGTTCTGATGATATGATCACTATTAATAACATCACTAAAAAGAGAAAAATAAAAATAATTTTAAGAAAAAATAAAAACCGACTTCAAAAAATTAAATGCAACAAATATAAAAATACACTAAAAGGTATAAAATAATTATTATCTTATTTAGTTACAACTAAACGACGAAATATTAACACGAAATTACTTTTTGAAGTTGGTGCCAAACATATACCTTTTATGAATCGCACTCGACGGATCTTACTTGGTACGTTTGGCGGGTACGCTCGCTTATAGGTATAGTTTGTTTGGCACCGACTTCAAAAAGTAATTTCGTGTTAATATTTCGTCGTTTAGTTGTAACTAAATAAGATAATAATTATTTTATACCTTTTAGTGTATTTTTATATTTGTTGCATTTAATTTTTGAAGTCGATTTTATTTTTTTCTTAAAAATTATTTTTATTCAAATTTAACATTAAATTAAAAAAAAATTTATATTTTAGGACTTACGCCCCAAACGGATACTGGCTTGTGTGAGTGAGGATAGGAGTCAGAAATTAAATCTTATGACTTAAACTCCACAGTCCCAAAAAATTTTAATTTCTGAACTAATAAATACGAGTATTTTTGTAAATGGAAATATGAGATGAAGGATAATTTTTAAATATTCGAAACTTCATTATTTTTTTACCTGATGGTTGGGCTTATAATTTTGCTTTTAGTTAATTTAATTCTTGAAAATAGCTTCACGTACAGTACCTAAGTATATGTAAATCAGTGGCGTAGCAAGAAAATGTTTATGGGGGGAGGGGGGGGCTCAATCCACAAATCAAAATTTTTATTGGGAATTTTTTTTTATTAAAATAAATAGTCCAGTTAAATTGTCTTTTTACTTGGAAAGTTTTGCTGTAGTTGTAATTTTTTCGACCCTTTATGTTTTTTGGTGTCCTTAATCCGTAGCTGAGGCTTGTTAACAAAATTTCCTAACGGAATATTGTCAAAAATGCAAAAAAAGGTAAAAAAAATCTCATTTTTTGACGGTTTTTGATTATAGCTCGAAAACTATCAACTTTTCGTAAATAACATTCCTATTATAAGTCGGTTTTTATTTTTTTCTTAAAAATTATTTTTTGAGCTAGCTAGTCCACACAAATTTTGTAACGTCACAGAGTAACAACCAGACTACCAGAGAGACAGACTAACTAACAGACATTTTGACAAAACAATTGTTATCTCAAAAAATATGTTTTTTTCGATGTTCACTTATTATAGCTTTTTTGTAGACCGAAATGCCATGGTTTCGCTCCAATTTTTCTAATCAAAATACTTTCAGCAGTTTTTTAGATATTTCGAAAAAAAGAAGGAAAAAAACACTTTTTACATGCACGATTACAATAGTTGACCATACCCTGTATGGTAAAGTAAAAATAGAGAAGAATATAAACTATCTTACTACTTTCACATTTATATTCGATAGAATATAGTAATGTGAAGTATTTCGATCGCCTGCCTGTGTTCTGACACTTTGTGGGCTACTATTTTTATTCATTTCATAAAGCAAATATTTTTCAAATTTCTTTAATAAAGGGAGACATTTTCCGAAACGTTTCGATATTAAATTAAATTTAAATTTATAAACGATTTGTATTTATTTATTGTAGTATATTATTTTAATATAATAATAAAACTTGAGTAAGATACGAGGTAGGTTTCACAAAAAAGAAATAAAAAAAAAATTGAGTTTTGAATTCGATATATTTCGAGAGGTTAACCTACCTCGTATCTTACTCAAGTTTTATTATTATAGGTCAAGGAAGGGCTAGGAGTGAATAAGGTCAGGGTCGGATTTTAAGGTAGTTGTTTCACCACATGGGTTTTCTTAGGATTTTTTGGGATTTAGAGATTATTATTTAAATACTTCTGCATCGATTGGTGGCAAAACAAAATTTATGAACAATACAGTTCCGGAGATATTAAATTTCAAAAATCGAGTTTTTCAGGCGCTCTAACATTGCACTATACGGGATACCGGAAAATTTACATACATTTCTAATTATAATTAACAAACTCTTCTTACGCATTTTGTTATAAAAAACTAAACCAACATTAAACAATAACTAATACATATTTTTAAGAAAATTTTAATTCATAGTTACAACACAGTTTCTGAGATAATAATGAATAAATAATGAAGAATTTACACTAAAAACAAGCTGGCAACAAAGCTGACGTTTTTTCGCCATTGTCGCAACAGCTTTAAATCGCTAATTAGGAACTTTTTGTTTTATAAATCTCCCTTTATAATGTACTTTGTCTGACATTTCTATGATAAAATATATACAAGCTCGGACAGTGTTGCCAGATGTGTCAAACGAGCACGGGATTGTGCTAGTAGTGAGTACATAAATAGCAAAAAAAGGTTTTGGGCTCATGAATTATGAATCACTTATTGACTGTTCTATATACTCTAGCATTAACTTTTTGCTAGTATTTTCGCGAAACAACTTCCTTAAGAGGATGGAAATAACTTTCCAATTAATTTATTTTATTCGGATTTGTATTTATTCATCATTCTTGGTCTGCATCAATTTTCCATTTATTTTATTAACTTAAAAAAGTAAATATTTTGAAACCTAACCCGAAAAATGGCAAATAATAATAGGTGGATATGAATTTGCGAACTGTGGACTTGAAAGCAGAATCGAGGATGGCGGGAATAAATAAGTCGAGAGATGTGACACCGCTGGCGATATTGGAATAGGTGTCAAAAAGACCAAATCAACCGGGACGATTATTAATTGCGACCTGGTTGATAATTGTTTGCTTGTTGATTGAGTAGGCTATCATTGGAATGGCAGGCTATATGTAAAAATAGACACCCCTCGCTACGCAATCAGCTTTTTCATCATTATTAATAAATAAATCTATTATTTTGAACAGCTAATATCGAACAATGTTTTAATAACTCTTTCCTTTTATATTTGCCTGAGGTGAAAAAAAAACTTCCCGAAAATCTGTAAAAATCAAGTCCAAAATTTTCATTACAATAAGGGTTTTCTACACCTTTTCGAATTTTATTTTAGAAAATCTCGAATTCTCAATTGAATAACACAGGTCGACAATGAAAATGCCCGGGCTCAAAAATAGCTTATTTTTATGTATTTCCATCTGCTGAATTCAAAAATCACCATAAAAATTACCGATTAGCTCATGTTTTAGAGATATTATCGGCCAAACTGCAAAAAACGCCATTTTGACCTATTTTCGAGCCCCATTAGATATTAAACAGCAATATGTATGAGAAATCACAATATTTTGTTGATGTAATAGAAAACAGCTCCTCTTTGATTGTGAAATTACGCCTTATTTTTAGCTCAAATAGAACTCGAGTTATGACTAAAAAACTAAAACTACATGAATATAAAGGATAATAAACATACATAAAAACATATGGTCTTAGTTTTTTAGTTATAGCTCAAGTTCTAATTGAGTTAAAAACAAGTAGCAATTTGAAAATCAAAGAGGTAGTTGTTTTTCTTTTACATCTACAAAATATTTCAATTTCAAATATTACTGTTTGATTTCTAATGGGACTCGAGAATAGGTCAAAATTGCCTTTTTCGTCGTTTATTATTATTATAACCACTACAAAAGCAAAATTTATACCAGAATATATGGTACTTTTCCTTTATTTTGGAGCAGAATGAATAGAAAAATCATGAAATAAACTTTAGGACAAGGAAAAACATTTTTTTAGAGTTGTGTAGGTAATAGAAAATCACAATTTTGTATTTCAGAAAATCTAAATTTTAATTCAGAATTCTCAAATGAATATTAGAAAATTGCAATTGAATATTAGAAAATATCAATTGTGTTTCAGAAAATAAACACAATATATAAACAACTAAACAGCTGAGTTTTATCTCGATATATAATATAGGGCCTGGAGCACCAAGCGATGCTCGGTAACTTTTTGCTTCTAAATAGCTTAATAACTCATGACTCTTAATAAGTAGACCAAATTAAAAAAATCCTTAGTGCGGTTTTTGAGAAAATCAAAAAGAGAAAAACGAAAAAGCTTTCATGTCAATGTCAACTTCCGGTGTTCCGATTTCAAGCAAAAACTTCCTCTACCCCTTCTAGCCTATATCTAACTTAAGGATCTAATTTGGTAGCTCTGAGATTTATGGTTGCAAAACGCAGAGGGATACATTCTTACGTACGTAAACATCAACTACTGTTAGGTTCTATTTTAACCCAAATCTTGTGGTACTTCTTATAGCCTCTAGATAGGTTAAGTTTCAAATTTCAAGGCTCTGCGACTTAAAGACGAGATATGAACGATTAAAATATTTATTTTTCGACATGACTATTTTACAACCCCTTCCATTATTTAAATCGGATTAAAATTTATACACTACTAATAACTAATGAGACTTGATAAATACACCATTTTTTAGTGAAATCGTTAGAGCCGTTTTAGAGAACCCGATTCTCTCTCTCTATATATATATATATATACAAGAATTGCTCGTTTAATATAATAAGATATAATAAGATAAGATTCGGGTTTCGAGCCCATCATCAGGAGCTAACATTTTTTGAAATTTTTTAAAAAAATTTCCATTAATATAGTGAAAGTATTTCTCCTGAAATGTTTGGATTTCAAATATACGTTTTCAGATTGTTTTTTTTATGAAAGAATTGTATTTATTTAATATTAAAAACAATCAATACCATTTTTTCAACACTTACATGTTTATAGTATAAATACGATCGTAGATTTCTATAGAAGAAACAATATTTCTCCAAAAAAGACATTTAATAAAAATGAACTGTTTCGTTAAATAAAATGTTCGTTGGTTTTGCTTTTGAACTGAGCTGTACTTCCTCGGAAAAATAATGAAAGCCAAATTTATTTCTGAGTTGGGCCGGAATTTTAATTAACTCTAAGCAAAAGGTACGACTGCAGAGAAACTTACCCCATAATAAGATAAATGTCTAATTTCATTAATGTAAAATTAAATAATTACCTTGTTCTTCATTATTATTTTAAATTAATGATATGAAAAAGGGATGAATTAAAGGACAAATGATGCTGGCGAATTAATTAAAAGAATAGTCTTTTTATCCAGAAGAATATTAAGTTGAGTTTTTTACTTCAATAAAGATAAATTGTATAATTATAATGTGAAAAATCCTTTTATAAATAAACTGCTGTGTGCACAAGCAATTTTCACTTGCACCACTTTTCTTAGAAATTATCCGCCATCTCAATAATTAATCCTCAATTTTTAAATTTTCTATTTATTTCATAGATTTGCGTGGATAACTATTAAGTTTGAAATTGGAGGAAAAGTGAAACTTTTTCAAAACTCGGTACGCTATTTCAAAATATCTAGATCTGATATTCATTTCCATATAATATTTTCTTACATAGAGTCAAAAGACCATTTCTAGAATAATAGAAATAATGAATTAATCTCTACTAGTACTTCAGTATATGGGGGTTTCAGCTCAAGTCAACAAAATCTCTTAAAGAATGATACAGAAATCATGTTTCTAGGAATGAGTGGTTTTCATTTTATGAAGGAAAAGCTGTGATTTTTTGAAAAAAACTGGATTATTTCTTGTCATGGAAAATGCTGGATATCTATAAATCTAAGAATTTTAACAAAAAAGTGGTCCAAGTAAACGTTCAAGTGAATAAAATTTTCTAGAGAATGAGATAGGAATAAAGTTTCTAGAATGAGTGGTTTTCATTTTATGAAAGAAAAGCTGCGATTTTTTTAAAAAAATTGATTATTTCATGTCAAGGAAAATGCTGGATATCTATAAATATAAGAATTTTAACAAAAAAGTAGTTCAAGTAAATGTTCAAGTCAACAAAATTTCCTAGAGAATGAAATATAAATCAAGTTTCTAGGATTAATGATTTTCATTTTATGAAGGAAAAACTGAGATTTTTTGCAAAAAATTGTAGTTTTCAAAATTTCAACCTCATTTCGGCACGGGTTATCATCATCAAATTAAGATGAAACTTTGTTTGGACTGTAGCAAAATCAATCTGCTTTAAAAATGTTTGGAGTGATCTTTTTCGAAAACGTGCTCCTTCATGGTGTAAATGGTAAAAAATCGAAAAAAATGCGAGGTTTTTGGAATATTCAAAAGTGATCCGGGGGAGGGGAGTGTTTTTTTGATCCCCTTAAAAAATCAAACTATTGGACCAATATTTTTTTTGTAATCGATATGAAATTTTGTCCTTTTTAATTTACTATAGGACGGTTATTTACAAAATATGCACCGATTTCGAGTTATACGAGTACACGAAAAACTGGAAAAGTCCGAAAATTTCGAGGTTTTTCGGTCACCAAAAGTTGTCCCCAACAATTTTGAGGTCTCAAACTTAGATTTTGCATATCCACACCATACCAAACGACCCTAGAAAAAAAATCTTTTTACGCAATTAATCTAAGTTGTACTACTTTTGGATCCTTTATATACTGGTCTACAGTCTGAAATAGCAAGTTTGGACTTGTATTTGTCATCTTTGCAATGCCTTAGCCGTCTTTACGCATGAGCTGGCTGGTCCAGAGCCCAGGGCCCCGCGATCCACGGGGTTCCCTGCTTTTTCGACACCAACTGAACCGATGATTAATTTTTCAATCAGTAAAAGATTCAATTATTTATTACAAGCAAGTTAATTCTAAGCTAATATGTGAGAAATTTTCTTGTTTACTTTGTTTAGCAAATAATAGCTAAAAGCTATAATGCTAACCTGTAATAAATTAGAGCAATTGATTCTCAACCACTGTGCCGCGAAATTTTTGAAATGTGCCGCCAAATTTTAGAAATGCAAACAATGAAAATTATTTTGTATGTACTTCTATCTAATGAGTTATTATTTTTTCCAGTTCAGCCATTCAGATCACATAATTTAATGTAAAACTAAATAAATAAGCTTTAAAAATATATAGATTTATATACTACTTCAAAAATTTAGATATTGATTGGGTTCGTAATCCATTTGTGATAACAGATACGTCTGTATATGAATTAACTTTGAATGAAGAGGAAGAACTAATTTCGCTTTTTAATAATCTAGATTTAATTTCAAAACATTCGGAAAAGTCAATTAATTCATTTTGGATTAACATTAGATGCGATATCCCATAAGAGCCAAAAAACTTTAAAAATATTATTACAATTTTCAACATCTTATTTATGGGAATTCGGATTTTCAGCATTAACCAATATAAAAACGAAAAAAGACGGGGTCTTTTAAATGTAGATGACGAAATGAGAGTGGCATTATCATTTTTACGACAAAATATAAACCAAATTATCAAAAATTAACAAGTTCAAATTTCGCATTAAATGTATTATTATAATTAATTTATAATTAATAAACATTATGTTGTCTTTGTAGTACATATTATTTTATTTTACATATAAAATTATTATGATAAACTATTTTACTCAGTAACACAGTGTATTATTGGTAAGTAAAATTCTTTTAAACTTATCTTATTATTAGTGTGCGTCCAAATTTTGAAATTGTTAAAAGTGTGCCGCAACAAAAAAAAGGTTGAGAATCACTGAATTAGAGAATTTTTCATACTGTGTAAAATGGAACACCTGCGGCGATGCAAGTATCCCGACTCGCATGATCGGGATATTCGTCCTCTTTATATTCATTCGGGGATTTCCCCTACGTTCTCAGGACTGAAAGTGAGTTGACTCACTTCACGATTGTTCTCGACAATCATCGATTATTCTAGATAGAAAAGGATTCAAGAAAATAGATTTACTATACATATTGTGTTTGTTGATATTTAAATATAAAATTAGTATTTTGAAGGAGACAATAAAAGAGTGTGTCTTCTGCTGGAATTATAAATTTTATTTATTTATAACGATCGTTATAAATAAATAAAATTTATAATTCCAGCAGAAGACACACTCTTATTGTCTCATTCAATATATAAAAATTCTGCTACTCTCGGCACAAAAAATTTCAATTTAATAAAATTAGTACCTGGAACACCGAGTGATCCTCGATAATTTTTGCTTTAGTTAAAACCGATATATTAATATTATTTTTAATTTTAAATTCAAGTAAAAAGTTCGATTTTTATTCGCAGCCAAAATAAAATAAAATTTAATTTATATTTTTTCCAACGTTTACACCCGCTATGGCCATCATCGAGACCTATCACTGGGCACAAAGTTTTGAATGTAATTGAAATTAAAAATAATATTAATATACACGTGGGTTCTTTCGTTGACCCTTTTAAATCCCGAAGAAGGTGGCACGATCCTTCGAATTGTCGGATTTTTTAAGAGAATGAAATTGATATTCTAATCAATTATTTTATTGAAGTAGAAAAATACCTTTAATTAATTAAATTCCTAATTTTAATAAATAATAATATTTGAAATGAACTGTTAGTGGGATATAAAATTAAAAAACCAATTAATTATTAAAAGGAAATTGAATAATAATGGAATTATACATTTTTATTGATACAGCCATGTGTGAATAATTATTTTAATTAACAAAAAACCATCAAAAACAACTTGGCCGAAGATGAGACTGTGACAGATCGAATTGTCAATCCAAAAACCTCCAAACCCGTGAATTTCATCCAAATCGTTAGAGCCGTTTTCGAGAAACCGATTATATATATATAGGTAGACAGAAGGTATTATTATTGATATTACTATATAGAGTAGGGTGCTCCTTATTTTGGATATTTTCGAATATTCACGAGGACAAGGGCTCATATGGTTAGAAATAAATAAAAAAAATAATATCTCCCAAGTTTCAAGTCTCTATCTCAATTTTAACTTGTGCCGCACAGCGATACAAGTTTCCCATCTAAATAACATGGGGTTTTTAGCATTGAAATATCAATTTTTTATTCAGGCCAAAGTAATAGTTCAAAAAATTGAAACTCTGATAGACTTTAACCTTATAATAGTAGCATACCTTCAGAATTTTTACAGATTTTTAGCTATTATAATTTTGGAGTCTATAACTTACTATCACTAATAAATATATTATGATTTTATCCAGCACTAACTTCAAAATTATAATTGCTAAAAATCTCTAAAAATTTTGAAGGATAGCTACTATTATATGGGTAATGTCTAGAGAGTTTCAAATTTTTTGAACTATTTCTTTCGCCGGAACAAAAAATTGATCGTTCAATCCCAAAAACCAAAAATGTTATTTAGATGGGAAAATTGTATCGTTGTGCTGCACAGGTTAAAATTGATATAGAGACTTGAAAGTTGGGGGATATTTTATTTATTTAGAACCATATAAGACTCTGTCAGGGTAAATATTCGAAAATACCCAAAATAAGGACCACCCTAAAGTATAACCATAAGCAATACAAATGGGCAGATAATAATTGGAGGGGTTGGTCTATTATATAATTATATTAAAATATAAGCCTACCCTAACTATTTCTTTCGTCGGAATAAAAAATTGATCGTTCAATGCCAAAAACCAAAAATGTTATTTAGATGGGAAAATTGTATCGTTGTGCGGCACAGGTTAAAATTGAGATAGAGACTTGAGAGTTGGGGGATATTTTTTTTATTTATTTAGTACCTTATGAGACTCTGTCAGAGTAAAAATTCGAAAAATACCCAAAATAAGATCCACTCTAAGATGACACCCTCTTGTGGTTTTCTTAGTAAATTTAAAATCGGCAACTTGAACTCTTATGCAAAAATTAGACATGTTTATATTGTTCAATTGAACATTAAAAACAACAACTTGGTCGAATAGATAAAAGCACGTATAATATTACTTAATTAAGAGTGATAATGAAGTTGGTCATGAATCCAAGGAACTACAATCCCAGAAGAAGAAATAAACAACCCCCTTTTGGTAAACATTCTCTGTCTTAATTGATTATAAAATTGTGTATATTACGGATAATATTCATGAGGATTTGAACGCTCTCTTTCTCTTGTTTCACTTAGTATTCAGCCTCTCTGTCTAGGAAATAATTTTAGCTTTAATGATGCTAAATCTATCTAGCACCATAAGAAACGCATTCGAGAGAGTGGAGAGAAACGAGCCGTGTTTCACGAGCTCTGCATTAACTTTATAGCAATTAATTAAAATAAATAGCACGAAATTTGCTTCACATCAAGAGTTAACTCCATTTAACATGCATTTATGATATGACATAATATTAAGGCCTTGTCGTTCTCTTGCAACAATTTTCTTTTTCAAAACATGGCTGCTCAAAAATAATAATATCTAACGGAAAGAAAAATTTAATTGATGAAGAGAAATCAGTGAGATTATCTTCTGCTCGATACAAATAGGCATATATAGTACATATATACCTATAGGATGGCACCCAAAATCCCGACGATCCCGACAGCCAAAAACCCGAAAATTCAAAATTCCGACAAGCCAAAATCCCATCATGGGAAATTCAGACTTAATTATGATTTTTTATTAACCTTTTTGATATTTGCACAAATATATATACTATCTATATGTAATTAAATTGAAAGATTTTTGTTCCTAGGGTAGCATAATTTTTATATATTGAAGGAGACAATAAAAGAGTGTCTTCTGTTGGAATTATAAATTTTATTATTTTTTTTAATGCAATCGAATGCAAGAAGGGGCGCGCCAGTAAAGAAGCAGCCCCTATGGATCTCGAAAGACCATTGCATTACCGAAGAGAAGGAAAAGTTGATTAAGTGAGAGGGTGGAGACGTAGGTGTTTATGCACTCGGGTTTTGAAGGTTTGAAGATTATAAGTGCTGGGGAAGATGGAGGCTGGGAGAGAGTTCCAGTTCCTTGAAGTCATGGGGATATATGTATTGGCGAATGAAGTGGTCCGGCACTTTTCTAATTTGACCGCGAAAGAGTGTTGGGAGTCGGCAAAACGCGTGCTACGTGCAAAGCATGCTTTGGGGGGAATTATTGATTTTATCTCATCAGAGCACCTGCCCTGATAGTATCTATAGAAAAGGGAAAGGGCAGAGACATTTCTTCGATGAGCTAACGAGTCGAGGGAGTCGGTGAGGATAGAATCGTGAATTAGCCTGACGGCTCGTTTCTGAATTGCATCCAGGGTAGCAAGAGAATATTTAGAGGCTCCTCTCCATAGATGAGAGCCGTATTCGAGACAGGGGCGGATTTGGGCCTTGTAGATGTTGAGAAGATGTAGGGGCGTGAAAAATCGCTTGGACCTGAAAAAGTGACCAATCTTTCTTGCTGCAGATTTCGCCACAGAGGAGATGTGTTCATTCCAAGACAGGTCAGATGCGACAGAGACGCCCAGCATGGATAGGCTGTCACATATTTTCAGGGTATTCGAATCGAAGTGAATATCAGGGAAATTTGTATTTTCGAGCCTAGAAATTAGACAACATTGAGTCTTATTTGCATTAAAGTTAAATAAATTTTGAGAGCCCCATTTATTCAGTTTGTCTAGGTCGAGAGTGATTGAGGAGGCAACATTGATTCGATTATTCTGGAGTGAGGGTTTGCTGTGCAGAGTGCTATCATCGGCGTAACAATGAGTGGGGTTTGACGTTTGATCGATAAGGTCGTTTATATAAATTAGGAAGAGTGTGGGGGATATTACAGAGCCTTGGGGAACACCAGCGTTTGTGGAGAACGATTCAGATGATATTACATCCACCAAAACTTTTATACTACGGTTTGTCAGAAAGCTTTCTATCCATTTGTGAAGTGTTGTTGTGAATCCAAAGGCTGTCAGTTTGGCAAGAAGACTTTTGTGCCAAACATGATTTATACTTGGTTATTACTACTATTGGAGACTATAGTTTCGAGGGTTTGCCCTCTTCATCAGCCTATTACAATTGATTCACAGGAATTAATGTATGAATATAGTCTCTTTATAAATTAAATTTATAATTCCAGCAGAAGACACACTCTTATTGTCTACTTCAATATCTATATGTATTTGACTATATTAACCTAATTAAGACAAAAAGTACATATCAACTAATATCAAAATAATAAATAAAAAAAATTAATTTTATCAATCTTTTTAATACATATTTAAAAAAATATATTTTACATAATTATCCTAATACAAAAAGTACATAATTGAAATATCAAAATAACAAATAAATAAATTCAATTTTATTAAATTTGTAAAAATACATTTTTTTCCTCCTAAGATGATTGACAAAATACTCTAAAATTCTTAAATTTATATTATGTTTTTATGCATTATTATTTTTTTTTTATTTATTTATTTTATTTTGAAATTTTTAGCTTTTTGAAACCGATGTTTCGGAGGATCTACCATCCTACTTCAGGGACTACAGGCCTATCATATTTATTAAAAATCCAAACAATAATCTACATACTCTGTTCTATTGATGATGGAAAGATTAATCAACTGGTGTGTTCACCACACGACTTTCACATTTTCATTTATTTGAAGTCATCGCCCTACTACTAATTAACCTCCTTCCTTTATTTCGTTTTTTTTTATTTTCTCAAAAACGGCTATAACGATTTTTTTAAAAATTAGTGTAGATGAGTTAATAGTTGTGTCAAATTTTTAATCCCATTGAATTAAAGGAAGGGGTTGTAATTTAGGAGTGTCGTAAAATAAATATTTTAATCGTTCATATCTCGTCTTCGGAAAGTCGCAGAGCTTTGAAATTTGAAATTTAAGCTATCTAGAGGCTACAAGAAGTATAACAAGATTTTGGCTAAAATAGAAAAACCGGAAGTTGATGTTTACGTACGTAATAATTTACCCCCCCCTCTGCGTTTCGCAACCACATGTCTCAGGGTTACGGAAATTCGGGAAACTTAAGGTAGTTATTTCGCGACAATACTAGCAAAAAGTTAATGCTAGAGTATATAGAACAGACAATAAGGATTCATGGTTCATAAACCCAAAACTTTTTGCTGTTTATGTACCAATTCTAGCCAATCCCGTGCTCGTTTGACAAATCTGGCACCATTGTAAGAGATTGAATATTTTTACATTAAAAAATACATTTCAAATTTCTATAAAAATCGTTTTGTTATTTTTTAACAAATGTAATCAACGCATACGTTACACTTTATGAAAATTATAATTTTGAAAAAATCTAATGCATGCTCGCTTTATACATCTTTCGCTGGTTAAATAAATGCGCTGTTGCCAAATTGTTTTAGTGTAAAATTTTTTTTATACATTTTTCATTATTTATTCCTTATTATCTCAGAAACTGTGTTGTAACTATGAATCAAAATTGTCTTAAAATATGTATTGGTTATTGTTTAATGTTGGTTTAGTTTTTTATAAAAATGAGTAAGAAGGGTTTCTTAATTATAATTAAATATGTATGTAAATTTTCCGGTATCCCGTATAGTGCAATGTTAAAGAGCCTGAAAAACTCGATTTTTGAAATTTAATATCCCCGGAACTGTATTGTTCATAAATTTTGTTTTTCCACCAATCGATGCAGAAGTATTTAAATAATAATCTCTCTAAATTTCAAATAATTCCTAAGAAAATGCAGTTGGCGGAATAACTACCTTAAGCTTGATATAGGCTAGAAGGAGTACATCAAGCTTTTACAATGAGTACATCAAGCTTTAGATTTATGTGCAACGCTGGGCTGGACATCTTCGACAAATGACCTTTCTGCAGTGGCCAGTCCATTTTAAACTAATTTTAATAATTTTTTTAGCATTTGAATGTTAATTTTTATTTATAATTTTTGTTTTGTTTTTTTGTTTGTAATATTTATCTGTTGTTTCTTTGTTAATAGCATTGCACAGTTGTGGGGCGCTTTTTGCGCTCCCAACACTCTGGCCTCGGTTCTAGAGTTGTGTCATAGGCGCCCTATATATGTACTTTAATCACAAATAGCCACAACTTCTGGCATTATTATTTGGACGGCTGATGAGAAGTTGCACTCTAATCTGTAAAAAAATCTGTTTTTCTTTTTGTAAATGGCTGCCCCCCTCTGCGTGGTGCAATAAATCAGTCATTCAAATCGGAAGACCGGAAGTGGACATTTACATGAAAGATTTTTCGTTTTTTTTTATTTTCTCAAAAACGGCTTTAACGATTTTTTAAAAATTAGTGTATTTATCAAGTGTCATGAGTTATTAATTGTGTCAAATTTTTAATCCGATTGAAATAAAGGAATGGGGTGTAAAGTAGGCGCTGTCGCGGCGCGCCGGGCGCGATAAACAAAATAATAATAATAATAATAATATTACAGTGGTACCTTGAGATACGAATTTAATTCGTTCTGTGATCATCGTCGTATGTCAAAAAAATCGTATCTCAAAGCAATTTTTCCCATTTAAAATAATGTAATATATATTAATGCGTTCTAGCGATATGAAACTAACCCAAAACACAGTTAAATTACACATAATATACACAATTTGTATATAGATAAACGAGTAATAATACACATAATGTTTATTAATTTGTTTATTAATATATTAATAACACACAATGTTTATTAATCATCACTTTAACGTCAGGCCTTTTTGGCCTCACTTTCCTGACTTTCACTGCGTGAGACCTTCATAAGGTAACGATCAAGAGAGGTCTGTTTCTGCCTTCTTTTTAAAATGTTACGAAAGAATGTGAGACACCTATCATCAAATAAGGCACATCGCAAATTCGTATCTCAAATTTTTCGTTGTATGTCGAGGTATAAATTTTAGAATATTTCATGTTGTATCTCAAAACATTTGTATGTTAGGACATTCGTATCTCAAGGTACCACTGTACATGCATTCTTCATTGAGCTTTGGAGTGGGTAGAATATAATTTTTAAAGGTAAAATAGAAAAAAATAAAAATTGTATATGGACTGCCTTGAATTAAATTCTCAGTTAATTGATTTTTTTTCGATTTCTTTATTAGAAATTTCGAATAAACTAAAATGAACAAAGTAGGCTCATTTCAAACAAAAAGGACGACGAGAGGAGATGATTACTACTATTATTTTAATACTCTTAAAACTTATCAATCAAATAGGGATTTCATATAAGCCTTTACAAATAATTAACAAATATTATTTGGTGGGGGCGAGCGTAATTATTGCTTGATTAATTATTTATTTCTTAAAATGACCGAATCATCATTGAAGCGAAGTAATAACAAATTTATCGATAAGCTGAAATAATAAAATATCTTAATTTGAATAATTAATTAGAAATAAAAGCAATATGCTCAAATGCGTTTTTTCTAAAACTATGGGAAAAGTAATCCAAACAACGTGCACTCTGGTAGTTAAACATTAACGAAGTGCCCAATTCAAAATAGACAATACTATTTTATAAAGCGAAATAAATGAGGTTTTCCTCTGCTTGATACAAATAAACATGAACATATATATAACGAATATAAATATGTATTGAAGGAGACAATAAAAGAGTGTGTCTTCTGCTGGAATTATAAATTCATTATGAATTCATAAATTAATTCCTGTGAATCAATTGTAATAGATTGATAAAGAAGGCAAAGCCCTCGAAACTATAGTCTCGTTATAAATAAATAAAATTTATAATTCCAGCAGAAGACACACTCTTTTATTGATTCCTTTAATATATAAAAATTCTGCTAATCTCGGCACAAAAACTTTATAATTAATAAATATGTATGTATATTCTAAACAGCCTTTAAGTAACCTAATTAGCACCCTGTTTATATAATATTCACGAAAAACCAAAATACTTATATATTTTTTTAAATAAGTTAAAATATTCTAAGCAGCTTTTAAGAGACCTAATTACTATCTTGTTTATATATCATTCACGAAAAACCAAAAATAATTATATTTTTTTTTTAAATAAGTTACAATATTCTAAACAGCCTTTAAGAGACCTAATTATAACCCTAAATGTATACTCGTATATATATATATATATATATATATATATAGATACTATATATGTATATGTATATATGTATTAATCATAAAAAAAAATTAAAATATTCTCAAAAATGAGTCAAAATTTTTTACCAACGCTCTAAGAAACGTTTTAGACACCATGTAGTGTTATCTGAATAATTAGGGATGCTCTGGTACTCCTCAACTGATTTCTATTTCCACTTTATTTATTATTTTTTTTGCAAAAATAAATATTGGAATTATCATTTTCCCGGAAATTGATAAAGGCAAAAAGTTTATCAAAATATATTTTAGTTTAAAACGAGCCTTCCTCACGGCAAATTGGATTCTTTCCTGAGCATTTTAGAAGAATATTCGATATTTTCTACCATATCTAGCCTAAAATAGAGTAAGTAAATGCATCGCTATTAAGAATTGTTGATTCTATGGTACGCCAAAATATTCTATTTACTTTACAAATTAACTAAAAATAGAATGAAAAAGTAAAAGTATCTTCAAAACTCGATACACTTTTCGGTTAGTGGTCTTTTATTAATAAATTAAAATACATGTGGGTCATAAAGATCTACCACATTTTGAAGAGGTATAAAAAGTGAAAAAATAACTACCCAAAATAGGGGTAGGGTCAAAAATGTAAATTCTAGCCCTTTAGACCAAACTATGTATACACAATTTGGTTAGTTTTTGCATTTCTAGCCTTCTGGGGGTCCACAGAATAGGTATACAAAATTTTGTTGAGTTTGGTCAAAAGGGCTAGAATTTTCATTTTTGACTCTCAATCCCATTTTGAGTGGTTAGTTTTTGCATTTCTAACCTTTTTAGGGCCCACAGAATATGTATAAAAAATTTGGTTGAGTTTGTTCGAAAGGCCTAGAATTTTCACCCCCTTTAAACTGATAATGTTTAAAACACATTAAAAATAAAATAAAAAATTATTTCATGTTCGTTTCGAAAATATATTCAGTAGATATTTTTCTAGCTAATTTTTTCTTTTTTTATATCTTTTCAAAATGTGGTAATCTTTATGCCCCACCCTGTATATAACGAATATAAATATGTATGTATATTCTAAACAGCCTTTAAGAGACCTAATTATCACCCTGTATATATACAAAGAGAGGCGACTGTGGGTCAGTGGATAGAGTGTCAGGTGCTGACTCGGAGATCGCTGGTTCGAGACCGAGTCTCGGCAGATAGATATTTGCAGTCGCCTCCTCTTGGAAAGTAATGGCAACCTACCAAGAGTATAATTGCCTAGCCACCTCTCCAAATTAGCCGTTCGGAACCGGAGTTAAAGAGTAGGTCCCGTATATCTAGTGTCAAACAACTAAACACACCCAGCACAGGTATATGTGGAGGCGCCGACACCGGTTTCGGGTATGGCACTCGAAGAGACATATACAAAAAAAAAATTGTAATGTTCTCAAAAATGAGTCAAAATTTTTTATCCATCCTATAAAAAACTTTTTAGACACGCTGTAGTGTTATCTGGATAATAATGGATGATCTGGTACGCTTCTTACCCTCCATGATTTCTATTTTCACTTTATTTATTATTTTCTTTGCAAAAATAAATATTGGAATTATTATTTTCGGGAATTTGATAAAGGCAAAAAGTCGACCAGTTTATCAAAATATATTTTAGTTTAAAACGAGCCTTCCTCACGGCAAATTGAATTCTTTCCTGAGCATTTTAGAAGAATATTCGATGTTTTCCACCACAGCTAGCCTGAAATAGAGTAAGTAAATGCATCTAAACTGCTATTAGGAATTGTTGATTTTATGTTACGCCATAATATTCTATTTACTTTACAAATTAACTAAAAATTGAATGAAAAAGTAAAAGTATCTTCAGAACTCGGTACACCTTTTCGGTTAGTGCTCTTTTATTAATAAATTAAAATACATGTGGGTCATAAAGATCTACCACATTTTGAAGAAGTATAAAAAAATGAAAAAAATTTTACTAGAAAAAAACTGATAATATATTTGAAAAGAACATAAAATTATATTTTTTAAATGTGTTTTACATTATAAGACAAAAAAAAGCGGGGGGGGAGATGAAATTCTAACCCATAGGTGTCAAAACTTAATGCGTGACTTGTAGTGCAAGTTTAAGAGGGTCGCAAAGAAACTATTAAGGTTCGTAGAAATCTAGTTAGGTTTTTAGATAAAATAGAATTAATAATAATAACAATAAAAAATATAATATTTCCTTTGAAAATAGTGCCGCAAAAATTGAAGATGCTGGCCACGAGTTTGACACCTATGTTCTAGCCCTTTGGACGAAACTCAACCAAATTTTGTATACATATTCTGTGGGCCCTCAGAAGGCTAGAAATTCAAAAACTAACAACCCAAAATGGGGGGGGGGCAAATAGTGAAAATTCTTGCTCTTTTGACCAAACTCAACCAAATTTTGTATACATATTCTGTGGACTTCCAGAAGGCTAGAAATGCAAAAACTAAACAAAATTTGTATAAATAGTTTGGTCGAAAGGGCTAGAATTTTTTATTTTTGACCCTCTCCTTTTTTTCTCTGATATAATGTTTAAAGCACATTCAAAAAAAAAAATATTTTATGTTCTTTTCAAAAATATATTAAGTTTTTTCTAGTAAAATTTTTTCATTTTTTATACCTCTTCAAAATGTGGTAGATCTTTATGGTCCCTCCCTGTATAATAAGCTAGTAAAATTTTAGTTTTGAATTTAATCAACTTGAAATACATTTAATTTATTCACTAATATTAAAAACGTAGTGCGTGTGATCTTTACACATGATTGAAGTAAAAATAAATAAGTCATGTTAGAATTTAATAGTACTTTAATATTTAGCTTGCGCAACGGCGTATCAGAATGTATAGAGTATTTATGGGGGATGGGGGGCTGATCTTCTGATTTGTTCAGATATCTTATTCCCTCTCACCCTACATAGGCAAAAAAAATTGAAATGATTTTCTATTATACATAATTCAAAAACAGCTTTATACTAATAGGATGTGGTTCGAAAAGAAAATCAAATAAGCTGACGTGTTCTGATGTCCCATCCACTTGACTTTACCATACAACCTGGCCCCTAAAATTATTTATAATCATGTAGGGGTTAGTTTTTGCATTTTTATACTTCTGGGGTCCCACTGATTATGTATACAAAATTTGGTTGAGTTTGGTAAATGGCCAATATTTTCATTTTTTGACCCCCTCCATTTTTCGGAAGTTAGATTTTGCATTTTTAGACTTCTGGGGGTCCAGTGATTATGTATACAAAATTTGGTTGAGTTTGCTCAAATGGCCTAGATTTTTAATTATTAACCCCCTCCACCCCCCTTAATTTTTGGGTCGATATGCACCAAAATCTAATCAGCTCTTAATCTCAATGCACCAAAACTACGTGTGGAATTTGGGTTTGATATTCACACTAGTTTTTAAAATTTGGTAACGCACAGACTAACTAATAGACAGACAAACTAACAGACATTTTGACAAACCAATTATTATCCCGAAAAATATAATTTTTTTGATGTTCACTTAAAATAGCTTTTTTGTAGACCGAAATGTCATGGTTTCTCTCAATTTTTTTAATCAAAATACTTCCTACCGTTTTTGAGATATTTCGAAAAAAAGAAGGAAAAAACTACTTTTTTCATGCACGATTACAATACTTGACCATACCCTGTATGATAAAGTAACAAATTTACCTGTCACGTGTATGGGGAGAGGGGGGGCGTTGAAGCCCCTTGAACCCCCCTTACCCACGTCCCTGAACAGTATACTGGTCACTTTATAGACGAAATACGAATGATTATTTCTCCTTAAGAATCAACATCTTATCTACTCTCGGTAAACTAAATCTTTTCAATATAGATTTCATCATAATCTTATATATTAATACATTTTATTGTTGATACTTTGTTTATTTTCTCCAGGTTTTTTATAAACTTCTTAACCAAAATTTGTTTTTAATTATATGTCTGAAGGGTTGTTTTTCACCCCGTCAGAATCGAACAGTGCCAGTAACAGCCATCTCGGCCGGATTGCTTTTACTGGCACTCGGGATCGTTCCCGAAGGGAAAAACAACCGCTCAAATATAATTAAAAATAATCAATTATATCCGATTTAATAGATGACCCCATCTTATGATTTTCTAAGAAAATTCGAATCTATTACCATCGGCAAATTTAAATCTTTCATATTCAATTAGGAAAAATCTTCATTTACTTACCGAATTTTGAATCTCTACAAGAATTCGAAACACTCAACGACCTTTATTTAAATTATATGGCTTGGGTATATGTTTAAATTTAGAATCATTAGATCCCGAAATTTTGCATTAAGATATCATTCTTTGAGTAAAATATTTAACGCGTTAAACATATATCAAGAGGTTCGCACCTCGCAGGTGAGCCAGATGGCCTGGATTGCTGTTACTGGCACCCGAGAAATTGAAAAACAACCCTTCTGACATAAAAAATCAAATGCAGCTTTTCCATATCAAATTCAGGATTTAAAATCAAATGCGGAGTTTTCCATATCAAATTCGAATTTTAAAAATGCTGACTTTTCCGTATTAAATCCAGGATTTTAAAAATGAATTAGAAAGAATCATTCCATTGCTCTTCAAATTTTGAATCTCTACAAAATTCAAAACACTCAACGGCCTTTATTTAAATTATATGGCATGGCTATATGTTTAAATTTAGAATCATTAGATCCCGAAATTTTACAAATTAAGATATCATTCTTTGAGTAAAATATTTAACGCGTTTATACATATATCAGAGAGGTTCGCACCTCGCAGGTGAGCCAGATGGCCTGGATTGCTGTTACTGGCACCCGAGAAATTGAAAAACAACCGCACGACATGTAATTTAAAATTTATTTTATTAAAAAAATAAAATAATTAAAAAAAAAAATTACATATTAAATCACACTAAAAATGAATAATATACTTATAAAGTACCTATCCGACTATCCACCCCCCCTTCCGTCTTCTCTCTTTCAACCGCTAGTATATGTGTTAGGTTAGAGTGGCGAACGCTCAAAACCAGATATACGCCAATGAAATAATCAAATATTTTAAAAATTTGAAAATAAATTTAAATCCAAACAAAACTGAAAAATATCCTTTTTACAAAGAAATACAAAGACAATTAAATATTCTCACCACTAACAATAGACAAACAAAAAATACCTATACAAAAAGAAGTAAAATATCTAGGTATCCACCTAGACAAAAGACTAACATTTAGACCTCATATCAAAAACACAGTCAGAAAAGCATACGGAATCATGAAAAATGCCTGTTCTCACTGTTGTCAAGAGACTCCTTCTTAAGGTAGTTCTTTCACATATGCAAACATTCAAGAAGTCTTCTTAACTTGGAATATAAGTGAGTAAAAGCATAATAAACACACTGTTAAAATTTGAAGACGATTTACCATACCAAACATGAAATAAATGCATATATAAATTGCAATTAAAAATGAAATTTTTTACATATGGTAGATTGGGAAAGGGTGGAAAAAATTATCATTATTTTATTTTTTTTCATTGAAGGTCTTTCACCATCATGATGAAAAACTAATATTTGTTAGAATAATATATTCGGAGTAACTGAAAAAAAAATTAAAATTATTTACCTCGTATTTTTTATATAAAAAATAAAAAAAAAACATATTTGGGACGATTATTTTTTAGTGGAGGGTATATAATATTAATGGCTTGGAAACGATCCATTCATAAAGAGAATATAGTAATGTAAAAAACGTACAGTCACGTTAAAAAACCTAACCTAAAATTTTAGCACCGTTTATATGTATAGAGCGGTTGCGGTTAAAACTTTTTGTGTGGATTGTCGCGAAAAGAACCTCCTTAACCATAAACATCAAAAATCTATACACATCAATAATTAGACCCTTATTAACATAAGGAGCCCCAATTTGGTGCCATGTCATTAAAACAACACTAAAAACACTGCAAATTTATCAAAACAAGTGTCTACGATTAATAACCAACAAAAATAGTTAACCAAAATTACGAAATTACATCAAATAACCAAAATTAGAAAAATATCAGAGAAGATATTAATAAAATTTCCAAAACTTTCTATTCAACACAACTTACGCATAATAAATTAATCTACAACTTAATATAAACTATTCAAAATTCATACGGGAAAAAACTAAAATTCTTGGAGCAGTTATTAAAAAAATTAGAATAATTACTGATGAATGAAATACCAGACCAAACCCAAAAAACAAATATTTTTCAAGAAAGCAGGTTTTTTAACGTTTTCCTATTAAAAATCATTAAGGTAGTTCTTCCGCGACAATCCACACAAAAAGTTTTAGCTTCGTAGCCACTCTATAAATATGAACGGAGTAAAATTTTAGGTTATGTTTTTTAACGTGACTGTACATTTTTAATGGAAAAGTTTTTGTTTTGCCGAGAGTAGCAGGATTGTTGATTCACAAAGAGAAACAAAGAGGTTGTCCTCTGCTTGATGCAAATAAACATACACACATATAGGTATATAGAATTCTAAGCTGACTATCAGTGAAGGAACATCAAATTTTCAATATCCATACGATATTGACTCCATGAAAAACAACATTTATAATTAAAAAAGACTGATGATGAAGACCAAGTCTTCGAAACTATAGTCTCAAACAAATAAATAATATATATATATACAGATATATCATCTCGATATATATGTGTGTATGTTTATTTGCATCAAGCAGAGGCAACCTCTTTGTTTCTCTTTGTGACTGTACTTTATAGACTACTATATTCTCTTTATGAATGGATCGTTTCTAAGCCATTGATCTTATATCCCCTCCACTAAAAATAATCGCCCAAATGTGTTTTTTTTTTTTTTATCAAAACTACCAGGTAAATAATTTCAATTTTTTTTTAAGTTACTCCGAATATATTATTCTAACAAATATTAGTTTTTTCATCAAGATGGTGAAAGTCCTTCAATGAAAAAAAATAAAATAATGATCATTTTCCCACCCTTTCCAAATCTATCATATGTAAAAAATTTCATTTTTAATTAAAATTATTTCATGTTTGGTGTTGTAAATAGTCTTCAAATTTCAACAATGTGTTTATTATGCTTTTAATAACTTATATTTCGTATAGTTTCGAAGACTTCTTGAATTTTTGCATTTGTGAAAGAACTACCTTAATTATCAAAAACTAAATTGTAATATGAGCCTTTTTTTATGTCAGGAACAACACTGTACACAAATAAAAATTAATTAATAAACTACATTGTAAGATAATTGTGTTTACTAATTGTATTATAATGTATTTATAAAAATTGTATATAATTTTAAATAAAATTTTTGAATTAGAAGTGGTTAGAGTGAGATCGCCTTTGACGCACTCTACTTCTCTACCACGTACCTAACTATTCCTCTGATGAGATCGAAAATTTCGTAAAGCTCGAAAATTGTATCCCTCTCTGCAAAAATGTTTCACTACTTAAAATGAAATTGCACGGGGATCCGGTCTTTAGTAATCAATAGAGACCGGATTTTTGGCGATAAAAAGTTCCAAAATATGCAGTTAAAAAAATACTTTCAAACCTTGATAATATGCAGTATAAGCTGAAATATGCAAATATATGCAGTAAAAAATGACAAAAAAATAAATTTTTTGTGCACTAAAAAATTAAAATTAATTCTAAAAATACTATATATTTGAAGGAGTGTTATGAAAAAGATAAAATGATAAAGTAAGCTATAGACACCAAGTGTCAAAAATCTACTTTTATTGCTTAAAAAATTACCCAAATTCTCATTACATTTAATATATTAAAAAAATCTTTAAATTCAAAGAAATAATAGGTGAACTTGAATAAAACCAACATAATAAATAACATATCACAATGTTTCAAAAAATGTGAACGAAAAATTACGGAGTGGGATGAGAGATAATTTTATTTAACAGACACAATTGTATTGTATTACTTTTATTTGGAAAAATTTGACCGGCTATAATCTGATTACCTACACTAATTTACACACCTTTCAATACACACACACACACACGAACAATTAAATTTGATTGTAATTGTGAATAATTTATGTTTACAAGTATTTTTCTCAATTATCTTCAGGTTATTATGTCTATGGTCACTTAAAATTGATTTATACTATGAAAAGGAACGCTCCACATCCACAGATGTAATGAGGGTAAATTTAAAGGAACGTAAAACCTTCATTGGAAACATTTCAAATCAAAGCACAACTAAATAAAAATAAAAATCAGTGGGATGTTGTTTTGTAGCTACGTTTACATCCTTTGTAATTCATTAAATAGTCCAACACTACACTCTTGTCGTTGAGCCTATTTCAGTTTTCTTAGAATTTAAATTAATGTCCTCATGTTTGATTCTTTCATTGTTTTCATTCTTTCTCCGAAAATTTACTTTTAAAAAATCTGTATTTGGTGAAAATAGGTAATATTTAACAAAAAAGCCTTCAAATATGCAATTTTATGCAATATTCTTCAAATATACAATTTTATGCAATATTACTCAAATATGCAAAAAATATGCAGTATAAAATTTAACCCACAGTATCCTAGATGCATGATTCTGATAGATAATAGATTCCCTGAGTCGTATGTGGCCGCAAACAAAATATGCAATTGCATAGGAATCCGGTCTCTAGTAATCAATAATGAGAATGAATTTTAAAATTAAAATCATATTTTAGTTTCCTTGCTTTAAATAAAGTGAAATACGGCGCCCCCAAGACCGGCACCCCAGGCATCGTTCACTGCCCCCCCAACCCCATGCTTGGATCTTCAATAAAGGAAGAGTTCACGCAAGTTTTTTCATGACGATTACCATTGCACCTTTGTTTCGAGAGGTTGCCCCCCTGGTCCGAGAGTCACAGGAAACGAGTTGGTTTCATATTTGAGGGCGGAATCGTGGCATGGTTGCCAGCCAGCTTCGTGTTGCGCTTCTCTTGCTAAAAGCGCACACACCGGACAATAAATCATCGCCCGCGAGTAGACACTTAATTTTCGAAGAGGAATCGAGTCTCCGCCACCTTTTGTTCTTCCGAGCGTGAACTCTACTAAAAGCTATTATACCCTCGTTTGACTTACAACTTACAACCCTCGATCACTGATCCGATCCCTATCATGGTTATCGAATCCTTACCTCATTGGTGACAACTAACAATTTAAGAATATATCATAGAAAGATGAAATAAACTGCAACGGATCGTGGCTAAACTTTATCCAATGTACTAACTTATTCTAGGGTAAAGTACATTAAAATATAATCTGACAAAAAACTATATATATCCTTTTTTGTGGCCCTCCCGAGTCTTAATTACAATATTAGATTTCATCAAAATTGGTTTACAGATTGGAGTAATTTTTTTGGAGACGGACTGATAAGTGAATTATGTGGATATTGATGAGGCAGTCCAAAAAATAAAAAGATAGTGTAAATTATCCTCTTCTTTTTTGGACACCCCCTCATATCCACTTGGTTACTGATTTTCAAAATATTTAGAAAAAAACAAAAAGTACTGAAATAAAGTACTGTGTTTGTGAGCCTTTTATGCTTATCAAAGAAACTAATCTGCGCTTCATTTTTGTTAAAGTAATTGTAGGTTTTCAATTTCATTTCAATCGGTTGTACAGTGTGGAAAAAATCGTGGACAGAAAAAAACGATAACATACATAGATCCATCCGCACGCACTTCCTTTTTTTTTTTTTTTTTTTTAATGCAATCGAATGCAAGAAAGGGGGTGCACCGGTAAAGGTGTAGCCCCTATGGATCTCGAAGAACCCTTGCATTACCGAAGAGAAGGAAAGTTAAGTGAGAGGGTGTAGACGTAGGTGTCTATGCACCCTGGTTTTGAAGGTTTGAAGATCATGGGTGCTGGGAAAGATAGAGGCTGGAGAGAGTTCAGTTCCTTGAAGTCGTAGGGATATATGTATTCGCGAATGAAGTGGTCCGGCACTTCCAATTTGACCGCAAAAGAGTGTTGGGAGTCGGCAAAACGTGTGCTGCGTGCAAAGTATGCTTTGGGGAAATTGATGACTTTATCATCAGAGCACCTGCCGTGATAGTATCTATAGAAAAGGGAAAGGGCAGAACATCTCTTCGATGAGCCAACGAGTCGAGGGAGTCGGTGAGGTGGGAATCGTCAATTAGCCTGACGGCTCGTTTCTGAATTATCAAGGGTAGCAAGAGAATATTTTGAGGCTCCTCTCCACAGATGAGAGCAGTATTCGAGATAGGGGCGGATTTGGGCCTTGTAGATGGTGAGAAGTTGTGGGGGTTTGTAAAATCGCTTGGACCTGAATAAGAAGCCAATCTTCCTTGCTGCAGATTTCGCCACAGAGGAGATGTGTTCATTCCAAGACAGGTCAGATGCGACAGAGACGCCCAACATGGATAGGCTGTCACACATTTTCAGGGTATTCGAATCGAAGTGAATATCAGGAAATCTCTATTTTCGCGCCTAGAAATTAGACAACATTGAGTCTTATTTGAATTAAAGTTAACTAAATTTTGAGAGCCCCATTTATTCAGTTTGTCTAGGTCGAGAGTAATTGAGGAGGCAATATTGATTCGATTATTCGGGAGAGAGGGTTTGCCGTGTAGAGTGCTATCGTCGGCGTAACAATGAGTGGGGTTTGCCGTTTGATCAATAAGGTCGTTTATATAAATAAGGAAGAGTGTGGAGGAGATTACAGAGCCTTGGGGAACACCAGAGTTTGTAGAGAACGATTCAGATGATGTTCCATCCACCACAACTTTTATACTTCGGTTTGTCAGAAAGCTTTCTATCCATTTGCGAAGTGTTGGTGTGAATCCAAAGGCTGGCAGTTTGGCAAGAAGATTTTTGTGCCAAACCTGGTCAAAAGCTTTGGAGATATCAAGGGCTACAGCGAGGGTTTCTTTTCCGGCCTCTAGAGTATTGTTGAAGGTGTGGGTGACATAGGTTAAGATGTCGCCTGTGGAACGATTTTGTCTGAATCCATATTGCCTATCGTGAATTAATTTATTGTTTTCTAAGTGATGAAGGACGTGTTGGTTTATGACTAATTCCATTAATTTGGAAAGAACAGAGGTGATCGAGATAGGCCTGTAATTAGAGATTTGAGATGTGTCTCCTTTTTTAGGAATAGGTGTGACTCTGGCTATTTTCCAGCTTTTGGGGAATATGCCCGACTCGTAAGAGAGTTGGAATAGCTTGGATAAGATAGGGGCAAGTTCAGGGGCGCATTTTTTAATGAGAATTGGTGGGATGTTATCCGGGCCTGCGGCGGATTTGGAATTTAATTTATTAATGGCTTTTATGATTATTTGGGGCCTGAAAATTATTTTGTTCATGAGGTTGGTTTGGGGGGTATAAGTGGGCGGGTTAAGCCCTTTGTCATCTAAAGTGGAGTTAGTTGCGAAATAGGATGCTAGTGATTCGGCTTTTTCAGCGGGGGTCGTGGCTACTGAACCATTTGGGTGAAAGAGGGGCGGAAGTGAGGGGGACGCGAAATTTCTATTTATTGCCTTGTGTAACGAGAAAAAGGCCCGTTTTCCATTGGGGCAAGATGCGAGACGGTCAGCTATCCTCTGGTCGAATGATTTCTTTGCCTCAGAGATGATTTTTTTGCATGAGCTTCGCGACTTGGTAAATGCAACTCGGTCGCATTCTAGCTGTGAAAGTTGCCATTTCTGAAAATATTTGTTTTTTTCACGGACGGAATCTGCGCATTGTCTACCAAACCAAGGCTTAGAATCCTTGTTCCCTTTAATCAATTTTGAGGGGATATAGGTTTCTAAGCCTATTTGAATTGCCTCGTTAAGGGCGTCTGCGAATTCTGAAGCGTTTTTATCTCTGATGCAGAGTTCATTCCACTGGTAAGCGGCAAAAAAGTTACGCATGTCATTCCAATTAATGTTATCGTTATCGACTAGCCATATTTTTCTGGGGTTGGAGTGGGGTGACGGGGGTTTTGGTAAATTGGCGGAGGTTTTAATTTTTATCAGATTGTGGTCAGATTTACCTAAAGGGGCCGAAATTTTTGCTTCATAGGACGAAGGGTGGGAAGTGATGAAAAGATCGAGAAGATTGGATTTTTCATTGGCTTTGTCTGGGATTCTTGTGGGGCCGTTAATAATTTGTGTGAGGCCACATGCCGTTGAGAAGATTTCAGCGTCGGAGCCTGCGGGGGAATTATGGCTAGAAAATTTTAGCCAATTTTTGTTAGTGGACGTTAAAGTCACCTAGGAAAGATATTTCAGAAGATGGAAATTCTTTCAGGATATTGCAATGGCACTCAAGGAGGTAGTCAAAAAATTGATGATCGTATCTGTGGCGAGTCCTCGGGAGGCAAACCACCAGCATGCAGAAGAAATTTGGTTGGGTAGCTTCACGTAGGAGTTTTGATCACCGCATAGCATCCGAATTCCATTGAGTTCTCGATTAGTTCAACGCCTACTAGGGATGTCCTTTCTAATACCAGCAGCAGACACCTCCTCTCTTTCGAAAGTTCGAATGAGTGTAGCATGAACTCGAATTGGTGAGTACGTGCCGTTAGTTGTTCTTCGCGTCAGTTGCCGTTTCGGATAGGCCTAAAGAGCAGGTTTTTCATGTTCGAGATGTTGAAGTACGTCGTGTAAATTCGAATTGCGAGATAGACCGCGAATGTTGCAGAAATTGATTTTAATTGATGTCATTAGTAAGGAGAGTTTGAGGTGGAAATGAAAAAGGGTGACAAAGAAGGAAGTAGAGATGAGAGAGCCGGTAAACCAATTAAAACTCCGAACTTGGATTATATTTTTGAATATATTCAGTATCGGTGAAGCTCTTAGAAATTAGGACGGTGGTTTTCCGCCGGGCGATTTGAAAAGGAGTTTAAATCTACCACTTGGATTGATTGTTGGTAAGGGGAAAATTATGAGCTGTTTAATAAATTGCTAGATTAAGTCTTAAATTAATTAAAACTAGTTGATGTTGTTAGTGGGGAGAAGAATTATTTGTTATTAATTTAGATACTAGATTTTATAATAGATATATTTTAAATTATAAGATTATTGTGTATAGAGATTATTATATAATTATTATAAAACAATTAATATTTAAGGACCGTGCAATAATAAGAAAATGATATTAATAAAAAGATAATGAGAATTCGATTGAAAAAAGTTAAGGTTAATATTTAAGATTTAAAATAAGATATTAGTTGAGTTTATTATAGAACAATTAATGTTTAGAAACTGTGTAATAATAGAACATATAATATTAATAAAATGAAGTTTATTTAAAAATATATATATTATGTATTTTAGAAATGAAAAAAATGAGAAAACGAATTAGAATTAAAATTAAAAGTAAGATGACTTGAAATTGAAACAGTTTAATATTGAATGTTCGGAAATAAAATATTCGATTGAAAAAAGTTAAGGTAATATTTAAGATTTAAAATAAGATATTAGTTGAGTTTATTATAGAACAATTAATGTTTAGTAATAGAACATATAATATTAATAAAATGAAGTTTATTTAAAAATATATATATTATGTATTTTAGAAATGAAAAAAATGAGAAAACGAATTAGAATTAAAATTAAAAGTAAGATGACTTGAAATTGAAACAGTTTAATATTGAATGTTCGGAAATAAAATATTCGATTGAAAAAAGTTAAGGTAATATTTAAGATTTAAAATAAGATATTAGTTGAGTTTATTATAGAACAATTAATGTTTAGTAATAGAACATATAATATTAATAAAATGAAGTTTATTTAAAAATATATATATTATGTATTTTAGAAATGAAAAAAATGAGAAAACGAATTAGAATTAAAATTAAAAGTAAGATGACTTGAAATTGAAACAGTTTAATATTGAATGTTCGGAAATAAAATATTTAAATCGGAATGTTCAGATATAATATTTGTATATCGGATGGAAAATATTTGGGCGAAACAGTTGTTGTCAAAAGCTGAATTTGGTTGTTTGTTTAGGGTAGGGTGGGGTGAATGGCCTGTCAGGGCATGTGTCTTTTTCGGAACAGAAGATAGATAGATAGATATTAAAATAAGATATTAGTTGAAATTATTAAAGAATTATTTTAGAACAATTAGTATTTAAAAACCGTGCAATAATAAATAAATAATATTATTAAAACGAAGTTTATTAAAAATATATATATACGTATATATTTAAAAATGAAAAAATGAAAGTACGAATGAAAAATTAAGAAATCGAAGTAGAAAGATCTATTTGATAATATTTTAAGAGAAAATATGTGTTGTTTGAAAGGAGGGAGATTGACGGGGGCTGATTTATGATGGGTTTCTGGAAAGTTGGGTTGACTGGCTAGCTAAAAGGGATGGTGGCTGCAAGTGCCCTTGGTAGATTTAGCTAGATGTTAATATTATATTGAAATAATATATTGATTGAATTAAATTAGAGGGGATGAAAATAAAAATAATATTTTTATATCACTGGATTAAGAAAAAATTTATGAGGGTTTTCGTGCAAATTAAGAATAAAAGATTGAGTGTGAGTGTTAAATATTCACGAATCGTTGAGGAGCACAAAGTGACAGATGCGTACTGTCGGACGTCCAAGGCTGAAAAAATCGCACTTTTTGGCCTGTGGACTAGACCCCATGTAATTTTTGGCAAAAAAATCATCACGTGCTAAAAATTCAGCCTAAATGAGATACTACAATTTGTGACTTTAACTACAGAGACCATTGAAGATGAGTGAGAAGTCTTTCAATGAAAAATAAGAACTGACGTGTTCTGATGTGGCCATCCACTTGACTTTACCATACAACCTGACCCTCACAGTTATATTTAATATTTAATAAGAATTATTTATAATCTTGTGAGGAGGAGGGGTTAGTTTTTGCACTTTTAGACTCCTGAGGGCCCACTGATTATGCATACAAAATTTGTTTGAGTTTGGTAAATGGCCAAGATTTTGAATTTTGACCCTGCACCCCCACCCACCATTTTGGGCCGTTAGTTTTTGCATTTTTAGTCTTCTGGGAGTTCCATTGATTAGATATACAAAATTTGGTTGAGTTTGGTCAAATGGCCTAGATTTTTAATTTTTTGACCCCCACCCTCCATTTTGGGCGGTTAGTTTTTGCATTTTTAGATTTTTGGGGTTCCACTGATTATGTATACAAAATTTGGTTGAGTTTGGTCAAATTGCCTAGATTTTTAATTTTTAACTCCCCCTTCACCCTCATGGTAAAGTAAAAATAGAATAATGATCATTTTCCCACCCTTTCCCAATCTACCATATGTAAAAAATATCATTTTTAATTGCAATTATTTCATGTTTGGTGTGGTAATCGTCTTTACATTTTAATGGTGTGTTTAGTATCCTTTTAATGACTTATATTCCAAGTTTCGAAGACTTTTTGAATTTTGTATTTTGTGAAAGAACTACCTTAAAATCAAAATCAGACTTTTTCAATTCAAATTCAAAATTTCTATAAAACCAAGTATATTTTACATATTAAATTATAGCATTTTACCTGAAAACGTTTCCTGAATGTACAAAATACTAATCTTGAAAGGTTTTAGTTAATGAGCTGAAAATTGTCACTCAAATATCTTACAATTAACCAAATTTTAGCTTTCTACCTGAACAACGTTTCTTGAGAGTTAAATTAAATTAAAACTTTTTCTTAATTTTGACTTTTTTCTATTTTATCAATTGTTTATTATTAAATTCTGAATTTGATTTGAAAAATAAGAAAAATATTTAAAAATGTAATTATTCGTCTCCAAGATTGTCCCCCCTCCCCCTCAACACTGAAAATTTTTCTGCAGGGCGCCCATTAATTTGTAGTGATTTATAAACACAAACCACTGCAAGCAATCATTTACAATAATCACGTCAAATGTAACAGAGGATAGGTCAGTTTATGACGGTCCAGAAACTATCAAAAATAATATTAATAATAAAAAGTATCATATTTTTCGTGTTATAGCCTTTTTTTTTGAAAATTGTGAAAATCGCTACAGCACCAAATATTTTGATGCTGTGACTATAAATTTCCATATTTTATCATTCTAATTTTTGTTACGGAATCCCGAATAACTCCCAGCTTATTGACCACAATCCAAAATAAATCAAAGAGTAGGTACTATTCTTTTGGCAAAGAAAAAAAAGTAAGTATATATTTTTCTCCACTAATGTGTTAAAAAATATAGATCAGTAAATTTTGACTCTTCAAACGAAATTGTACTACCACAACATGGCAAGTTAGAGATTTCCTAAAGATTTCAAAATAGTTCAACACTTCCTACTTCTTTCTTAAAAACTTTTTTGTAGACTTTGTAGTCTTTACACACATTTAGTCACTTGGAAGTCAATGATAAGTCCACTTTTGGAAAATTTCATAATTTTCGTAAATTCATATCCAACAAATTAGATTAATTTTTATCGATTGTCGTTTTATGGACTTATCCGCATTGACTTTTGAGCAACTCATTTATCAAAATCGTTAGAACTGTTCTTGAGAATTTCAAAAAGAGCAGACAAAATATAGTTAAAAAATAAATAAATAAAATAAAATAACATTAAGATTAATACTATTAGATAAACCCTCAAAATTCATAATAATTGTTTCAGTTAGATGTAAAATTGGAAACACACACACACAAATATTATACATACATATATATGTATACCTATATATTCCGTGGGAAACAGCTACACAATAGGCAATATTAATTAAAATTATCAAATCATATTGCATTATTTATTAAAATATATATATATATCATAAATATAAAATATATGATATTACTATTGATATATATTGAAATTTAATATTGTTCAATTCAATTCTTAATTAAAATATTAATTAAGAAATAAAGCATAAAAACACAACATTTCAATCACTGACTAAAACAAATTGATGGGTTTAGCCACTTAAATATCTGTGATCTAATAATTAAAGTTGCCATATGTTTAAAATAATGAATAAATTAAGATTATTACTTGAAGTCGTCAATAACATTTTTAATTTCGGAAAACGGCAAGCGATTATATTAATTTATGAATTCGGCAAATTGCTGCCTATTTTGGCGGGCGGGCAAGGAGAGGCTTCTCCCCCGCCTCTCTGCCGATGGAGGGGACCCTGCACTATATAATTCGTGATCAAAGTTAGGGCGGTTGGTTGGGATTTGGGACGGAAGAGATGCACTTCTGTCCAAGTTATACAAGCAGAACTGTAGTGGAGGGTATACGCATTGGCATAGTCAGAGAGTTTTCCTAGGAGGGTAGCCGGCCAGCTGATTAGCAATCACAGGGTTTCAATTTCGGATAATCCGATTAGAGATCAACTAACTTTTTAGTATAATTGACAAATTTTGGAAGTAACGAAATAATTTAATGAGAAATACATAAGTGATGCCTCGTCATAATGGAGCTTCGATTTTTTCTAAGGGGGAGGCAATGAGTTTTGTAGAGCAGGATCTGCCCCCACCCACTTAGCTATGCCATTGCGAGTGCCTTGTTATAGTTCGTTTTATTGCCACCAGACGAGGTCAAGACTTCACTTGATTTCTCATTAGCAAATCCAAATATTGAAAAGCAAAGTTAAAAAAGCATTTTTCTATTCCAAATGTGTCTTGTCCTGTAGAAGAATTAATATTGAGTAAATTAAAATAGTATAAATGTATGTTACTTTCAATCTTTTTAAGAATGACCGAAGGGTTAGTTCTATTAGAGAGGCTAGATAAATTAAATTAACTTTTAAAATAATATCTAATGTAATTTGGTACTAATAAGATTATCTGAAATAGTATTCAGTTCAGGCTACCTCCATTGAATAATGATAGCCGAATGTCAACCGCATGTCGAATCTTGTTAGGTCTAATTATCTTGATGATCTTGATGATTTCTGCCTCCTCGATTCGATAAATGTTTCTTCTAAAACCAGAGCTAAATTGGCTATTAAATTGATTTCTGCTCCGATTGATTTTCAAATAATTACAGACTGAACGTTTTTAGTTTTTTATAAAAATAATCGAATTTTCAGTATGTTTTTTATTCATTAAACTGATTCACTAATAAAAAAAAATAGATCGATCCAGGAACTTGTGATTTAGCGTAATTCCGCAAATAAACTCATATAAATACTTAGATAAATGATTAGTGAGCTGAAAGCAATTATTATGAGGAAGAGTATTTTTAAGTTGAATGTTTTCTTTTAAACTTCGCCCAGAGAATTGCAGCCCAAATAAATTTGTATCCTCTAAAATAAATAAACTGCAACTGGATCGTTGCTAAACCTTATCCAAAGTCATTTGAAATATTAATATGTTTATTCCTTTATTATTATTCAGATATCATTGGCTATTTACAGTCCATGTTGACTTAAATTCAAAAATAGCCATCGATTCTCATCTAATCTAATACTTGAGGAATAACAATTCTACATTCGATTTTTTGACGTTTCGATTATTATTGGTAACCATTGCTGAAAACATGGAGGAATCGACTTAAAATCAAAAATAACGATTGATTCTTATCTAATAATAAAGGAATAACCTTATTGCATTCCATTTTTGATGTTTTGACTATTAATGGCAACCTCTACTGAAAACGTGGAAGAATCGACTTAAAATCAAAAAGACTAAATTCTTTTTTGTTAAACAACTCAAGCTTGCAAAGAAATGGCACTTTTTGGCCTCTCGAAGAGACCCCAGGTAATTTTTGGCAAAATCGTCACGTGCTAAAATTCAATTTAATTGAATACTTCAATTTGTGACCTTCATTGAGTCCATGGGTTCCGTAGTCTTTACCTGAGGACTCTTTGAAGTTGCTGCTACTGCCGCGAGACCGATTACAATACTTTCCCCATGCTTCGCATTGGATTAAGTAAAAATGAAAAATTGTACACTAAGTCAAGAACCAAGCCTCTCAGGCACGGCTCGTCACTTTGTGTAGGTTTATTGGTTTATAATACATTTTTCAATAATTATATATTTCTTTTTATTAATTGATATCAGGATTTATAAAAATAAATAATAAATGAATATTTTTTTACTGTTTTTGATGTGTTTTTTAATATAAAAAAAAAATAAAAATGAAAAATTGTACACTAAAAGACACGAGACGGGCCTCTCAAACAAGCGGGGGATAGGAGGTCGCGATTTTTTTTATACTGCCTAAGGGGTTGACTGACTTAATTTAAAATTTCGCTAAAAAATAATTTCTGCTATATTCTACCTCAAATGTTTAATAAAACCCAAAATTTCTCCCTTTTTATGATAAATAGAATTTTAAATATTCAAAAAAGAAAAAAGTTGCTTTAAAAGATCAAGCAACTTATTTTTCTCTTCTTTTTTCAATATTTGAAATTCCATTAATAAAGGGAAAAACTCTCACGAAACGTTTTTGTTTTATTGTTTTTTAAAAAAGGTTTGTATTTATTTATAATATAAAAAAAATCAATAAAATTTTTCTCAATATATATGTATATTTAAAATATTCTGAAAATTAACATAAAAATCTAAACGAATCTTTTTTGAATTTACCAAATCGGATAATAGGGTAATAAAAGAGAATTTATAGGTGCATATTTCATAAAGTCTGAATTTCTCCATATACCATATAATATTTATATCTATTTACAGAGAGTAACTATTTTTATACCGAATTTATTAAATTCCTCTAGTGCATTAACATGTTTCTATTAGGATTGGCTTTATTGTTTCAGCTTGTATAAGTCGAAAGTTTCTTTTGTTATGTTTGATATTTCTATCATTTCATTTATTTCATTCGGCTTTGCCTTTGATCTCAAGGGAGGTTGTATTAAAAATTCCAGATCGAACCAGGTGTTTTTATCTTTGTAAGCGAATTCATTCGTCACAATAGGATATCAACCTTTCTTTTCGTGGAAGAGATGGAATCCTCTTTTAAGACTTTTATTTTGATAAAGGAAAAGAATTATTAAATTAATTCCAACCTAAAGATCAACTATAGAAGCCACTTGATTTTATATTCTTTTTTTTAACCGACTTTAAAAAAGGAGGAGATAATCAATTCAACGGAATGTCTTTTTTCTGTTTGTTCGTTGATTCTTTCCTAAAATATGGACCGATTTCCAAGATTTTTTATTGGAAAGGGAGTACCTTCCGATCGGTCCCATATTAATTTGGTCAAGTTCTGAATATGATCAATGACAAATTAACGGAAATCTTCAATTCTTTTGAGCAAATCATGGAAATATAACGAACAACCGGATGTAAGAACAAAAGGCCTACCCATCTACCTGCGATGCATGGTAAACATCACTAAAGAGAAAATTAATTAAATGCAACAAAGAAAATAATAAGAAGTCAAAAATCAAATAAAATACACTAAAAGGTATAAAATAATTATTTAATTTAATTACTAACCGACGAAATTTTTCCATAAAATCACTTTTTGAAGTCGGTGCTACAACATCGCGTAAGCTGCCTTATATAGTTTGTTTGGCACCGACTTCAAAAAGTGATTTCATGGAAGAGTTTCAGTCGTTTAGTTGTAACTAAATTAAATAATTATTTTATATCTTTTAGTGGATTTTATTTATTTTGAATTCTTATTATTTTATTTGTTGCATTTAATTTTTCAAGTCGTTTTTTTATATATAAATAAATAATTTCCATCAATTTTGAAATCATCTCGGTTTTATTGTTACGACTAAGGCATCTTTGTTTCCTTCAGTATATTTAATGGAAGAATAATTAAATTTGAGGTGAAGCCTCACATATTAGTCGATAAATTTTTCAGATATCAAAACGATGAAATATAACAAAATTTAATTTCCAATGGTAATATTGAGGTATTAATATGTTTGGCCAGCTTCTGCTATATTGACACTGCCTTTTTATTTCCATGGGCGTTCGCAGAGCAAGAGGGCTCCCCTATATTTGATTTTATTTACTTATTTGTTTTAAATTCTATTAGGCTGGTTTCGTTCTTTTCAATCCATTATACTTTATACCTCCTACCTATTGGTATCTGTCCGTTGCTAAAGAGCGCTCGCTACTGGTGATCAATATAAAAAACTAACACACTCGGATCATATTTATTTTTATTATTTAAAGAAAATTATTAAAAACAAAAACAAAACAAACAGATAAATTATTATTTTGTTGTTTACTATTTTATGCAAATATTAAGTGCTTTATTGAAATATTCTTCGGCATCTCAATTTTAAAAAAATTATCCTCGGCATGATAACTGTGCAGCAAGACGATTTACCACACCAAACATAAAAGAATTGCAATTAAAAATGACATTTTTTAATACTGGGGTAGATAGGGAAAAGTGGTGGGGAATATGATCATTATTTTATTTTTTTTCATTGAAGGACTTTCACCATCTTAATGAAAAACTAATATTTGTTAGAATAATATATTCGGAGTAACTTAAAAAAAAATTGAAATTATTTACCACGTAGTTTTGATAAAAAATAAAAAAACAAAAACATATTTGGGCGATTATTTTTAGTAGAGGGGATATAAGCACATTGGCTTGAAAACAATCGGCAAGTATGGGTGAAATTTCATAGTGTGAGTGGACAGTCACGTTAAAAAACATAACCTAAAAATTTAGTTCCGTTCATATTTATAGAGTGGTTACGAGGCTAAAACTTTTTGTGTGGATTGTCGCGAAAGAACCTCCTTAAATGAGTTTTTAGCTTTTTTCAAAGATACTCCTGAATTGAAACATCCGAAACGAGCATAAAATATATTGGAATTTGATTATTCAACAACTCATTTTTTTCATCAAGCCATGAGGTGAAATTATATCTTAATGATGTCTTTCTAATTTTTTATTTTTTTCATATATGATTATTGAATTTGTTAACTTAATTAACCTAAGTGACTCTTCTTTTAAAGAAAAGATAATTAACATTTCAAACTCCAGGCTGCTCTACGTAATTAAATGTTTATATTTGTTTAATTCTTCTTACTCAAGAGTTAAATTTAAAATTTGAGTCTGGAAATATCACAGTAAGCTTTTGGCTCAAATCAGTCGTCAAAAAACAACTTTCAAAGTATAAAAGCCATGTTATTGTTTCAAAATATATTTATTGTTAGTTAAAATAAAGAAAGATTAAAAAAATTAAAAAAAAAAAATTCTAGATAGGTTTCACAAAAAGAAAAGAAAAGATGCTTGTTAGGATGACTCTATTTATATGTATTTCGTGGTAGGATCCCATCTTCGGGAGTTCACAGAGAAACACACAGTTTTCTCTGTGAACTCCCGAAGATGGGCTCATACCTCGAAATATATATACTGGGTGAGTTTTTTATCTTGAGATAGTCTTATAACTCAAAAACAGTGCATTATATGAAAAAAAGTTTCAAATAAAAGTTTATTTATACCGAGGGGGAAACTAAATTAGGCTATTGTTTGTCGACCTAGAACAAGCTTTCAAGGGTATTTTGAGGTCAAGTTCTGTTTTTAAATGGAAACCTATATATTTCTTTTCATATTCTTAATCTTCAAAAAAAAACTGAACAACTTTCATAAGAACTATTTTTTTATACGACATCAAATAAAAAATATTAAATCAATTAGATCTCAAAAACAAATTTCTAATAATTATTTTTAACAATTATTATCAAAAAATAATGATCTAATATATAATTATTAAATAAATAATTTGATAATAATTAATAATTTAAGAATTTTTCGGCACTGTTCTGTGAGATTGCAGAGTGTTATCGCAAGTCTTTCGGATGAATTCCAGTTCCAATTTCGTTATTTTGGCCTGTTGTAGTTTCTTCGTAGCCTTTACACTTCCTGTTTTTTTAACATATTTACAACACAATACAATGAAGCTCTTGAGGGTGCATTCCTATCAGGAAAACGCTCGGCCTCTATTTCAATGGCAGCCCCATAACACTTCTTCCACATTCACCATAAATTAAGACCATCTCAATTCTGTCTTCAACAAAAAATGCTCCATTTTTATTATGGTAATACAATATAACTATCTACTGGATTGACACGAGAAATAAACTTTTTTAAACTAAAGAATCTTAAGTAGTTCTATCAAGTAGAAAATAATCTCTTAAATCTGTGTATAATGAAGTTTTAAGATCATTATAAAAACGTATTTTCGTTGTTATGTCTTTTCAATTTAATAATTAAATATTTGATCATTATTTTTCAATAATTAAGTTGAATAATAGTTAAAAATAATTATTAGAATTTTTTTAAATCTAATTGATTTAATATTTTGTTTATTTGATGTCGGATAAAAAAATAGTTCTTATGAAAGCTGTTCAGTTTTTTTTTTGTAGATTATGAATATGAAAAGAAATATATAGGCTTCTATTTAAAAAATAGAACATGACCTTGAAATAACCATGAAAGCTTGTTCTAGCTCAACAAACACAACAAACAATAGCGTAGTTTAGTTTCCCCCTAGATATAAATAAACTTTTATTTGAAACTTTTTTTCATATAATGCACTGTTTTTGAGTTATTAGACTGTCTCAAGATAAAAAACTCACCCGGTATACTATATATAGAGTTATTCTAACAAGCATCTTGTCTTTTATTTTTTGTGAAACCTACCTAAAATTTTATAATTTTTAATTTTTTTTTAAATTTTCTTTATTTTATTTAAATATGTTTCACTAATAACCTACACCATTCTCCCTTATCAAAATTTATTGTTATAGTTCCATAATCTTAGAGATTTTGGTGTTTTGTAATATTTCTTTCAATTAATAATTTCCGACTTTTGTCCAGTTTCATAATTCTTGATATACTTAAATAATATTGTTAGAGTTCGTGGCTGTGATGAAACTCTATTAAAATGAAGGAGGAGGTACCAATTTGGTCAACTTGTAATTTTGTATAAAATATATCAATTAACATCTATTTGTAAATTTTGTAGCCTAATTAACTGAAGATGGCCAAATAAATTCAGGCCGAAACGTTTTATTGAACCCAGTGATTCCATCTTTGGCTAATACCTCCTCCTTTATCTAATACTTAAATAATAATCAAGGTGATCGTATGTGCAGATCTCTAACAATATCTTGTATATATATATATATATATATATATATATATATATATATATATATATATATACTACTTTATTAAACGAGCAAAAATTGTTTGTATATATATTTATATACATATTTGTATCTTGGTTGTATTTTGAAAACGACTCTACGGATTTTGATGAAACAAATTCTATTAACAAGTTTTGAGGATGTGAAAGCGATCTGGCCAGGTCTGGACCTCGGCAAATTTCATCTTAATTGATCTTTTCTTAAATAAAGTAATTATTGATGGATGAAAATCTCAATAAAAACAGTTTGTTTACATTTTTTCAATTATCTTTTATTTTTAATTGGATTTTTAATTTTAAAACCCACTAATGGGTTATAGCAAATATTAATATATTATATTAAAATTAGGAATTTTTTGTTTGTTTTTAAATTAACAGGTGTCTAAATCATAACATTACAGGTGTGTTTACAAATAAAGTGGTTGAAGTGGCTTTTTTATATAACTTGGAAACAAATCTTATTTAATTTTATGTTTTTATTTCAGATCCTATACGATTATTTTTTTATTATTATTTTTCGTATTTATTTTTTTATAATGTTTATCAATATGAACGAATGTGGCAAATTGGTGTACGAGTAAACAAATATACCTACACAAAATATGTGGACCACTAGAAAGAGAGAAATGCAAAAACTGGGTGCGGCGTGGGGTGGATGTGGGGGGTGCAGGAGTGGGAATCTGGGTGTGGGGGGGGTGGCAGTGGGGGCGAGGTGCGTGGTTTCGGGGGCGGGGGTTCAGGGGTTACCGTGCATCGCTCGGTGGCTCCAGGTACTATATATATATCTATCTATCTATCTATCTATCTATCTATCTATCTATCTATCTATATATATAAAATAGAAAAGTATGTGGATATGTATGTGGAAACGATCTGATTGGCCAGTGCATAGCCAATGCCAAAGCGTTAAATTATTAGAACGATTCTGATTGGTCAGATAGTGATCGTGCTTAGGCAATGTGTTAAATAAATCTTTCCTTATTCTTCCTTATTTTTGAATCAATTTCATTCAGCACATTCTTTCGATACTTACAGTAAGATTTTAAATTTCAATTATTAAATTGGTATGAACGAGACGCTCCCCGCCAGGGCTAGTGGACGCCGGGCCGAAGGCCCGGTCGTCAGCTAGTATATATATATTTAATTGGTTTCTCGAAAACGGCTCTAACGATTTGAATGAAATTCCCAGGTTAGGGGCTTTTTGGGTTGACAATTTGATCTGTCACGGTCTCATCTTCGGCTAATGTGTTTTTGATCGGCTTTTGTTAATTGAAATAATTATTGACAGGTGGTTGTTTGAATAAAAATTTATATTTACATTTATTTCAATTTTCTTTTAATAAAATTAATTGAAATAGTGAAGTTAATTTTCTCATTAATATATCAAAGAATAATTAACACATTAACGAGAATTGTTTTTGATCGCGCTTTTTAATATATATATCGCGAGACTACTGCTGGTTGAAGCTATTGGAGTCTGCTGAGTCTTAAGTCTGAACCAAGAGAGAATAAAAAGATGTGATCCATTTGGCTATAATCCAGCATCAATTCGCGATTGGGCCGCGTGACACTTTTTTATCAAACACTGATATGGATCACCAAATGAATTTGAAATCTGAGATGTTATATATTCAATCTCCTAGTCCAGAGCGCCCGATCAGTTAACACGTATGTTAGGTGTTTGCCATTAATTAATCATAAGTTTCCTGTATTTGATTCGATCGCGAATCGAATGAAGATGAAAATCGCGATCAAAAACAATTCTCGTTAATGTGTTAATTATTCTTTGATATATTAATGAAAAAATTAACTTCACTATTTCAAGTTAGAAATATATAAATTCGGATATTATTTTCACTTAATATTTGACAAAAATCATCTGCATTCGATTCGCGATCAAATCAAATACAAGAAAATTATGATTAAAATTAATTGGTTTTTTTTATTTTAAATTCCACTAATAGATCATTACAAATATTATTATATATTAGAATTTTCCAATTTAATTAATTAAAGGTATTTTTCTATAAATTATTATTATTATTAGCAAATCAATTTCATTCTCTTAAAAAATCCGACAATTCGAAGGATCGTATACCTCCTTCTTCGGGATTTAAAAGGGTCAACGAAAGAACCTCGGTGTATATTTTATTTTTAATTGAAATTACATTCAAAATTTTGTGTCCAGTGATACGTCTTGATGATGGTCATTGCGGGTGTAAACGTTGGTAAAAATTATTATTTTCATTTCCATACATAATTTGTTTTAATTTGAAAGTTTAAAATAGGAAAATAGGGTCAAGTTTTTATGTGTGACTTTTTTATTTATCATCCAACGTTTCGTCGAAAAATTGTATATGTGAATGTGTCAAATATTTTTTGAAATTTGTCTTTCTGATGGTCTTCATTAGTAACGAAGATAACAAGAAAATTTAGACGAATGTGTGGCATGACTAATTGAAGCACTGAAGAAGTCCGCAAAATCGACGAAACGTTGGCTGAGAAATAAAAAAGTCACACATAAAAATTTGTCCTTATTTTCCTATTATAAACTTTCAAATTTGGTAAAAATATAAATTAAGTTTTATTTCAATTTTATTTTTGGCTTCGATTAAAAATACACCTTTTACCTGAATTCAAAATTAAAAATAATTAAATTAGGGAACGAAGAAAATATTTTTATATTATAGACAAAAGGATCAACCGAGATTCGAACCCGGGATCTTCGCATGTGCGGTGCGATTCCTTTATAAGAGAGCCTTAGCTCTTATCCTCTTGGCACCGATCCCTGAACCCAAGCTGATACTTAATGTCTATATGAATTTGGAATTTCATTTTTATTTAATCTTTTTAATCTCCTCGTATATTTTTCGCAGCTCTGTAGTTGGCTTGACTAATTAAACTATATCCAAACCACTCGATCGCGAAAGCAAGGGTCGAAAATATTTTTATTCTTCACTCTAGGGCGCAATCACAATGAGACCTCGTCGAAAGACAATTATAAATTAAATTAGGGAACGAAGAAAATATTTTTATATTATAGACAAAAGGATCAGGCGGGATTCGAACCCGTGATCTTCGCATGTGCGCTGCGATGCCTTTATAAGACCCTTAGCTCTTATCTTCTTGGCGATCGAGTGGGAGGCCTTTGGATATCTTAAAAATAATATTAATAAATCGCTTTTAACTGAATGAAAAAATTATCCGAGCATCGTTCGGTGTTCCAGGTACTTTGGTATAACAAAATAGTTAACAAAATAGTTAATCCAATAAAATAATCGTAAATTAATGTTCCTGCTTTGTTGTTGGCAACTATCTTCACGAAGACGTCAACTACTTTCTGCTAATTGTTTCAAGTTGAATTAAATGGGATTTTAACTAGTCCAATTTATATAATTCTATCGCAAGCGGCTTTGGCTCGAACCACTTGAAGCCAACGTTTTGTCGAAAAATTGTATATGTGAATCTGCCAAATATTTTTTGAAATTATGTGTTTCTGATGGTCTTCCATGGTAACGAAGATAACAAGAAAATTTATACGAATGTGTGGCATGACTTTTTGAAGCCCTGAAGAAGTCGTCAAAGTCGACGAAACGTTGGCTGATAAATAAAAAAATCTCAAATAAAAACTTGTCCTTATTTTCCTATTATAAACTTTCAAATTTGGTAAAAATATAAATTAAGATTTATTTCAATTTTATTTTATTTTGGCTTCGATTAAAAATCGACCTTTTTACTTGAATTTAAAATTCAAAATAATATTAATAAATCGCTTTTAAACTGAATCAAAAAATTAACAACCATCGCTCGGTGTTCCAGGTACTTTGGTATAACAAAATAGTTAATCCAATAAAATAATCGTAAATTAACGTTCCTGCTAATTAAATTGAAGTTGTTCTATTGAGTTAAAGTGGGAATAAAATGAGGAGAGAAGGACAGTGGGACAACTATCTTCTACGAAAGACGTCAACTACTTTCTGCTAATTGTTTCAAGTTGAATTAAATGGGATTTTAACTAGTCCAATTTAAATAATTGTATCGCAAGGGTGTTTGGCTCGAACCACTTGAAGCCAACGTTTCGTCGAAAAATTGTATACGTGAATGTGCCAAATATTTTTTGAAATTTGTGTTTCTGATGGTCTTCATGGTAACGAAGATAACAAGAAAATTAACACGAATGTGTAGCATGACTTTTTGAAGCCCTAAAGAAGTCGTCAAAGTCGACGAAACGTTGGCTGATAAATAAAAAAATCTCAAATAAAAACTTGTCCTTATTTTCCTATTATAAACTTTCAAATTTGGTAAAAATATAAATTAAGATTTATTTCAATTTTATTTTATATTTGGCTTCGATTAAAAATCGACCTTTTTACTTGAATTTAAAATTCAAAATAATATTAATAAATCAGCTTTAAACTGAATCAAAAAATTAACAACCATCGCTCGGTGTTCCAGTTACTTTGGTATAACAAAATAGTTAATCCAATAAAATAATCGTAAATTAACGTTCCTGCTAATTAAATTGAAGTTGTTCTTTTGAGTTAAAGTGGAAGAAAATGAGGAGAGAAGGACAGTGGGGCAACTATCTTCACGAAGACGTCAACTACTTTCTGCTAATTGTTTCAAGTTGAATTAAATGGGATTTTAACTAGTCCAATTTAAATAATTGTATCGCAAGCGGGTTTGGCTTGAACCACTTGTTCGTTGTTGGTGTGTTTTTTTGCGGGGGGTTCGACGCCGGCGTAATGGGAACCTCACTCGCCGCTCTTGAGGCGACGCGGCCGAGCTTTAGTTGGGTTCGGGATCGGGATGTAGCAGGTGTTTCGGAAGCGGAAGTTGCCTGTCACCTGTCAATGGGAAAACAACGTGTGCTCAGGCCCCGCCACTTCCGGGGGGCTCTTGCCGCAGCCTTCTGGGTGTTCGCCGTCGGCGTCATCGCCGATATCTCAGGTCAGCCCGAAAGGGAATTCCCAAATGGGACAACCCACGAACCCACCACCCACGTGACAGCCAATACGATGACAAATTTCCAAAGAGCCATCGTCTCGCTACTTAACATAGCAGATTGATTGATATTCCAAATATACCTTGTTGTGCAGTAGTTTCAACTACTTCCTCCACTAAAAAAAAAAAATTAATAAAATAAAAATATAGTCATATGCCCAGTGACTCTGTCTTTTTTAATATTAAATACTCCACTGAATTCCTAAGAATAAAAAAAACAAACAAACAAACAAACTAATCTCTTGAAGGAGACAATAAAGAGTGTCTTTATAACTCGTTATAAATAAAATACAATTTATAATTCCTGCAGAAGACACACTCTTTTATAGTCTCCTTTAATATATCAAAATTCTGCTACCCTCGGCACAAAAACTTTCAATTAAAACTAATCTCTGTTAATAATTTTTCAATAAAGATATAAGTAATTAAAGTAAAGAAAATTTTGATTTTTTTTTTGAAAACATTATAAAATTTAAAATACAAAATACTAGGTAGGTTTCACATAAAATTTTCAAAAGTTTCCAAAAAAAAAAAATTCAAAATTTTCTTTACTTTAATTATATCTTTATTGTAAAATTATTATCAGAAGATTAGTATGTTTCACTGTATATCACTCGCATCCATAATAAGTATTAATTAAAACACAAATAGCAGGGAATTGGACAATAAATAAATAACAGAGTTTTTATTAAAATATTATTGTCCAATTCCCTGCTATTTCTGTTTTTAATTAGTTTGTTTGTTTGTTTTTTGGGTACACCATTCTTCCTTAATATAAAAGATATAATTCTATAAAGTAAAGAAATTTTTGCAAAATTTTAGAAACTCCTTAAAATTTAAAATATAAAATTGGTACTAGGTAGGTTTCACAAAATTAAAAGATCTGATGGTTGTTTAGCACGAGCCTATATATATATATTTCGGGGTATAAGCCCATCTTCAGTAGTTTCCTCTGTGAACTCCTGAAGATGGTCTTTTACCCCGAAATATACCTACAGTGCAAAAAAAATCGAGCCTCCAATAAAAACTTTATTAAATAGCAAATTAGTTTTAAAATTGTTATAAATAACGATTTAATTTGTTCTATTAACTCTTAGACTAACATATTCAATAAATATGGGTGATAATTTTTGAATTTCATAAAAAAAATAATTAATATTAAATTAAAAGATAGAATTACAAATTATCATACTTTGTCAATATCACTTTAAATTTAAATAAAGTTTTAATAAAAGGATCAAATTACATTGAAATATCAATAAAATGAATCATTTCTAATTAACCATCATTGAAAGAAAGATAAAATATACAAAATGGATATTTCTGAAGTTCAAGCAGTTCAAATTGGGTACCTAATTAATCAAGTGCTAAGTCAACTACAAGTGGCATGTATACTTTCAATAAGCGAAAATTTCATTAATGTATGGTTACATGTAAAAATATTAAAAATTATTTACTATTTAATAAAGTTTTTATTGGTGGCTCGATTTTTTTGCACCCCAGAAGCATCTGAACTTTTATTTTTGTGAAACTTACCTAATTTTATATTTTAAATTTTAAACAGTTTCTAAAATTTTTCAAAATTTTCTTTACTTTATTTAAAATGTTTCACCAAGAACCCACACCATTCCCGTATAGAAATAAATAGATTTTCGAAATATGTTTTTTATATATTTTTGAAAATATATTTAAAATATAAAATTTTTGTGTTAAATTTATATAAAGTTTATGTTTTCTATATATTCTTAAAATAAAATTATTTTTATGTCGCTCTAGTATAAATTTTATATAAATTTAAAACAAAAATTTTATATTTTTAATATATTTTCAAAAAATATATAAAAAACATATTTCGAAAATCTATTTATTTCCATACGCGTTCTCCCTTTACAAAATATAATTCTTTAATTGAATTTAACTTCTTTATATATATATTTTTTTATTAATTTAAATTTTTATTGAAATCACACATAATTAATTATAATTATTTATTGAACAAGAACAAATAATATTTACAATACAACTATAGGACGTTTCGATCGACTTATTCTACGATCGTTCTCAAGTATAAGCACCCACTCCGATTTTAGGTTAACTGGAAACGTCTTAGTTATATTGCATTATTTGTTCTTGTTCAATAAATAATTATATAATAAAAAATACAAATCTTTATAAAACAATCTGGGAACGTTTATTTTGAAACTAGACGTTTCGGGTGAAATTCTCCTTTATCGATAGAAATTTTTTTGAAAAAATTGAAAACAAGAAAAAAAAAGTTGTTTTCGCTAATGTTTCGAAAACAACCTAAAAAATTAAATATTTTGATAACAGGCAATTGTACAAATTCTCCTGGTGACGAAATTATCTTTAATTCAAATAAAAAAATATAAATATTTATTAAAAATTATTTTTCTCTAAAAATTGTTTACAATCATTAGAAAAACAATCCATATTTTTCATTTTTTCAATTTTTTCAAAAAATATTTCTAACGATAAAGGGAGAATTTCTCCCGAAACGTCTAGTTTCAAAATAAACGTTCCCAGATTGTTTTATAAAGATTTGTAATTTTTTATGATATTAAAAAACAATCAATAATTATTTTTTCTTTTAAATAATTATAATTAATTATGTTTGATTTCACTAAAAATTTTAATTATAATGAAATTAATCACGAAAATAAAAGCTTCAACAGCTTCATTACTATAATAAATATTCTTCTTTAGGTATAGTTATTCTTAAGGAAGTTTTTGCTGATGTTTTATTCTTCAGAAATGGTTAATATTTTTTCTTTTGGTTAAAACCGAAGGGTGAACCGCGACCTAATATGCTGTACACCTACTTCCACTTGTACTTCCAAATTTTTCCAAGTACTTCCAAATATTTCTGAGCACTTCCACATATTTGCAAGTACTTCCAAATATTCCCAAGTACTTCCAAAATATTTCCAAAGAGGTGTACACCTACTTCCAATCGCGGATCACCCCTCGGTTGAAATATAACACAGATTATATTAAAAAAAAAATCATATGGTGACGTTTCGAACACTTATGTTAAATCCTCAGCCTTCTTTATACTTTTTCCTAGGTCTGTTTTATACCAGATATTTCTTCAATCATTTTTTAACATACACGTTTATTTTCCCTTTTGGTTGTTCCTAGTCTATTTTTTACTTTCACATTTATATTCTATAGAATATTATGTGGAAGTATTGCGATCGCCTGCCTGGTTGATTATTCCTCTCTCAATTTTTTAAAGATATTTTAAAGGAAATTCTTAGTCTCAAATAATAAATATTTCATCAAGTTGACTTTTAAGGTGAAAACAAATTCAAAATTTAAAGCTCCTTTTGTAGCTATTAAATTATTAAATATACGAGTAGTTGCAATAAATTTCGCATCGCGATTCTCTTAAGCACCCCAGTCTCGTTGCGCCAAGATTTAATTAAGATCCCTTGGGCTAATCAGTGGCCCCAATCCAAAAATACTCCTGTCCTTACCTCATCAATACACATTATGAAAATGCAAGATTTTAATTAATTCCTCACCAAATGAAAACGCAACAAAAAACCGCCTATGTTAGTCAGATATCTGAAACATAATTAAGATCGCTTAAGCAAATAATCTCATCAAAATATGGATATATTCAAATTTGATAGTAAATAAAATTAATTTGAATTAAGTAGCTTATAATGAAAGGCAGTCCATAAATTATTTTATTTATCATTCAGTTTCGGAGACTTTTTTCTCCTTCTTCAAGGTATTGAATAGTTATTGATGGGTGAGAATAACACATTTAATTTTATTCAATTTCCGACGTTTCGGAGACTTTTTTCTCTCCTTCTTCAGGGTATTGAATAGTTATAATATTTAAAAATTTGAGTGTCGGTTCTAGGGAAACATTTAAATATATTTGCAATGAAATGAGTATCTATTTGAGAAAGAAAGATTGAAATTCCTTCTCAAAATCAACTTATGATATAAATCAATAATACTATTATTTATGAATTTAGGTCATTTATCTAAGATTTTAATAGATATGTTTATATTGCATGTAGGAGGGTTTTGTCCCCTCGGGAGTCGAACCCAAGCACTAGTACGCTTTCCGGGCAACTAGTCCAGACCCTTGAGACACTTACCTCCAAACATGCAACATATAACGAAAGCCACTGATTTTCACTCCATTCAACTCGATTGGAATAGTAAAAATTAATGCTTAACTGAAATAAAGATTCAGCACCGGACCAATGCATAGGCAAATATTTGTAATGAAATGAGTATCTATTTGAGAAAGAAAGATTGAAATTCCTTCTCAAAATCAACTTATGATATAAATCAATAATACTATTATTTATGAATTTAGGTCATTTATCTAAGATTTTAATAGATATGTTTATATTGCATGTAGGAGGGTTTTGTCCCCTCGGGAGTCGAACCCAAGCACTAGTACGCTTTCCGGGCAACTAGTCCAGACCCTTGAGACACTTACCTCCAAACATGCAACATATAACGAAAGCCACTGATTTTCACTCCATTCAACTCGATTGGAATAGTAAAAATTAATGCTTAACTGAAATAAAGATTCAGCACCGGACCAATGCATAGGCAAATATTTGTAATGAAATGAGTATCTATTTGAGAAAGAAAGATTGAAATTCCTTCTCAAAATCAACTTATGATATAAATCAATAATACTATTATTTATGAATTTAGGTCATTTATCTAAGATTTTAATAGATATGTTTATATTGCATGTAGGAGGGTTTTGTCCCCTCGGGAGTCGAACCCAAGCACTAGTACGCTTTCCGGGCAACTAGTCCAGACCCTTGAGACACTTACCTCCAAACATGCAACATATAACGAAAGCCACTGATTTTCACTCCATTCAACTCGATTGGAATAGTAAAAATTAATGCTTAACTGAAATAAAGATTCAGCACCGGACCAATGCATAGGCAAATATTTGTAATGAAATGAGTATCTATTTGAGAAAGAAAGATTGAAATTCCTTCTCAAAATCAACTTATGATATAAATCAATAATACTATTATTTATGAATTTAGGTCATTTATCTAAGATTTTAATAGATATGTTTATATTGCATGTAGGAGGGTTTTGTCCCCTCGGGAGTCGAACCCAAGCACTAGTACGCTTTCCGGGCAACTAGTCCAGACCCTTGAGACACTTACCTCCAAACATGCAACATATAACGAAAGCCACTGATTTTCACTCCATTCAACTCGATTGGAATAGTAAAAATTAATGCTTAACTGAAATAAAGATTCAGCACCGGACCAATGCATAGGCAAATATTTGTAATGAAATGAGTATCTATTTGAGAAAGAAAGATTGAAATTCCTTCTCAAAATCAACTTATGATATAAATCAATAATACTATTATTTATGAATTTAGGTCATTTATCTAAGATTTTTAACAGATATGTTTATACTGCATGCAGGAGGCTTTTGTCCCCTCGGGAGTCGAACCCAAGCACTAGTACGCTTTCCGGGCAACTAGTCCAGACCCTTGGAGCCGCCTACCTCCAAACGAGGGGACAAAACCACCCTCCTCTGCTTGTATAAACATATCTATTAAAATCTTAGATAAATGACCTAAATTCATAAATAATAATTTTAATATATAATAAAAGTAAAAATATATTTTTCTAGGTGGGTTTCACAAGTAAAACAAATATATGTTTTGAGTTTTTATCTCGATATATGTTTCGGGTTATGAGCCCATCATCAGTTTTCTTTTGTAACTCCTGATGATGGCCTCATAACCCGAAATATATATCGAGATAAAAACTCAAAACATATATTTGTTTTATTTGTGAGGCCCACCTGGAAAAATGTATTTTTGCTTATTATATATTGAATAGTTATTGATGGGGTGAGTATAAGACACACCAATAACTATTCAATACGCTCTGAAGGAGGGAAAAAGACTGAAACGTCGGAAATTGAATAAAATTATATAATTTATGGACTGCACTTTCATTGTAACCTACTTATTTCGCTTACCAGATCACGTCTTTCTAAGAAAATAAATAAAATTGGAGCAATTTTTGGAGACGGACTGGATAAGTGAATTAAGTGGATATATCGATGAGGAAGTCCAAAAAATAAGAAGATAATTTTCTTATCTTTTCATTCGTAAAACCGACGTTTCGGAGGCTATTCCTCTCTCTTCAGGGTTTTGAAAAGTCAGTGAAGGAAATCCAATGCGACATTCCCCTCTGTCTTCTCTTTCAGTGGCACTAACAATAATACATTGTATTTCATTCTCAGCAGAATTATAATAGTATATAATTAGTTCTGCTGAGAATGAAATAAAATATATTATTTTTAGTGCCACTGAAAGAGGAGACAGAGGGAATGTCGCATTGGATTTCCTTCACTGACTTTTCAAAACCCTGAAGAGGGAGGGAATAATCTCCGAAACGTCGGTTTTATGAATAAAAAGATAGTGTAAATTATCTTCTTCTTTTTTTGGACTTCCTCATCGGTATTCACTTAATAAATAAAATTAATTTTAATTAAAATGAAAGTTTATTTTTGTCGAGAGTATCAGAATTTTTATAAATTAAAGGAGATAAGAAAAGAGTGTCTCTTCTGCTGGAAAAATGAATTTTTTAATTTATTTATCTCGAGACTATAGTTTCGAGGGCATTGCCCTCTTCATCAGTCTATTGCAATTGATTCACGGGAATTGATGTGTGAAAGTGAGTTTTACACGTGGTCTGGGTAAATTATATAATAATGGGACTTGAGCGGGATGCGAGGTAGGTTTCACAAAATTGAGTTTTGAATTCGATATATTTCGGGGGTGAGCCCATCATCGGGAGTCGGAGAGGACTGATTATACAATGGAAAAATAATTTTCCAAATAACAATTTTTTTAAGCTTCCCTTCAGCTGGTTCAAAACTCAATTTTTCCATTTGTCGAAAATATTAATTCTTAGAACAACTTCCCTTCTTACCCCTACTTTCCCCTAACCACATACATTTCAAAAAGAAATATTAAAAAAATTGTTATTTGTAAAATTATTTTTCCATTGTATAATCAGTTTACTTTGACTCCTGATGATGGGCTCACCCCCGAAATATATCGAATTCAAAACTCAATTTTGTTTTAATTTCTTTTTTGTGAAACCTACCTCGCATCTTGCTCAAGTTTTATTATTATATTAAAATGTTTCACCTAGAACCAACACCTAACTCCTTAAAAGTTATGGGTAAATTATGAATAACAATTTTTACCAATTGTAAAACTCACTTTCACACATCAATTCGTGTGAATCTTTTGTAATAGACTGATGAAGAGACCAAAGCACTCGAAACTATAGTCCCGTTATAAATAAATTGAAAAATGTATCTTTCTAGCAGAAGACCCACTCTTTTTATTGTTATGGGTAAATTATGAATAACCATTTTTACCAAGTGTAAAACTCACTTTCACACAATAATTCCTGTGAATCTTTTGTAATAGACTGATGAAGAGGGCAAAGCCCTCGAAACTATAGTCTCGTAATAAATAAATTGAAAAATGTATTTTTCTAACAGAAGACCCACTCTTTTATTGTCTCCTTAAACCTTAATTTGATTAAATCCTTTGACCATGTTCGAGTCCAAAAAACCCAGTTCTGCTCTTGGGCTTATTATCAACGAAACACTTGACGCAATTTTAAATTTTCGGATGGCAATCTTTAACATTTTGAGAGCGCTTAATCTGGCACTGCGCTGGGTCGAACTTGTTTATTAATTTTTCGTTGATTACTTTTAATTTCATTGATAACAAACCAATGGCTAGTTTTCATCTTTTAGAAATAATATTGAAAGCAGGAAACGATATTTAGAATTACGTTCGAAGAAGATTATAAAAATACTAAGTCCTGAATGATTGAAACACTTCCTCTTAACTCGCTATAAATAATAAAATTCTACAAGAAATCAGCCGACTATCTATCGACTGGTTTTCATGGTATGGTTTATGACGTCACTTATTCTAGAAATGACATGAATAATTTTTATAAGTCATATTTTGAGAATTTAGAGAAAAAGAAATGTTTTTAATTAAAAATGAACAGTTAGCTGTAAAAAAATAAATAACGTTTCTTAGGAACAGAAATTCCCATTTTCACTATATATAGAATCCTATTATCAATAATGGACGAAGTTCCATTAGAATTAGAGAATGCATTTTATTCAATAAATAAACCATAAAACATAAAATAATTAAAATAATTAATCCGAAGATTTGAGTATCTTTTTTTGAAAAATAGATGAATTTTTTTCAAAAATACAACTCACGGTATAAATCAAATATATCAAGAAAGAATTTAAATTTTAAGTTCAAAAATCTAAGATTTTAGTAGAAATATTTTTACATTTCATATTAGGTGGCTTCATCCCCTAAGGTTATGCAATGTAAAAATATTTAAATTTATAACTATATATATAACCAAGCTTCTTGAGGATACAAATTCTCATTTAAATAGGTGTTGGTTTTATTCTTTTTTGACAAAAAAAACACATTTTTATCATTTATTTTTCTTTATTTTATTTTATTGTTACCAGGAACGTTTCGACATTTTCAAATATGTCATCATCAGCCGAAAACATTTCAATCATTACACAATTTTTATACAATGACAATTTCTCAACACACAACAACAACAACTTAAAAATAACAACAAAATGACACACCTTGTTCCAAAACACCTATTTAAATGAGAATTTGTATCCTCAAGAAGTTTGGTTATATATAGTTATATATGTAAATAAAAAATTCTCAAAAAACTATTCAAGAAATTAATTAAAATTTAAATTCTTTCTTGATATATTTGGTTTATACCGTTGAGTTGTATTTTTGAAAAAAATTCATCTATTTTTCAAAAAGAGATACTCAAATCTTCGGGTTATTTATTTTAATGAATGGTCCGTGACTTGAAACTTTTTTCAGGTTAGCATGATTTTTCCTTTATCCGTTCGAGTTGAATAGAGTGAAAATTTTTAGCTTCTTTTAAATTATTGAACTAACAAGCCCGGCAAGCCTGTTAATACTTGGGTTCATCTCCTGAGGAGATGATGCCCTCTGATATGCAATGTAAAAATGTTTCTACTAAAATTTTAGATTTTTGACCTTAAAATTAGATTCTTTCTTGATAAAATAATTAATTTACCCAACAAAATCATTTTTTGGATTTTAAGCTATTTTGTAGGCCTTGTAACGTTGTCTATAAACATTTTTAAGTGGTTCTTGCCACTACGCAATCTCGTGGTCAAAAATATAAATAAAGCTACACAGTTATCAATCATGCCGAGGATAATTTTTCAAAAATGAGATGCCCAATAATATTTAAATAAAGTACTTAATATTGAATCAGATAGTAAACAACAAACTAATAATCTATCTTTTTTTTTTTTTTAATAATTTTCTTTGTACAATAAAAATAAATATGACCCAATTGTGTTTGTTTTTATTTTGAACACCAGTCAGCGCTGTAACGGACAGATATCAATAGCCAGCATATGTCTTTTTTTAAAATGATTTTGGTGTTACAGAGACTTATGAATTTTGAATGAAATCTTAACTGGTATATCTCTCATCCCATAATAAAATAAACTGCAACGGATCGTTGCTAAACTTTATTCAAATTCATTTGAAATATCAATATTTTGATTCCTTTATTATTAATCAGATATCACTTGCAATTTGCAGTTCTGTTGACTTTAATTCAAAAATAATGATCGATTATTATTTAATAGTCAAGTAATAACCATTCTATATTGGATTTTAGATGTTTCGGTTATTATTAGTAACCATTGCTGAGGACATGGAGGAATCGACTTAAAATCAAAAATAGCCATCGATTCTCATCTAATACTCGAGGAATAATAATTCTACATTAGATTTTTGACGCTTCGATTATTATTGGTAATCATTGCTGAAGACATGGAGGAATCGACTTAAAATCAAAAAGACCAAAAAAAATGTAGTATTTTTGATTTTAAGTCGATTCTTCCACGTTTTCAGTAGAGGTTGCCATTAATAGTCAAAACATCAAAAATGAAATCCAATAAGGTTATTCCGCTAGTATTAGATAAGAATCGATCGTTACTTTTTGATTTTAAGTCGATTCCTCCATGTCTTCACCAATGGTTACTAATATTAACTGAAACATCAAAAATCGAATGTAGAATGACTATTCCTCGACTATTAAATGAGAATCGATCATTATTTTTGAATTAAAGTCAACATGAACTGCAAATGCGCCTGCCGCGAGACCGATTACAATACTTTCCCCATGCTTCGCATTGGATAAAGTAAAAATCATCCGGATAAAATTTTACTACAATAAATACATTAACTTAAAAATTTCAAGTTTGTGTATTCTTTAGTTTACGAACTACAATACTCTAACACCGAGTTTTTCAACCACCAGTCCGCAGAAAAATTTCAGCGCTCCTCAAAATAATATGTGATATAATAATGATAAATAAAAATAATATTTGTGGCCATCTTTAATTAACCAAATTGGTAGAACTGAATTCATTTGTTTGCCAGCATTTTCAACAAATATAATTTGACGGATTCCAAAAATATTTTCCACGGGAAATAATTATAAAGATAAAAGAGACGAATTTTTCGATTACGAATCCATTCGAAGAATCTAATTTTAAATCCTTAAATTTAACAAAGAGAAAAATGGAGTCTTTCTTGGAAAAGTTCTAATTTAATATTAAAAGCGACCTTTTCCAAAAAAGTTCAACTAAATGAAATAAATTGACACGTTCTGATGTGGCCATCCACTTGACTTTACCATACACTTCTGGTTGAGTTTGGTATAAGGGCCTAGATTTTAATTTTTTGACCTCCAACCTCCCCACCCATTTTGGGTGGATTAGTTTTTGGATTTTTAGTATTCTGGTGGCCCACTGATTATGTATACAAAATTTGGTTGAGTTTGCTCAAATGGCCTAGATTTTTATTTTTTGATCCCGCCCCCCTTAATTTTGGCAACAAAAAAAAAAAATTCGTTATTTTATAGTATATTTCATTTTTCTTGTTTTTTTTAGTTTGAAAATATTATAATTTTTAATTTTATCCCCCCCCCCTCCTCCGCTTAATTTTGTGTCGATGTGCTCTTAATCTCAATGCACCAAAACTACGTGTGAAATTTGGATTTCATATTCACACTAGTTTTTAAGATAGCTCGTCCACAAAATTTGGTAATTCTCAGGCTAACTACCAGCCATTTTGACAAAACAATTATTATCTCAAAAAATATAATTTTTTTTCGAATTTCACTTATTAGAGCTTTTTTGTAGCTTTTTTGTAGAGCGAAATGCCATGGTTTGGCTTAATTTTTTTTAATCAAAATAGTTTCAGTCGTTTTTGAGATAATTAGAAAAAAAGAAGGAAAAAAAACTTTTTTCATGCACGATTACAATACTTGACCATACCCTGTTTAGTAAAGTAAAAAGAGAAACTAAATTTTTATGAAAATACTAATTCCATTTGCCACTACCTTTGTGAAGCAGGATTTTTGTTAATAAAATAAAGTCAGGAGCCATCAGACTATCCAAAAATTTATCTTTTCGTCTTGCTTTCACAAATTTACAGCCTGATATCGAAGACATTATTGACCAAGAACAACATCAATAAACTGATCTGTTCGGATTTGGCCATCCAGTTGACTTTACCATACAACCTGGCCCCTAAAATTATTTATAATCATGTAAGGTGGGTGGGTTAGTTTTTGTATTTTTATACTTCTGGGGTCCCATTGATTATGTATCCAAAATTTGGTTGAGTTTGGTAAATAGCCAAGATTTTCATTTTTTACCCTACACCACCCCATTTTGGGGTGTTAGTTTTTGTATTTTTAAACTACTGGGATTCCACTGATTATGTATACAAAATTTGGTAGAGTTTGCTCAAATGGCCTAGATTTTTAATTTTTAACACCCCCTCCACCTGCCTTAATTTTGGGTCGATATGCACCAAAATCTAATCATCTCTTAATCTCAATGGACCAAAACTACGTGTGAAATTTGGTTTCGATATTCAAACTAGTTTTTGAGCTAGCTCGTCCACAAAAATTTGGTAACGCACAGACTAACAGACATTTTGACAAAACAATTATTATCTCGAAAAATATAATTTTTCTGATGTTTACTTATTAGAGCTTTTTTGTAGAGCGGAATCACATGGTTTCGCTCAATTTTTTGAATCAAAATAGTTTCAGCCGTTTTTGAAATATTTCGAAAAAAAGAGAGGAAAAAACACTTTTTCCTGCACGATTACAATACTTGACCATACCCTGTATGGTAAAGTAACAATCACATTAAAATTTATGTTTATTGTTAATAATATTATACCTATTGATCATGTGATTTTCTTAATTGTTACCTTATATAAAAATTTCGAAATAAATAATATCTAGTGATTCTAATTTATTTAACTAACTTCACAAAATTTACCGGTCTATTTAAAATAATATTTATTTCTACCGGTCTACTGCAAAGAAAAATTTGATAGACGCAGCTTTAACAAACCGCCTTTACAGCGACACTAAAAGGGTCCCGTTCCCAAGCAGTTGAAAATTAACAAAGGTATAGATGGGAAAACGAGAAATGAGATTCATCCTTAGGCTACTTTATATTGCGTTTCTTGATCTGAGAGCCAATTAACTAATTAACTTTCAAATCCTCTATTGAATCGAATGAAAGAGACACAAAGAGAAATGAGCATTAAAGTCTTTAAGTTTCTAAGAAAATAATAAGAGGAGGTCATCTATTAGATCCGAGATGGAATGGATTATTTTTACAAAGAGAAACAAAGAGGTTGTCCTCTGCTTGATGCAAATAAACATACACACATATATATCGAAATGTTATATTTGTATATATATATATATATATTATTTATTTGTTTGAGACTATAGTTTCGAAGACTTGGTCTTCATCATCAGTCTTTTTTAATTATAAATATTGTTTTTCATGGAGTCAATACCGTATGGATATTGAAATTTTTTTAATGTTTCTTAGCTGGTAGCCAGTTAGAATTAAATTCATTTTTAGGTTCACACTTATATATTAGCATATGAATCCCTTTTCTTTGTGACAAAGGACAGACTGATAATGGAAGTTTGATTTTTCCTTTTTTTTTCCCACTTTATTTTATCTAAAATTGTTTGTTTTGTTAGCAAACATCCTAAGCAAATTGTTATTAGATATCTCAATTTTTCTGTTCAAACAAAGGTCTGAATTTTTATTGAATGATTTCAAAATTTCTAATGAAAAACAATATTTATAATTAAGAGGAGACTGATGATGAGGACCAAGTCTACGAAACGATAGTCTCAAACAAATACATATTATATATATATATATATATACAGATATATCATTTCGATATATATGTGTGTATGTTTATTTGCATCAAGCAGAGGACAACCTCTTTGTTTCTCCTTGTGAATCAACAACTCTGCTACTCTCGGCAAAACAAAAATTTTTCAATTGGATTATTTTTAATGATATGTCAAAATAGTTGTTTTTACCTCCCCGGTAATAATACCAGAGTCCCAAAATTACCACTCCGGCCGAATCGACTTACCTGTAAGGTGATCACCCTCTGACGATCTAAATATTTCTTAAAAAATTGAAAAACTATCTCTGTGGTCAACTTTTATATTCTTTTTCGCTACTTAAATTCATATTTTTAAATGGCTCATCAAAATAATGATAATTTTGGATTGAATAGTTTTTATTTTGTCGAGAGTAGCAGAGTTGTTTATTCATAAAGAGAAACAAAGAAGTTGTCCTCTGCTTGATGGAAATAAACATTCACACATATATAATATAAATCAAATATATATATTATTTATTTGTTTGAGACTATAGTTTCGAAAGCTTGGCTCTCATCATTAGCCTTTTTAATTAAAAATATTATTTTTCATGTGATCAGTATCGTATGGGGATTGAAATTTTTTCCTCTTTCTCAGCTTGTAAGCCAGACAGAGCCAAGAACTTCGAAACTGTAGTTCAAACAAATAAATAATATATATATATATATATATATATATATATATATATATATATATTTTTGATATATATATGTGTGTATGTTTATTTGCATCAAGACAACCTCTTTGTTTTGTAATTTAAATTAAATTGTTAACAGATTATACAATAAATGGTGTGTGTTTTTTGTGTAATCTATGTATTTTATAAAAAGATTGGTAGATTAATATTTCGTGCCTGGAGCACCGAGCGATGCTTGGTAACTGTTTGCATCTAAATAGGTTAAGTTTCAAATTTGAAGGCTCTTCGACTTACCGAATACGAGATATGTACGATTAATATATTTATTTTGCGACATGACTAATTTACACCCCCTTTCGTTTATTTCAATCGGATTAAAATTTATACACGACTAATAACTCATGAGACTTGATAAGTACACCAATTTTTAGCGAAATCGTTACCGCCGTTTTCGAGAAACTGATTCTATTTATAATAAAAAATAAGATATAATCTTGAATTTACTAATAATTGATTTAAGGTAGTTTCGCGACAATACTAGCAAAAAGTTAATGTTAGAGTATATAGAACAGAGAATAAGGATTTATAGTTCATAAGCCCAAAACTTTTTGCTGTTTATGTACCAATTCCAGCCAATCCCGTGCTCGTTTGACAAATTTGGCACCATTGTAAGAGATTGAATATTTTTATATTAAAATGACAGATAAAATACATTTTAAATTTCTATAAAAATCGTTTTGTTATTTTTTAACAAATGTAATCAATGCCTACTTTACACCTTATGAAAATTATAATTTTGAAAAAATCTACCGCATGCATCTTTCGCTGGTTAAATAAATGCGGTGTTGCCAAATTGTTTTAGTGTAAATTTTTTTTTATTCATTTTTCATTATTTATTCCTTATTATCTCAGAAACTGTCTTGTAACTATGAATCAAAATTCTCTTAAAATATGTATTGGTTATTGTTTAATGTTGGTTTAGTTTTTTATAAAAATGGTAAGAAGGGTTTCTTAATTATAATTAAATATGTATGTAAATTTTCCGATATCCCGTATAGTGAAATGGTAAAGTGCCTGAAAAACTCGATTTTTGAAATTTAATATCTCCGAAACTGTATTGTTCATAAATTTCGTTTTGCCACCAATCGATGCAGAAGTATTTAAATATTTTTTTTTTTTAAATTTATTTAATGTCACCAGGAACAAAGCCCATTTAGACAGCACATAAGTAGAGTGTTAGTAGGGTTAGTGAGGGAGCCGAGTTTTCAGCAGGTAGAAGTTTTTATTTGGCAGCCAGGATCGAACCCCGGACCTCCACTCCAACATCGTCATAATCAATCGATGCCGAAGCGAGGCCAGTGCGTTAGCTGACTGAGCTACCCGACTCCCCTATTTAAATAATAATCTGTATAAATTTCAAAAAAAAAATCCTAAGAAAACCTATTTGGCGGAACAACCACCTTAATAAGTTTTTAAAAATTTTTATTTAATCTCTTCTTTTTGATGAATTTCCTAAATTCTCAAAAAGAACTCAATGGAAGTCGGATAGCCGCGCGCGCTAGAGCACCGACCGCATCAGCATCCATCGTTATCTTGATGACGATGTTCAAGCAGGACTTGCTCGGGTAAACAAATTCGACCGGCTAAAACTCCCCTCCCTCACCTACACTACTAACCCATGATAGAAACTATCATACCCAACCGATACTGGCTAAATGGACGTAGTATCCGAAGCCAATTAAATGAAAAAAAAGAACTTAAATAGTTATTATTAAACTTTTTAGAGGTCAACATTTTTAAGGCTTACTATATTTATTTTTATAATAAACTAGCTGCAAGGCCCGCCTTCGGCGGCCCTCTTGCTACCCATGGGGCACGCCCCCTGGATCCCCAGCCCTCTACCCCCCAAACCCCCCACTCCATTCCATACCCCAACCCCTCCAGCACCCCCGCACCATACACCCGTTCCCAACCCCCGCCCCCACACCACCACCCGCACCCCATCCACCCCGGACACCACTCCGTGCCCTCCAACCCTGCACACCACACCCCCGCCTAGCCCCCTGGACCCCACCCCCGCTATGCCCTCTGGACTCCACCCCGCACCATCCCTGCACCCCCACCCTACTCCGCCTGACTCCTCACCCCACCCCCGCACCCACCCTCCGCACCCAGTTTTTGCATTTCTAGCCTTCTAGTGACCCAGAGATTATGTATACAAAATTTGGTTGAGTTTGGCCCAAGAGAAAGAATTTTCATTTTTTCCCCCCCCATTTTGGGTGGTTAGTTTTTGCATTTCTAGCTCTCTAGAGGCCCAGAGATTATGTATACAAAATCTGGTTGCGTTTGCTCCAAGTGCAAGAATTTACATTTTTTCACCTTCCCCCCTTTTTGGGTGTTTTTTGGGGAAATTTTTTTAAACAAAAGTTGTCAGAAATCACATCCCCTACAACTTTGTTTATCATAAAATTTGCGGTAGGGTTAATAGTTTAGGAGCTATTTGATAATTTTCATTCGTGCTCCTCCCCAAACCCCCTTCTGGGGTCAAAATATCAAAACGTTATATAGCTAAAAACGTAAGTTAGAAGACATCTGATATAAATATGAAATTTCATAATAATCCCTTCAGCCGTTTTTACGTGAATCGTGAGCAACTTTTCGGAAACCACTGAAACAGACAGACATACATACAGACAGACAGGAATTTTGTTGAGGGTGTTTTCGTTCATAACTTTGCTTGAAACGTGTGCAACTAAAATTTGGCGTGATTTGGAGCAATGTACAGACAAAACCTTAATTTTATATATATAGATACAACAAAAAAAAAACGATATTTTTTCCCGACCGTTTTGCAGTGTTTAAGAAATTTTTTTGTAAAGTGAAGAAAATTTACTTTGTTTCTTGAAAGTATTTGAACAGTTTTAGAGAGATTCTCGCCATGCCATCCAGTAGACTCCCCCGAATTTGTTACAACCAATTAGTTTGTCTTCACAACACCGAATCTAATAAACTTAAATATAACTGGGTGTCCCAGGTACACAGTATTTTTTTATAAGGATTGATGGCGAGAGACTATGGGATCCCTAAAATGTTGATGCAATCAGGGCAGCTAGGTTAGGGCTTGAATACAAACAAGACTCAATGTTGTCTAATTTCTAGGCGCGAAAATAAAGATTTCCCTGATATTCACTTCGATTCGAATGCCCTGAAAATGTGTGACAGCCTATCCATGTTGGGCGTCTCTGTCGCATCTGACCTGTCTTGGAATGAACACATCTCCTCTGTAGCGAAATCTGCAGCAAGGAAGATTGGCTACTTATTCAGGTCCAAGCGATTTTACAAACCCCCACAACTTCTCACCATCTACGAGGCACAAATCCACCCCTGTCTCGAATACGTCTCTCATCAATGGAGCGGAGCTACCCTGATGCAATTCAGAAACGAGACGTCAGGCTAATTGACGATTCTACCCTCACCGACTCCCTCGAATCTCTGGCTCACCGAAGAAGTGTCTCTGCCCTTTCCCTTTTCTATAGATACTATCACGGCAGGTGCTCTGATGAGATAAAATCAATAATTCCCCCCAACATGCTTTGCACGTAGCACGCGTTTTGCCGACTCCCAACACTCTTTCGCGGTCAAATTGGAAACGTGCCGGACCACTTCATTCGCCAATTCATATATCCCCATGACTTCAAGGAACTGGAACTCTCTCCCAGCCTCCATCTTTCCCAGCACTTATAATCTTCAAACCTTCAAAAGCGGAGTGCATAGACACCTAAGTCTACACCCTCTAACTTAATCAACTTTCCCTTCTCTTCGGTAATGCAAGGGTCTTTCGAGATCCATAGGAGCTGCATCTTTACTTCTTGCATTCGATTGCATTAAAAAAAAAAAAAAAAAGGGACGTTCTGCTGGGTGGATTGACGTAATGTTTACTGATTGGAGGAACAATTGGCTATAAATGGTTCGACTTATGCACTATTATATAGGCGCCTGGACTCTGATAATAATTTAACTAAACCTTTAATTTTACTATTTGAAATTAGCTATTTCGGAATCAAACAAGTACAAAAATTTTATAAGATTCAAAATTTACAACTCTAATTACTTTCACATTTATATTCTATAGAATATTTTTTTAAGCCGTGGCGCCCAGGGCGATCGTCCCGGTTGCCCCACCCACACGACGGCCCTGTCTTCTGAAATAAGCAAAGTTATCTATAAGATCTTAATTCAAGCAGAAAACACTATGCAGTATATTCATTTTATGACATAATTACCGACTAAGAGGTTGACAAGTGGTAAAATTGTGTTAATGGATTCTTCATCCGAGAAAGCTCTACCTAAATATTTCAAATAACGTACGTAATTAGGTACTTTGAAAGAAAAAGATTTTTAAAAATACAAATTCCAAAGGGTCTTAAATACCTTCTTAAAAAAATTCACACATTTCTCAAATTATTGTATAACTTTATAGGTATATCGATTTTATTTGAACTTTATCAACTCTTCAATAGTGTTGTCCTCTTTCTCGGAATCTAGAAAAATTTGTTTCTCTCTTCAAAAGAGGTCAAAAATAAAAAACATTCAATAAAGAGAAGTCAAGGTTATTCTCTGTTTGATGCAAATAAACATATATATAGGTAACGATTAGGGAAAGCGGTGTTGGTTTATAGTGAAACATATTAAACACCACTATAATTCGTCAAATAATTTCTGTATATACGAGCCCCGTCCCATCTCAATTGGCCCACCAATTTTTCTTTTTAAATAAAATTAATTCACGGTAAATTTAATTTAAATATTTATTTTTATTATCATTTGGAACAAAATTTTAAACAATTTAAAACATTTTATTGTAACATTTAACTTAAAATTATTATTCAATTGTTAAAAACATATTTTTATATAAAAAATAGTCCTTTACTTTTCACGAATTTTTTTTTTTTTAAGAATCTTTGAATATGTGAATTAACCAAGTAACCAAGCTTTGCCTTTTTCCAACAAAAGAAAGTTTGTTTTAAATTGAAAGTTTTTGCCGAGAGTAGCAGAATTTTTATATATTGAAGGAGACAATAAAAGAGTGTGTCTTCTGCTGGAATTATAAATTTTATTTATTTATAACGAGACTATAGTTTCGAGGGCTTTGCCACATGAAAAATGTTAACCTTTCATTCATAAATTAATTCCTGTGAATACATTGTAATAGACTGATGAAGAGGGCAAAGCCCTCGAAACTATAGTCTCGTTATAAATAAATAAAATTTATAATTCCAGCAGAAGACACACTCTTTTATTGTCTCCTTCAAAGTTTGTTTTGTTTATTATTAGTAAAAATGACTCGTGGAAAGGTTGCTGATGAAAAAATTCGCTCAATTATTATCAATTTATTTAAAAAGGGAAAATCAAATTGGCGAACTAGTTAATTTACCAAAGTTTACTGTCAGAAATATTATTCGAGTTTATAAAACAACGGGTACAATAGCTAAAAAACCTCGGTATGCGTCGAAATCCAAAATATCAGATGCTGATAGACGGGCATTGAAGAAGATTATTAGAAAAACTAGGCGTTCGAACTATGGTGAATTATCTGTTCTTTGGAGCGATGCTGTGGGGCGAAGTGTTTCAAGATCCACGTGCCATAGAGAAGCCCTTAAGTTAGGTTTGAAAACTTACAAGGTAATTTTATTGCAACTTATTCCAAATTTTTTTTTGTAATTTTACTAATTTTTTTTAGACCAAAGAAAAGCCACTCTTGACATTAAAACAAAAGAAAAACCGGCTTAAATGGCCTAAAAGTCACTTTAATTAGCCGAGTGATAAATGGAATAGTGTCCATTGGAGTGATGAGTCTCGTTTTGAAGTTTGTGTTGGGGACAATCGAAGCAGAGTTATTCGTCAGAAAAATGAAGCTTTCGATTCAGATTGTTTAAAAAATAAAATAAAATTTCCTGCTTCAGTTATGGTATGGGGATTCAATGTCTGCTAGAAGTGTTGGAAAACTTCACTTCATTGATGGAAATGTAAACACCAATAAATATTTAGAGATTTTAAAAAAATCGTTACTTCCAACAATGGCAGATGCATTGCAGAATAATAATAATTTTGTGTTCCAACAAGACGGGGCGGCCTGCCATACATCAAGAAAATCTTTAAAATGTCTTTCTGATCATAATGTTCCACTTTTGGAGTAGGTGGTAAACAGTCCCGACTTGTCACCAATAGAAACTCTTTGGCACACAATGAAAAAGCTATTACGAATACAACCAGCTACAAACGTAGTCGAATTAAAACACAAACTTCAAAATATTTGGGATCCTTTCACTCAAGATGAGTATCAAAACTTAATAAGTACGTTGCCCAAAAGAATTCAACCCGTAATTAAAAATAAAGGCGACTTCACACAGTGGTAAAGGTTTTGGATTTTGTATGTTTTCCTTGTTTTTAACAATTGATAAATAATTTTAAGTTGAATGTTACAATAAAATGTTTTAAATTGTTTAAAATGTTGTTCCAAATGATAGTTAAAATAAATATTTAAATTGAATTTACCGTGAATTAGCATAATTTTATTTAAAAAGAAAAAATATTGAGGTGAGCCAATTGAGATGGGACGGGGCTCGTATTAGGTACTTTATATAAAAAAGCTTTTAAAAAAACAATCAAGAACACGTTTATTTGAAACCAAACGTTTCGGGAGAATTTCTCCCTTTTTCACTGATAGGTAAATTTGTAAAAAACAAAAAAAAAAGTTGCTTCATCTAAAATTTAGAAGCAACTTTTTTTTATTTTTTACAAATTTACCTACCATTGAAAAAGAGGAAATTCTCCCGAAACGTTTTGTTTCAAAGAAATCTGTTCTTGATTGTTTTTGTTTAAAAGATTTGTATTTTTTTAATATTTGAATACAATCAATAAATAATTATTTCTTTGATATATACCTATATATATATATATATATATATATATATATATATATATATATATAACGAATACAATTACTTAGGTATATATTTATAAATACTTTATTTGATATAGACTATAGTTTGGAAGGTTTTGACCTTCATCATGAGTCTTTTAATTAGAAATATTGTATCTTTTTATTTCTTATTAACCGACTTCAAAAAAGGAGGAGGTTCTCTATTCGATTGAATTTTTTTTTTTTTTTTTTTTTTTTTTTTGTGCCTATGTTACCTCATATCTCCGCCAATTGTCAACCGATTTTGAAAATTTTTTTTGCATTGGGTCCAGTCTAGCTTCCGATTGGTCCCATTTTTTTTCGATTTTTTTCATAGGTATTAGACCTTTTTTATTAGGTTTGTTTAGGTTTGTTTAGACCTAACCTCTTTGTTTATGAACCGATTTCGATGGTTCTTTTTTATCGAAAGGGGTGTCTTAGGGATGGTGTCATATTAATTTGGTCAAGTTCTGATGATATAATCACTATTAATAACATCACTAAAAAGAAAAATAAAAATTTTTAAGAAAAAATAAAAACCGACTTCAAAAATTAAGTGCAACAAATATAAAAATACACTAAAAGGTATAAAATAATTATTATCTTATTTAGTTACAACTAAACGACGAAATATTAACACGAAATTACTTTTTGAAGTTGGTGCCAAACATATACCTTTTATGAATCGCACTCGACGGATCTTACTTAGTACGTTTGGCGGGTACGCTCGCTTATAGGTATAGTTTGTTTGGCACCGACTTTAAAAAGTAATTTCGTGTTAATATTTCGTCGTTTAGTTGTAACTAAATAAGATAATAATTATTTTATACCTTTTAGTGTATTTTCTATATTTGTTGCACTTAATTTTTTGAAGTCGGTTTTTATTTTTTTCTTAAAAATTTTTATGGTTTCAAATACCTGATTGTATATAGATAAAGAGAAGAAGAAATTCTTTTTTATATGGCCAGGTTGCTATAAATACAAAACGAATTTATGGGAAATAACAGATAGAATATTTCTAATTAAAAAGACTGATAATGAAGGTAAAACCTTCGAAACTATAACCTCTATCAAATAAAATATATATGTACAATTCTACATATTTACCGAAAATTCGTTTTATGTAGATGCCTATATGTCAAGCAGTGAACAAGATAATTAATTTCTCTGCAATCTACAATTCTGCTTATCTTGGCAAAACAAAATCTCTTCAATTAAAAAAACAAATTACGAAAATCACAAAAAAATTTTATTTTATCAAATAATTGGTAATTCCAATGAAATCACTAGTTAAGGGAGTTCGGGGCAGCTTATCTACCTGGATGATCTTTGAAAACATCTTTTGTATTTCTGGAGATTGACAACGTCTGCCTATTAAATTTTTTTTATAAAAAAATTGTTAATATTGAGGTTAATTTCGATTAAAAATCTTTGTTTTGATAATATTAATAAAAAGAATATTGAGATAAATTTTGTCCCATTATAAAAACATTTATTTAACACAAAAACGATTTAATGAAATAGACCTGGAATTCTACACTCAGTGGTTTTGTTATATTCTGTTGGCTTCAAATACCTTTTTTATTTTTACTTTTATGAATAACTAATTAAAATTAAAAATGTATCATTCGATTCATAAAAGTTGAATTATTGATCTGTATAAATTTGTTTAAAATGGTATAATTTATAAAGAAGTTGTAGCCCTTTTAAAAGCTCCGTCCATTTACTTCCAGGTTAAAAGGACAATTTCCAATAATTTATTTCTCGCTAATGGGACAGACGATCAAATTCAAATTTCGGGAATAAATATTTAATACACCAATGATTCGATGGTAAAAATTTGAGAATTTTCTTATAAAAATGATAAACAGTCCCGAACCCCCTTGAGAAATGTTTTCAACTATTTATTGACCAGTCTAAACACCTGTATCTAATATTATGTATAAAGTATATTTCTTTTGATAGTGATGCACTATGAAGTTGCACAAAAAAGGGGGTGTCCTCTGTGGAGCCTTGCATCATGAAAAGAAGTAGAAGAAATTTCAGAAGGGAATTCGAGACGCGGCCCGCCAATTGGGCCAAGGAACAAGGACATGCCGAAGCAGCTTGTTTATAGTTAGATAAAATCAGCTTTGTTACTTTCAACAACAAGAACTTGCTAGTTTCATTTAATTTTTAATTAATTAATTCGTTTATTAATTCATTCGTTCATCCATTAAATTAACACTCGGTTCGCCAGGTAAATATGTATGTATATATATATAAATTTTTAAATAAATTGAATCTATTCCAAATTAATTATTTCAACTCATTTACACCATTTTATTCAAGCAGTTAATTTTTAATTCGAAGAATGTTAAAGCATATTATCTCTCTGAACCTTAGATAATTATCAAAGACAGTAATTACTATTATCTATAAATTAACAACGAAGTTGACTTGACACCGATCCTGCTGAAACTTAGATAGATGGCAATGAATAAAATATCATGTCGAACCCTCATCAAATTCTATTTGCAAACGAGAAGTTGATCTTTTTTTGCTTTTTATAGCACATAGTGCAAAAGCCTTCAACTTTCTTCTGCATAAATAACCGAAACCTTCTCTAATTATGCATTTTAAGTTAATTGGAAAATTAAATGTATTGAATTAGCATGCATCGATTCTCAATTTCTACTGTTTAAGGGGTTTATAAAAACGCAAAACAGTCTCCCACCTTACCTGTCTCTTTTCATAAAGAGAGATCAATGAAGTTGTTATCAGCTTGATGCAAATAAACATTTGTATAAATATAAGTATAGGTATAATATAAATCTGTATATATATATATATTAGATATATAATTAACCCGTATAGCACAAAGACCAAAATAAAACCCAAATGCTACTTTTTTGATTAGTTGAATTATAGTCTTTATATAGTTTTAATTAGGTTGAATTGGGGTTTCTAAACGGTAGTTATGTCTCGTTTTTTCCGTTCCAAACAGGTTATCGCCAACATTTTTGGCACCGATTTGCAACATATATATATATAATGTTGAATATTGTTTTTTATTAAAAAATTGTGTAATTATTGATTATATTTATCAAATCAAAGAAATATTTAATTATAAATAAACAGTTGCAAAACGGTGGCAAAAATGTTGGCGGCAATCTGTTTGGGCCGGTTGCACTATAATCTTTGCGACTCTAATTTAACGATAATACAACAGTTGCAAAAACGGAAAAAACGAGACATAACTACCATTTAGAAACCGTAATTCAACCTAATTAAAACTATATAAAGACTATAATTCAACCAATCAAAAAAGTTGCATTTGGAGTTTTTATTTTGGTCTCTGTGTTATACGGGTAATTTTTTAGAGACTATAGTTTCGAAGTTTTCACCTTCATCATCACCAATTATAATTACAAATATTTTATCTGTTATTTCTCAATGGGTTTAAATGCCTGATTGAATATAGAATAAATAAATAAATACTAAATCTTTATTCCTCAACCTTCTTAGAGGCACAAGTCCTCGGTGGCTAGGTCCTACAAACATCAATACAATCTATCTAAACTACATTAACAAACATCAATACAAATTAACCACGACAATTTAACAAATAATAAACAAGCACAAAAAAAAATAGAAATGTATGCTCATCAACAAATAACATGACCATAGATTTCCATCAAAAGATAAAAAGTAATTTAAAAAATTCCGCGCAAAAACCCGATACCAGGAGCAAGCGACGCATTAGCCTTCCCGACATTTGCCATAAGTTGTTAAGGAAACGTGGTCAAAACCATAACAAGGATGGTATGACCTCTCTCTACCTCTGCTAATCTCTGCTTGTGAGAACTAAATAAAATTTTGTACAACTCTAGGACTTTAGGACTTGACAAAATTTATAATTGACTTAATCCCAAGTAGTAACAGACAGACTCTTCCACAAATCAATGCCAGATCCTACAAATTAATGCAAACCTACATTAATATCTGAATTAACTAACTTGTAGGAGCCAGACCTATTTAAATTAATACCATTCTTCCTTATATCCTTATAATCTAAATAACTATCTGAATCATGATCATAACAAAAACCACTACCACCACTATCAACACCTATACTTCTAGTCCCAACCCTGGATTGACTACCAAATTGAATTGGTTTTGTTTTAATAGTAAGTTGATCCCATACCCATGAGAAATTACAGTTTAAATATTTTTAAATAAAAAGACTGATGACGAACCTCAAACTTTCGATGCTATAGTCTCAAACAAATAAATTATATTTACGATATACTTAGTTATATATATATATATATAAAATACAAATCTTATAGAAAACAATCTTAAAAACGTTTATTTTAAACTCAAACGTTTCGAGAGATATTCTCCTTTTATCATTGGATTTTGAAATTTGAAAAAAGACAAAAGTAAAAAAGTTTCTTTACTAAGAATTTAAAAGCAACTGTAAGATTGTTTTCTATAAGATTAGTATTTTTTAATATTTTTAAAAACAATCAATAAATGCTTTTACTTTATCCAATGCGAAGCATGGGAGAAAGTATTGGAATCGCTCTCGCGGCAAGCGTGGCTTCAAGGAGTCCTCAGGTAAAGACTACGGAACCCATGGACTCAATTAAAGTCACAAATTGTAGTATTCAATTAGGTTGAATTTTAGCACGTGACGGTTTTGCCAAAAATTACATGGGGTCTCGTCGAGAGGCCAAAAGTGCGATTTTTTTCATTTAGTGCGTGCGTATGGATGTATGGATGGATGTATGGATGGATGTTATCGTTTTTTTGGCCCACGATTTTTTCCACACCGTTGCACCAATTGAAATGAAATTGAAAACCTACCATTAGTTTAACAAAATGAAGCGCTGATTAGTTTTTGGTACATATCGGACCACAAACATTAGTACTTTATTTCAGTACTTTTTTAGTTTTTTCTAAATATCTTGAAAATGACTTAACCAATTTTGATGAAATTTAATATCCTAATTAAGTACCTTGGGGACCACAAAAAAGGTTAAATAAAGTTTTTAGTAAAATTATATTTTAAAGTACTTTACTCAAGAACATATTAATATTTCAAATGAATTTGGATTAAAGTTTAGCTAACGATCCGTTGCAGTTTATTTTTTCTTTTCGACATATATTACTGCTCATATGAGGCAAACTGCCTCAGAGCATTGTGTAAAAGTTAAATTGTAAGAATTATGAATGAATAAATAAATAAATATATATATTAAAGAATATTCCGTACATACGTTAAGCTTGAATCATTTGCCAATAGATGGCAGTGGTAACGCTTGAATCTTTTTGGCTAAGAAGATTGGCACATTTTTTAAAAAGACCAATATATATATATATATAATATACATCAAACAGAGGAGTAGATTTTTTATTAATCAATAGCTACTCTCGTCAAAATAAAATCTTTTCAATTTAATTTTGTTTAAATATCATAAGCCCTTTCTTCCCCTGCGGAATCGAATCGAACCTAAGTGCCATTGGTTCTGGTTGCGCTTTTTGGCATTAGGGCTCGATTTTTATCCTTTTGAAATATAAACAACGTCATCGATAACATCTTAGATTAAGCAGAGGACATTCTTTGTGATATTATTATTTTAAATCGACTCTGTTACTCGCGGCAAAACAACTTTCTAGTTTTGTATTTTGAATTGAAATTGTGCCTCTCGAAATATATGTTCTAGAGAATAAATTAGAATTTATATGAATGGAATTTTAGTTTAATATCTAAAGTAAATATTAGTGAGTGAGTATACGCCTTTCGCTAATTCCTCTCCTACTACACTTGTGGTTCTTGAGGCATTGAGCCATTGAGCCATTGAGACTTACGCCCACAACCTGGAAAGTCCTTTCACCCAAGTAGAAAAGAATGACTGAGAGCGAATTCGTCTAGGATTTCAAATACTTTTACAAAGAATTTTATGATTCAAAACATTAATGTGAATAGAGTTTTCGAATTCAATGAGTTTCAACATAGGTCCATAAACACAATGTACTCATGGTACATTGAAACTAAATCGACTTCTTTAAAATAAACTTATGTATTTACATACCATGGAAGATTAATTAATTCCACTTTTATAACAAAGCAATTTTTCCAGCAATTGAAAATAATATGGAATATTTTTTAATTATAGCAAAGTAAGAAGGTACACCACCTATAACTCATGATTAGAGACCGGATTTTTATTCAGTAAAAACTGACAAAATATGGAGTTAAAATTGCTGAAATATGCAAGTAATATGCAGAATACGTTAAAATATGCAAATATATGCAGTAAAAGATGGCAAAATAAATTTTTTTATTCACTAAAAAATTAAATTTGAAGACAAAATTACTATATATTTGAAGGAATGCAATGAAAAAAATAAAATGATAAAGTAAGTGTCAAAATATGTACTTTTATTGCGTAAAAAATTGCACAAGATTTTCATTATATTTAATATATTAAAAAATCTTTAAACTCAAAGAAATAATAAGTGCTTTTGAATAAAATCAACATAATAAATATAATAATTTGACAAAAAAATCCTTCAAATATGCAATTTTATGAAATATTCTTCAAATATTACTCATATATGTAAAAATATGCAGTATAAAATTTAACCCACCTATCCTAGATGCAGAATTGGGATAGATAATTGATATCCTGGGTCGTATGTGGCGGCAAACAAAGTATACAATTGCATAGGAATCTGGTCTCTACTCATGATGATTGCATTTCTGAAAAGTAGACAGTTTATATGGGATGAAGTAGAGAGGAAGATGTCTCGTTTTTCTATCCTTCTTGCCTATTACTCGTATTTGTTATTTGTTATTTTCAATTGCCTACTTTTATTTACCTGATAGATCTTTAAAATTTGGTGCTAAGCATATAAAGTTCCCTGTAATATTTTCCACTTGTTGCTTCTAAAATTCCTTATGCAAATTTGATTCAACCAAAAAAATCAAATGAGATTGTGCCTGCGCTTAAATTAAATCTCTCATCATCTGCCATGTAATAGATCTCCTCGATTCTTAAAGCGTATTTAGGCTGAACGGTGTTGAAGGAATATCGTGTTATTCGGAGGTTAACTATATATCTCTTACTTTTTAACCGACTTCAAAAAAGGAGAAGGTTCTCAATTCGACTGAATTTTTTTTTGTCTATGTTACCTCATATCTTCGCCAATTGTGAACCGATTTTGATTATTTTTTTTGAATTGGGTTCCGTCTAGGTTCCGATTGGTCCCGTTTTTTTTCATTGGTATTGGACCTTTTTGATATGTTTGTTCAGGCATAACTTCTTTGTTTATGAACCGATTTTAATGCTTCTTTTTTTAATGGAAAGAGGGTACCGTAGGGGTGGTACCATAATAATTTGGTCAAGTTCTAAAAATTTGATCAATGACGAAATAACGTAAATCTCCAATTCTTATGACCAAATAATCGAAATTATAATAAATAAAATCTTGCATAAAAAAAACTTAAAACATTCATTTAAAACCCGCAAACGTTTCGAGAAAATTTCTATATTTATTAATTGAATTTCATTATCATTTTCTGATTCATTCGCCCGACGCTTTCTCTTACAAGATGCATGCAAGGTATTATATTAAGTCACTATTAATAACATCACTAAAAAGAGAAAAATAAAAATAATTTTTATAAAAAAATAAAACCGACTTCAAAAAAATAAATGCAACAAATAAAATAATAATAACTTAAAAATCAAATGAAATACACTAAAAGGTATAAAATAATTATCTAATTTAGTTACAACTAAACGACGAAATATTAACATGAAATTAATTTTTGAAGTCGGTGCCAAACATTTATATTTTATGAATCGCACTCGACGGATTTTACTTAGTACGTTTAGCGGGTACGCTCGCTTATATAGTTTGTTTGGCACCGACTTCAAAATGTAATTTCATGTTAATATTTCGTCGTTAAGTTGTAACTAAATTAAATAATTATTTTATACCTCTTAGTGTATTTTATTTTATTTTTAAGTTATTATTATTTTATTTGTTGTATTTAATTTTTGAAGTCGGTTATATTTTTTTTATAAAAATTATTTTTTATTAATATAAGTGTTACTGTTCCCAATCAACATCACATGCAATTTTCAAAGACTAAAATATATAAAATAAAAATATATTTTAAAAAAGAGTTTAAAAAAACACTATTATATATTATTTCAAATTGTACTAAAACAAAAAATAAATGTATTTTTTTATTGAATACATTTAAATATACAATTGAGGATTGAATGAAAAGCAGTCAAGGTTAAATTAAAAAATTATTCCCAATAAAAGAAACTTTATTGGAAACTTTTTTTTCCTTTTACATCTTTGAACCGACGCGCGACGTTTCGCAGGATTTTCTCTTCTTCTTCAGGGTCTATAACAATTAAATGGGATTAACTATCAATTTTTTTTATATATACGAGTACATATACATAGCTATATACAAATATTATTATTTAAATTTAATTTATATAAAAGATTTAAGCAAAATTCCATCTATCTTCAAAAAAAGAAGAAATTCAAAAAAAAAAGAAATTCAAAACAAATACTTAAATCTTTACATTAATTATTTAAATAAGGGACCCTACACTGAAATCTTTTTTCAGTTTAGCCTGATTTTTTGTTTTTTCCCTTCTAGTTGAAAGGATTGAAATATCTTTGGCTTCATTTCTTATATATGTTGTATATCGGAGAGAGATTTGTCTTAAGAGGTTTGGCTAACTGCCCGGAAAGCAAGTTAGGGCTTGGGTTCGATTCCTGAGGGGACGAAGCCCTCTAATATGCAATGTAAAAATATTTCTACTAAAATCTTTGATTCGTTCCTAAATAAAATTAAATTCATTTCTTAATTTAAATTTAAATGTAAATTTTATTTAAATTTTAAAATATCTACTCACTCAAAACGTTAATAAAGGAAGCATGTAACAATTTTCGTTCTTGTCTCTTTTAGCAGTTGTAGAGATTTTTTTGTATTCCCATCATCAAGAGAATATAGATATTCATTATGGCTTAGATTTTAATATAAATATATAATAGAACAATCCCTCCAGATATTATCTGCATTTGTATTACTTATGGTTATTCGTATTACCTATATAATTTTTATAAAAAAAAATAAAACCTACTTCAAAAAAATTAAATACAAAAAAGAAAATAATAAGAACTCAAAAAATCAAATAAATGCACTAAAAGGTGTGAAATAATTATCTAATTTAGTTACAACTAAACGAAGAAATATTAAAATGAAATCACTTTTTGAAGTCGGTGCCAAAAATATACATTTTATGAATCGAACTCGACGGATCTTACTTAGTACGTTTGGCGGGTACACTCGCTTATATAGTTTGTTTGGCACCGACTTCAAAAAGTAATTTCATGTTAATATTTCGTCGTTTAGTTGTATCTAAATTAGATAATTATTTCATTCCTTTTAGTGCATTTTATTTGATTTTTGAGTTCTTATTATTTTCTTTGTTGCATTTAATTTTTTTGAATTCGGTTTTATTTTTTTATATAAAAATTATTTTTATTTTTCTCTTTTTAGTGATGTTATTAATAGTGACTTAATATAATACCTTGCATGCATCTCGTAAGAGAAAGCGTCTGGGCGAATGAATCAGAAAATGATAATAAAATTCAATTTATAAATATAGAAATTCTCTCGAAACGTTTGAGGGTTTTAAATGAATGTTTTAAGATTTTTTTAATAAAAGATTTTATTTATTATAATTTTGATTATTTGCTTATAAGAATTGGAGATTTACGTTAATTTGTAATTGATCATATCATCAGAACTTGACCAAATTAATTTGGGACCACCCCTAAGATATTCCCTTTCCAATAAAAAAATAATCATCGAAATCGGTCTACGTGGCAAAAAGTTCTCGCTGAACATACATAAAATAAATAAATAAATAAATAATAGTTTGGTATCTTGACTATCTTTGAGCTATACTGATCCAAACGCAGAAAGAATCATTAAATTCGGTTAATAAACAAATACGTTATGCCTCAACAAACATAACAAAAAGGTCCAATACCAATGAAAAAAAATCATCAAAATCGGTTCACAATTGGCGAAGATATCAGGTAACATAGACACAAAAAAAAAATAAGGTCAATTGAGAAACTCCTTCTTTTTTGAAGTCGGTTAAAAATTGTTTACATTACATGTGCTCATATTAAAATTATAATTTATATTACCTAAATATAATTAAAAAAATTACATATACCCAAGACGAAAAATGAAAGCTTTTCACCTAAAATTCAATTAAAATCGTTATACACTTTTTATTAGCTTTTTTTGCTCATGGGTGTATGCAGATTTTTGATATTCTCATATTAAATTTATTTTGTTTGCCCTTTTTAGTTCATTTTGAAATAAAATAAGTTTTTTTATAAGTTTTTTTTCACCTTTTATCTTTGGGCAAGGGCTTTTGTGACTAGCAACTAGTTCCTCATCTTAAAAGGTGATTAATAATAAATCACCATTCGATTTCTACCCCTTTTATCTTTAACCAATCACATCCAAATATGATTTATAGATTCTTAAAAACGACTTCAATGATAAAATTGATTTAATATAATGAGTTCATTTAAATAGTAAGTGAAATAAATGATCTCGGTGAATTAGAGCTAATTTTCAAAAGAGCTATCTATTATATATAGAACTAGTTCAAACGAAAGATCAAAACACCAATTAAAACAGAATACATTTTAGATATTATCTATACGTTTCATCTAAGACCCTCTGCGTGACGTAAAACAACGTTAACAAATTCTTGATTTAATTTGTTTTTCAAAAATAAATTTCAATTATCTAATGCTTGGAGGGAGGGGATGTCTGCTTTCCGTGACTTTCGTTTGCCATTACGTTCAGAGCCCTCGAAGCTGACTCATTGACTTCGCGAATGTCATTAACAACATACCTAAGTCCAATTCAGAAAAATAAGGTAGTTGTTTCGCGACAATACTAGCAAAAAGTTAATGCTAGAGTATAACGAAACAGACAATAAGGATTCATAATTCATAAGCCCAAAACTTATTGCTGTTTATGTACCACTACTACCCAATCCCTTGCTCGTTTAACAAATCTGGCAACACTGTCCGAGCTTGTCTATATTTTATAAATGAAATTTCAGATAAAGTACATTACAAAGGGAGATTTATAAAATAATAACTTCTTAATAATCGATTGAAAGCAGTTGCTACAATGGTTGAAGCGAAAAAGGGTCAAAAAAATTACTAAAGTTAACCCACTTTTTAGGTTAAATAAATGCGTTGTTGCCAGCTTGTTTTTAGTGTAAATTTTTCATTATACATTTTTCATTATTTATTCATTATTATCTCAGAAACTGTGTTGTAACTATGAATTAAAATTTTCCTAAAAAATATATTAGTTATTGTTTCATGTTGGTTTAGTTTTTTATAACAATGGTAAAAAAAACTTTCTTAATTTAATTGAAAAGTTTTTGTTTTGCCGAGAGTAGTAAAGTTGTTGATTCACAAAGAGAAACAAAGAGGTTGTCCTCTGCTTGATGCATGTAAACTTTCCGATATCCCGTATAGTGCAATGTATAAGAGTCTGAAAAACTCTGACTTTGAAATTTACTATCTCCCTAACTATATATAGTTCATAAATTTCGTTTTTCTACCAATCGATGCAGAAGTATTTAAATAATAACACTGATCAACAAAAAAATTTCCCCTTAAACCTATCAATGGATTCAAGTAGAGTTTTCTACGCTGATTATCATAGAATTTCCAGATTTTTTACAACACGTCAGAGTTTTGGCATATTATCGGTCAAAATGACTGAAAAGGCAATTTTGACCTATTTTGGAGTCCCATTAAATATTAAACAGCAATATTTGAAATCAAAATATTTTGTTGACGTAATAGAAAACAGCTTCCTCTTTGATTTTCAAATCACCCCTTGTTTGTAGCTCATTTAGAACTCGAGTTATAACTAAAAAAACTAAAATTACCTGATTATAAACGATAAAAAACAGATAAAATCATGTGGCCTTAATTTCTTAGTTATATCTCGAGTTCTAATTGAGCTAAAAGGAAGTGGTAATTTGAAAATCAAAGAGGAAGCTGTTTTCTATTACGTCAATCAAATATTTTGATTTCAAATATTGCTGTTTAATATTTAATGCGACTGAAAAGGTCATTTTGACCGATAATATCTCAAAACTCTGACTGGTTGTAAAAAATCGGAAAATTTCATGATAATCAGCGTAGAAAAATACTTGAACCCATTGTTAGGTTTAGGGTGAGAAATTTTTGTTTAATTTTTGTCGATCAGTGTAATCTGTCTAAATTTCAAAAAAATCCTAAGAAAACCCATATGGTGAAACAACTACCTTAACTTGCACCCGAAAACTCTGCTCTGCTGGCCAAGAAAAAAATATTCTGTCAAAGCACTATCAAACGACGATGAATTTTTAAGAATTTTACATGATCCATATTATTATAAACTTGCAATTTAATGAAATATTAATTAATTAATTCAGTTTGTGAAAGCGTATGTTGATTTGACTAAACAAATACAAATATTAAATTAGTTCAAAAATGAATATTTAGCAAATATTTAAACTTTGCGATACGCCTGAAAATGACTAATTTTAGAACGCTAACGATATCTGCCATTCAAAACACGACCAGGGCAGTGCCGTGGTATGGTGCAGAGAGCTAGCCGCATCAGGCGGCACTATAAGGGAGCGGTATAATTAAAATACAATTGGTACCATTCATTAATTAAAAATCTTTACATAATGCTTTTCTCTATTGGTCTATGCACCATAGAAAAGATGAAAAGTTATGATCAGATGAAAATTGGTGCTAATGAGATTGTAGAGAATCTGGAATGCAGTATAGGATTTCTTATCCGAAACAGGAGTTAGTGAAGAATGAAAAAGTGTTAATTTGACTATGAAGAAACTCTCGATGAACCCTTAATAGAGGAGAATAGTAATTTAATATAAACTTTTCCACTTATATTCTGAACATTACCCTTAATTCTTTGAATGAACGATACACGCTTCTGGAAACCCATAACAAAAAATTTCTGTTTTTATAAGAAATTTTAAAACTCAAGGATATTTAGATGACAAAATGCTAGAAAATTATTGTACTAGTCTCCAGTCAATACTTTCGGTCGAAAATAAATAAATGCAAATGGCCTTCAAGAAAATTACGTGATGTATCCCGAATGATACCATATTCTATGAAACCGTTGGATGTTTTAAATTATATGTCCCAAAATAAATTAATTTTGGTATTTTGTATCCGAATACTCTGTTGTAGCTCTGAGAACACTCTCTGTCTCTGTAACTAGTGTAGAAATATTTTTTTTTTCAAATTAAAATTAATAAAACACTATTTAAGAATTTCCTTTTGAACAATTTAATATGGCAAAACAGATATCTGTCAGCAGAGAGCAAAGTTCGCATGACATAATATGCTGCATAAACAAGGGCAGATACAATTTCCACCAATCAACTTCTCCGAACAACCGAGATGAGGCTAATTAGGACCATTCAGGGGAAAACACTAAGAGTTAGATTCCGCAGCGAATATTTAAGGCAGATAAGCGGCATACCTACCAGATATAGTCGACTGGGTCGGTATTAGAAAAAGAGAATGGGCAGTGAATGTAGATCGTATGGGAGAGGACAGATTGGCAAAGGTAGCAAAAGAATTTCGTCCCCAGGGTGTAAGAACCCGATGAAGGCCAAAAAAAAGATGGAAAGAGGGCTTTAATGTACATCCTGAATGGAACAACGTCCTTTATTTGGAAAAATAGACGCAGGCCTATTGAGAAGATTAAGAAGAAGAAGAGTACTTAAGAAGTTCAAACAAAACTGAGAAATCTGTCAATAATTTCTATTGAATCTACATTAGCTGCCACTCTAAAGTACACATGCTAATTAACAAATTTGCTAATGTTTATGTTAGAAAAGTAAAACTGTAGTAGAATTTTGTAGTTGGTAGTTGATATCATTATATTAAAGAACCTAGCTTATAATTTCAAAATAAAAATACTATTCGTATATTTTACGCAGTTTTTTTCTTTTAAATCACAGCCGAAGGTTATTTTAAAGAAAAATCATTTAAGGGGCAGCATTTCGAAGACTTGCATCATACTGAGAAAATCTACCGCACGGTCATGAACAAGTCGCATTTGATAACTATTCAGCTTCAGGTTTTTAACACTCAACTATCCAATGCTTAAATTCTGAATCTAACGGGTCTAGACTCTAGTGGCTATCCATAACCAAGAACAGGGCCGCCCCATACTATTACGTTACCCGTGGGCAAAATTAATTTTGTGCACATATAGCTATGAGAAGCTTTAGCTATATACTTTATTATACTGTTTTTTATTTAAAGATGATAATATTTCGCTCATTTGCTGCAACAGCGACAAAAACTGTGATTTTCCAGGAGGATCAATTCAAACTTTTGACGTATAAAAACATGACACATTCATTCGAAAATAACTTTCTTCTTTTATATTGTATTCTTTCAATAAAACATTTGATAAGTTATTTTCGAATAAATATATCAAAAGTTTGAATTGATCTTCCTGGAAAATTACCGTTTGTGAGTTTGTCGCTGTTACAGCAAATGAGCGATTTGTTTCTTTAATTTATATAAGTAAACATTTACATACACTTTGACTGTGTGTCTGGTTGTGTATCTGGATTCAGTTCTCCAGGATAATTTAAGAATTAAAACTTTTAGAAAGTTCATTCTTGTGCTAAAATATTTTTATTTCCAATGCGGAAAGCTAATTAGATTTTGGGATTTTTAGCTCCAGATCTTCCAGTTTAAAAATGCAAAACTATCCAAACAAGATATTTTTTGAGATTTTAATTCTTTTCTATAGTAAAAAAAATAGTCAGGTTGGCCGAGTGGTTAGGGACCATGCCTTCTAATCAAGCTTACGCGGGTTCAAGCGCAAATATTTGACCGGCTATAATCTGATCTCTTCAGGGAAGGCAATGGGAAACCACCCTGTGAAAAATTTCTCCATGAAAATTACAGTGGAGAGGATACTCTCCACAGTAATCACCGATGTTCGGAATCGAGAATGAGACTTGAAGAATTGAAAAAGAAGTAATAAATAATAAAAAAAAACATATGTGTTAGCCTCATCCACATAAGCTCACGGGGGAAGTGAAAATTCTTTAGTCGGAGATGTTATTTGTATATATAACAGGCCAAAAAGTTTATCCCCCTTAAAAAATCACATTCCAGAGACATATCTATTAAGCTTAAATACAATTTTTCTATAGACTTTTAATTATTTTTTGGAGGTGTTAGATAAATATTATTTATGTTATTTTTTGTTATAAAATTCTTCCAGAAATTAAGTGACTTAATTTTTAAATTACTTTTAAATTTAAAGGTTTTTTTACTCACAAACTAATAAAAGAGAATAATTTTATTTAATTATTATAATTTATTTGATTAATTCACTAAAAAGTTTCGATCACTACTGGTTGACCATCTTCAGTAGTACTAAAATTTGAAAAATGAAACATTTCGTCAATTTTTTCAAAACAATTGGATAATACAGCAATTACAGAAGTTTGAATTCATACATACAATTTCGTTCAAGATCTGGAAATAGTCATATCACTTTGTATACATAAATCATTCTTAACTTACGAGTATTAACATTGATATTTCACACATTTATATCTATCTTATATAGCAATAATTCATAAAAAAACATTTATTATTGACTAGAATCAATTTTGAACTGATGACCAATTGAAATATTATTATTATTTTCTTAATTATCATATTACCTAATCAAATCTCAATTAAATAAAACTATCGTTAGAATCAAATCTATTCTAGAAACTCATTAAGAGTCAAAATACATATCAATATCAATTTACACATTTATTAGATTTTTCTTATATATAAACATTAATACCTGCCCAAACAATACTGAAGATGGTCACCCAGTGGTGACCGAAACTGTTTAATAAATTAATAAAATAAATAATAATAATTAAATAAAACCTCAGGAACTCATTTCTGATGAGTACGTGGATTGCGACCACTGTGTTATCCGAGCTAAGTCTGACATTGCTTCCACTTACTTGTGGCAGGCTTCTCTTTTCTCTTTCCTATACGGCCTCCCTTGGCCAACTCTTGTTTTTTCGAACCCCGACGCTATTAAGTTTTCGAGGGCTAGGAGTTGATTTCCTTTTTCATTTTTCTTCTCTTCACCACGTGGAAGGCAACGGGAAACCACCACATTACAAATCCCGAGAATATGCATCATGACGATTTCTCTTCGAGTAAAAAATTCCGGAAGTAAACTAGCCCCTCGTTCGGATCTCCGAGAAGGGGCTACCCGAGGAGAGACCATCATAAAGGGAAAAATAAATAATGACTTTCTACGAGTCGGAGCGTGGAATGTTAGGACGCTAACGGGAGTAGATAAACTAGTGAATTTAAAGCGGGAAATGGATAGACACAAATTGGACATTATTGGGATTAGTGAAATGAGATATCCAGAAGAGGGAGATTTTTGGTTTGAAAACAGCCATAGAATCATTCACACGGGGGGGGGGGGAGCAGAATGGGAGGGCAGGAGTGGGCATTATTATGAATAAAAAAATAGGGCAAAGGGTAAAGAATTATCTACAGGTAAGCAAAAGGATTGTTATGATCACAGTGGATTCGAAACCGAAAGATACTGTGATAATCCAGGTATACATTCCTACTACATCATATGAGGACCAAGAAATAGAAGAAATGTACGAACAAATTGAAAACCTCATGAAGCGCGTTAAAGGGGATGAAAATTTAATAATTATGGGGGATTGGAATGCAAGAGTAGGAAAAGGCAAAGAAGGAAAAGTGGTGGGCGAACACGGTCTAGGAAATAGGAATGAAAGGGGCGAAAGATTAATTGAATTTTGCAGTAAGCACAGTCTAGTAGTAGCAAACACACTCTTCCAACACCATCCAAGAAGGATTTACACGTGGAAAATGCCGTTAGACAAGGCGAGATTTCAAATAGATTACATATTAGTCAAACAAAGATTCAGAAATCAATTAAAGGACTGCAAAAGCTATCCTGGGGCTGATATATCTAGTGATCACAATCTAATTGCGATGAAATGCCAACTAAAATTTAAAAAACTAATAAAAAAGGGGGGGTCGCGAAAAAACTGGGATATATCTAAATTAAAAAATAAGGAAACCCAAAAACTCTTCGAAAACGTAATGAATAAGAAACTGGAAGAAAAAACACCCACAAATAATAAAGAAGAAGAAATCGAACAAGAATGGAATGATATGAAATCAAGCCTGGCCGATACAGCCAACGAAGTCCTTCAATCAAAGAAAAACGAAATTAAAAAGCCATGGGTAACAGACGAAATACTGCAACTGATTGACGAAAGAACAGAAAAGACGGATTGTTGCTTCAAACCAGTCTTAAGACTGTATACTCAATGATGATGATGAAATAAAATTATTGTCTTTTATTAGTTCGTGACTAAAAAAACCTTTCAATTTAAAAAAAGAAGTTATTTTTTAATATATTATTATTATTATATTAAATTTTTTTTTTTTATTCAAGATTTTATTTTTAGCATAGGTATGTCTTTTTATTTGATAAAGATAAACATAAGGATATGTACATATATATTATGAAAAATTTCTGATAGTAATCATAAGATTTATTAAATTTCCATCTTATAGCTTTCACCGAGGGGTGACCCGCTGCACACCTACTTCCACTTGTACCTCCAAATATTTCCAAGTGCTTCCAAATATTTCCAAGTACTTCCAAAATACTTCCAAAGAGGTGTACACTAGGGTGGACCTTATTTTTCGACCATTAAATTTTTCCCGGGACGCCCCCTCAAATTGTGAGGTTGGATAAGAAAATAATGTGTACAAAATTTGAGATCGATCGGACAACCCTTTGAGGTGGCACATCTCATTTGAAAATCCCAAATTTTAGGAATTTCGCTTTATTCTGTTACTATATTTTGTTATACGTCGTTAAATTGAAACAAAGAATAAAACAATTGATGGCAATGTAATTAATAAAAATTATTTTTTGAAATCCCGCCCCTACCTTCGTTATTCAGTCATTATTAAAACACATACAGCAAATGAGAAGAAAAAATCAAGGGAATTGAATATAATGGCGCGTTGCCTACCTCCTAGGCGTGCATCGAGAAAATATGAAAATGTAGCGATTCTACGCTATAATATCATTAATTATATATTTAAATATATTAATATTATTAATCAATCAATTTATATTAATAATATATTAATGTTTTCTTCTCAAAACACGTCTTTTTTCTCACTTCTATGTGAATTCTAAACTCAAAATTTCATATCATTCCATTCTTGTTCGATTTCTTCTTCTTTATTATTTGTGGTTATTTTTTCTTCCAGTTTCTTTTTCATTATGTTTTCGAAGAGTTTTTGAGTTTCCTTATTTTTTAATTTAGATATATCCCAGTTTTTTCGCGACCCCCCCCCCCCACTTTATTAGTTTTTTAAATTTTAGTTGGCATTTCATCGCAATTAGATTGTGGTCACTAGATATATCAGCCCCTATCAAACTCTTTAATTACTAGATTAGCACTAGGACGACGAAGTAGATTCACTTTACGCATATTATAAAATAAGACTCTTAAAGATTATCCGTTGGATGGCAATTTAGCACCAGTGATTTGACTTTAGTCGTGGTCGATGAGAAATAATTTTTGCCTTCTTGTTTCCATTTTTGATAGAAATTTTGTTTTTTAATTTTAAAAATTATTTATGTGGTACCTCTCAAAAGACTCAAAATAGATTAACAATAAAAGGGTTTGAAAAAACCGAAATGGGATATTTACAAAGAAGGCCAATCAATCAGAGACTAGTTTAAGATAAGTAAAGGGGGAAGATTTTGGACCCTCGCTGACCATTCAGAGAGAGTAGAGTTCACACAGAAGAGAGAAAAAAGAGGTGTTTTGAGAGGAAAACATTAATATATTATTAATATAAATTGATTGATTAATAATATTAATATATTTAAATATATAATTAATGATATTATAGCGTAGAATCGCTACATTTTCATATTTTCTCGATGTACGCCTAGGAGGTAGGCAACGCGCCATAATATTCAATTCACTTGATTTTTCTTTTCATTTGCTGTATGTGTTTTAATAATGACTGAATAACGAACGTAGGGGCGGGATTTCACAAAATAATGTATATTAATTACATTGCCATAAATTTTTTTATTCTTTATTTCAATTTAACGACGTATAACAAAATATAGTAACAGAATAAAGAGAAATTCCTAAAATTTGGGATTTTCAAATGAGATGCGCCACCTCAAAGGGTTGTCCGATCGATCTCAAATTTTGTACACATTGTTTTCTTACCCAACCTCACAATTTGAGGGGGCGTCCCGAAAACTTTTAAAAAAAAATTTCACCAGGTATAGCTAAGGTCCACCCTAGTGTACACTTACTTCCAATCGCAGATCACCCCTCGGCTTTCACTCAGCGCATTGTCATTCCTTCGGTGCGCGTTCTCTTCTACTAGTTGCCTACCCTACAGGCAAAAACTTTAGATTAAAAGAAAACATCAGTTTTTATTTGTAGGTGCTCATTACTCCCTATAAAATCATGTATAAAACACAAAGGAGATTACAATCAGAAATGGGAATTAATCAATAAGAATTAAAAAATATAATTTACATTATTTTTATTTGATTTCAATTAAACTAAAGATTGTACAAAGCCTAAATTTTATTCTATAAAATAAATTTTATTGTGTTTTTTTTCAATTAAAATATACAAACATACTTAAAATATACACCTGTTATATTTTAAGTTGTAAATGAAACATTCCATACAAAGGTACTTATACGCAGAAAACAAACATACTATTGTATATGAAAGATTGAAGATGAAGGTCAAGCCTTTGAAACTATATAGTCTCTATCAAATTATACGTACAGATATATTTATATATAAGTTGAAATATAAAAATTTTAACATAGGGCTCGATTTCAGTTTGTTAAAAATAAGAATTTTATGTTGATAAATTGTTATATTAAAAATCATACATAAAAAAAAATTGAAATAACAAGGGGCTCGCAAATTATCAAAAAATTTAACAAAGGGCTTGCAGGAGCCCCCGCGATCCCCCTATAGCTCACCTCTGGGTATCTGTTTATTCGTATCAAACAGAGGACATCCTCAATTATTTCCTGTTGAAGATAACATATTTTGTCAAACTTGTTCATACATGTGATTAAAGCACCATATTTTAATGATTCTCATCATCTACTTTGCACCTCTAGCGATTCAATATGTGATTGTTTTTCGCTAGCCAATTATTAAATATAATATATATAAGGATTAAATGTGTCTATATTTTGTAAGTAGTATTTCCTATTCCAAATACAATTACATATTGTAAGTAATTACTTGTCCCTTCATGCGCTGACAAACAACTAGATATCCAACATGTGCTTCTTTTCTCGACAGGGCCGGATTTAGACTTGATTAGGCCCTAAGCTATTTGAGATATGCGGCCCTTTATAAGTCCAGATATTATATGTAGCACCAAATATGATTTTCGGATATCTAGAGGGTTAAACTGAAATACAATTAAGAAGTATATAGATAGTGAAATAATAAATTTTTAACTTAAAATGATTTTTATTCATAACAAACTTAAAAATACAAACTCTGGTAAAAAGAAACAAAAGTTCTTAATTTTAAAAATTAATGAAATTACCGGCATTTGCTGTCGAAATTTATCAGTAATTTCGGTAGTCATAATTACCGGTAATAACGGTTAACCGGTTATCGACATTGGGACAAATAATGCTTCAGTATATTTAAGTATATATGACAATTGCTCACTCGAACAATTTTTTTGGTGGGGCCCCCAAAAAAGTGAGACCCTAAGCTATAGCTTGTGTAGCTTATACGTAAATCCTGTACTGTTTCTCGGACTCAAAGCTTGTCTCTTATTTCCCCTCTATTGAGTCATTTCCCCTTTATTAAACAGTAGTAAACAAAAATTCAAACAGAAACATCGCTAAAGAAGTTTCACTTCAACAATCGAACAGCTGTGTTTTCGATTGTACATCGAAACTACAAACAGCGTACTGAGTCTTAAAGAAGTTTCACTTTTTCATTCAATTTAATAAACGTTTTGAGATTGTTTTTACAAAAGAACTGTATTCGCTCTGTGCGCAACAGAAGCAGCGCCATAGGTGAAACTTATAAGAACTTCGGGTACAATCTACATCCTTATTTAGAATTCATCTGTGTATATTAACGTGTATTTTTAACCGACTTAAAAAAGGAGGAGATTCTCAATTCGACTGATTTTTTTTGTGACGAACTGTAAAAACACTTCACTAAATTGCAACTATGAATTTTATCCGGAAAACAAAGATTTAAGTATCTTTTTGGGTGTCTTTTTTGAAAAAAGATGGAAATTATTTCAAAAATCAACCTGTATATAATATTATTAAATAGCATTTAACTTTTAAAGGACATCATAGATATTAGTTGAAATATTTCGCATTGCACATCAGATGTCCTTTAAAGTTAAATTCATTTAATGAATTTTATTGTTTTCCTTCGGCTAACCCTAACTATCGACACAAAGTGCTTAGGCATGTGCATTGGTTGAATGCTTTAAAAAAGTCGGAGTAAGTATAAGGCAAAACTAATTAATTCATACAAACAGTTTTATATAAGTGAGAAATGATACTTAATATTCATAAATATTTTTGTTTATTAAAATCGATTGAATGGGTGATTTTTTCAAAGATTGAAAAATTATATTTTTCATGCTATTATTTTATTGTTTATTAGCAAATTTATTTATTTCGGAAATCTATGATTATGTAATCTTTTAAATATTGTATTTTTTATGAAATTAATTATTTTTCGTAAATGCCTATTACTTTTATACACTATTATTGTACCTGAAGTTGTTTTTGATGGTGCTAAGCGCGGTTGCACACGGAGCGAGTGAGGTGATTATTTATAATTGGGAAGGGGGGTAATTGAAAGTCGTGTGATGCACACGTCATTTTAAGATGTTAATAATATCTACCCTCGTTTCTCTTGAAATGCAATGGTCCTAGTTATTTTCTATTTAATGTTGAAATTGGCCATGTCTCTCTCTTAGAAATGATTCTCTTGTCGTGTGCAACACTCAACAGTTGTAATCTATTTAACTGCGCAAAGAGAAATTGTTGAGGAATGACCCAAATCTGCCTGCTCGGTGTTTGCAGCTTGAAGAGCCCCCCCCCCCTCCCGATCTTTTTCTCTTTAGTCTAACCTAAGTATCTCTGAGAACCTCAAACAATTGTTTGTTATTTATTTACTTAATCTCAAGCAACTTCTTCACTTAGAGTTATTTGTTTATTTGGAATATATTTTAAGCTGGGAAGAAAAAATAAGATAAATATACAAAATTAAACTAGAAACTTGTTTAGATCTTGATAAAAACACTGGCAACTTGGACTAGTTTTGCAATACTTTTAATCTATAGTTTATTTCGTTATTCATATTTGGCCAGCTCTCAGCGTAGCGTCGTGACGAAGTGTTTCGTTAAACAAATAATGCATCACGCCCGAAGATTAATTGCTATTGCAGGCGGCGAAGCATTGCTTAGGGGTCGCAGGGGGCGAAGGCGCCGGCTTCCACTTTTTGGCTGCTCATCTTGGCACCCTAGGGTCAAAAGACCCTCGAGTACTTGAAGGCTGTGCAGCTGCTCCGCGTGAGTGCATCTGCAAAACGAAATGTTTCCTCCTCGTCACAAGCAAATGCCAACAAGACTAATTTCATTGAAAAGATTCATAAAAAAATCAATGAGGTTGGCCTCTGCTTGATGAAAATAAACATATAAAGGATGTTTCATAATTGAATGTAAATATTGAAGATGGTTATTTAATCCGTTGCATGATTTTAAGACTATAATTAGATGAGGTAGTTTACACCCACCAAGTTTTATAAAAAAGTCCTGAAGGCACCGAGCGATGCTCGGTAACTTCTTCCTTCAGTTAAAAGCTTTATTTTAATATTATTTTTAATTTAAAATTCAGATAAATATGTCGATTTTTATTTGAGAGCCGTTTTCAAATTAAAAAAAATACAAAAATATATAATATTCGCCCACTGTACCCCCCCCCCCACCTCCACCCCGATCTACCCGACTCCAGAAACCTCTACCTACCCCCGGATCCCCCACCACTGCACCCGCCTCCTGCACCTGTTTTGATTCAACCATATGATTCATTTTTATTAAATATTTATTATTATAAAAAGTTTATTAATATTTCTAACGTTTAGGGAGAACAAAATATGTTAAAATCCACAATAACAATACTTCTTCAAGGAGAATAAAGGATTAACCCGACCCATTGTCTGCCTGGGTACAAAAGGAAAAGAGTAACTCTTTTTTTAAAACCCTAAGAATGGGATTTGTCTACCTGAGAATAATTAATTTGATTACGAAAAAACCCATCAAAAACAATTTTGTCGAAGATGAGACCGTGACAGATCGAATCCTCACCCCTAAAACCCCCTAACCCGTGAATTTCATCAAAATCGGTAGAGTCGTTTTCAAAATAGAACCAAGATACACATATATATACAAACAAATATATATATAAATAAATAAATATACAATTTTTGCTCGTTTAATAAGCCTAGATAAGATATATAATGTAATTTCGGAGTTGAAAACATTTTTCAAAAAAAACTTTATCACCCTGTATATCAAATATAAAGCAAAAACAGACCTATGTTTATTAGGGTGGCCCTTATTTTGGGTATTTTCGAATTTTTACGCTGGCAGAGCCTCATATGGTTCGAAATAAATAAAAAAAATATCCCCCAAGTTTCAACCCCCTATCTCAATTTTAACCTGTGCTTCAGAGAAGATGTAAGTTTCCTATCTAAATAACATGGGGTTTTTGGCATTGAACGATCAATTTTTTATTCGGACTAAAGCAATGGTTTAAAAAATTTGAAACTCTGTAGATTTTATCCTTATAATAGTAGCTACCCTTCAGAATTTTTACAGATTTGTAGCTATTATAATTTTGGAGTCTATAACTACTAACACTAAGATATGGCAGTATTTTATCTAGCTGTAACTCCAAAATTATAATAACTAAAAATCTGAAAAACCTCTGAAGGACAGCTACTATTATAAGGGTAAAGTTTACAGAGATTCAATTTTGTTGAGATATTACTTTGGCCGGAATAAAAAATTGATCGTTCAATGCCAAAAACCCCATGTTATTTAGATGGGAAACTTGCATCACTCTGAGGCACAGGTTAAAATTGAGATAGGGACTTGAAACTTGGAAGATATTTTTTATTTATTTCGAACCATATGAGGCTCTGCCAGCAGTAAAAATTTGAAAATACCCAAAAAATATTTGATATACAGGGTGATAAAGATTTTTTTGAAAATGTTTTCCACTCCGAAATTACATTAGATATTTTTATAAAACTTGGTGGGTGTAAACTACCTCGTCTAATTATAGAGATAGATCTTTTGTGAAAAAAATTCAGTTTTAACCAGCCGTCTCAACTAATCTCGCCCTGATTATTTTGAACGAAAAAAAATGATACGCCACTGTTTTTTTCAAAATAAAAAATTATTATACAATACATACAAATACAATGCAATATTTATTATTTGTCCGTAGCACGAAATTAAATTGGAATAGCATCAATAAGGTTTCAAAAGATGCGCCGTGAAAAGTTGGTCGGTATAAGCGTATAAGTATACATATTTGACCAAAAATCGGACTTACGAGGTTTTGTAAGATCAGCGACGATATTTATATTCGTTATATTTTATTGTGTTATGTTTATTTTCATCAAGCAGAGGACACCCTCATTGATTTTATATGAAAACCTCTCTAATTTTAGTGTCCGGCAAAAAGATGAAAATGGCTTCCGCTGCCCTTCAATATTTCATATTTATTTATCTGATAAAATGACATTTGAGAAATTAAACGCTAGACAATCGCAGACAAAGGTCATTCAGCAAAAAATCAGATGATAATTTAAAATTAAAATAAAAGAAAGAGCAAGAGATAGGAAGAAGTAAAATTTCAGAACTAAGAACTCAACAATCTAGGCTTATTCTTTACACATGATTATAAATGCGTATGTTTCTTTAATAATTTAAACATCTTAGTTCAAGATCCCGACTTCACCTATCTAGTTTCCTAATGAAATTAATATTTTGATAATATAATGTATTAATAAGCAAAACTTGATAGGGTCGACATCCAATTTCTCTGCATAGCTATTTTTTAATAAAAAATAAAGTTTTTATTTTATTAAATAAATGTAGTTATTGAATTTCTGGATAAATATATTACCAATCGAGAGTAAAATATGTATATAAAATGCCAAAGTTGGGTCGCTATCTTTTTTCCCTGCATAAGTCATGCAGGTAGACAGGGTAATAGGGAATAGGTAAGACAGGGTAATAGGGAATAGGTAACTTCGAATTAGTATTTTGTAGTTATAGTGTTTCCTTTATTGTTATATATGAAAATGTAGATAATTTTATTTCTTTTATTTTATTGTTATTCGATAACTACATTTATGTAATAAAATTAACAACTTTAATTTTTTATTGAAAAATAGCTAAGCAGGAAATTGGATGTCGACCCCATCAAGTTTTTTTATTAATACATTATATTATCAAAATATTAATTTCATTAAGAAACTCGATAGGTGAAGGTCGGCCTAGACTATCTTTAAATATCCTTTGTTTTATATTAAATATTCATTTTTTGACAGACAACGATGCATTAAGATACACGTAGAGAAGGCGCAGCACCTATAAGTCATGATCAGGGACCCAATTTTTTAATGAGTCTGTGCATCCTTGAGACTTGAAGGAATGAAGATTGTAAGAGTCCGAAAAGAAGAAGGCAGGGCGAGAGTTCCAGGACCTAGAATAGAATAGGGATAAACATAATGAACGGTTCGCTTACCCCTGTGGACCGGGGGTAGAATAGGTCCACAATATCCCCCGCTTGTCGTAGAAGGCGACTAAAAGGGGTTGGACGTGAGGCTCTCAGACTCACTCCGTAAAAACCTCCCTAGTAACGAAAGCAACACTTCCTCTCTTTCAAACCATATCAAATTGATGAGGTTCACATGGTATGGACATCATCGCATTTCCAGGTCATGCCAACCGAAACAAGACTCCGGATTTCAACCAAAATCTAATAATCTTAATATAAATTATTCTATTATAAAATTTCGTTTTGAAATATTCTTTGGTTTTTGAGCTAGAGCGTACACATAATTTGGTAACTCACGCACTAGAACTCACTCATTAACAGACATTTTAACAAAATAATTAATATCTCTTAGAATATAAATTTTTCGATATATACTATACAAGGTTTTATTGTAGACCAAAACGCCCTGGATGCACTCGATTTTGTTTATCAAAATAGTTTTGACAATTTTCGAGATATTTTGAAAATAAAAAGCAAAAAAACAACATTTTTTCATGCATGATCACAATACTTTTTTACCACAACTAGTATGGTAAAGTAAAAAAAAAATTGAAAAATTGCTCACCACTTGTCTTACACTTAACCCGCTTTTTATAACATTAATTTAAGGTAGTTGTATCGCGACAATAGTAGCAAAAATTCTAATGTTAGAGTATATAGTACAGACAGTTAGGATTCATAATCCATAACTCCAAAACTTTTTGTTGTTATGTACCACCACTAGCCAATCCCGTACAATTAACTGCTCGTTTGAAAAATCTGCCAACACTGTCCGAACTTGTATATATTTTATCACAGAAATGTCCGATAATGTGCATTATAAAGGGAGATTTATAAAACAAAAAGTTCTTAATATGCGATTGAAAGCTGTTGCGGCAATGGCTGAAGCGAAAAAACGTCAAAAAAAGTGTAGGGGTGAGGTGGCATGAAAGGGATATTTTTGGTGTGGAGGCTCTAGCAAATAAATAATACCTATAACATTTTAAAGAGGTAAATAGAATTAAAAACTTCAATTTATTGGCTATCGAAATAAAATACAATAAAACACATTCAATTGTTCTTAGTAGGTACTATATTTTCCCATTTAAAAAAAGTGTATTTTGCTCCATTCAAAATGGGTTGTATTGAAAGGGACACGATCATTTATGAAAGGGACACGCGTTAATATAAGGAAATCACCGTAAACTTTGAAACACGCATACTAAATATTAGGAAGCACGTGTATAATTAACTATCTTTAGTTTAAAATCACATCTTTGAAAGTAATTAATAGCATATTGGTCTTAAATTTCTCATCTTAAAAGATAATTACATTACATGGAAATAAACATTTACCTTCATATAATTAAAAAACAAAACAATCATAGTTCTTTTAATAGTAATAATTCTGTTTTAAAATAATTGTTTTTCTATATGGTAAAAAGTAACAATAACAATTTTTTAGGAAATACGAGTCATGAAATGGACGTCCCTTTCATAACTGTTTGTTGTGTCCCTTTCATAACTATCAAACACAAATTAAAAAGATGACCACAAAATCTACAATTCTAAATAAAAGTTTACTGATGGTTTTTTTTTCTCGTATCTGCATGTATATCACCAATTATAAACAACGCTAAGCTGTTTAATTAACAGTTTACGTCTAAAAAAACGTTATAAAAAATAGTTTGCTACCCGATTACAGATGCACTTCACCGACATCCTTGAAATGATAGGAGTGTGAAGTAAGATATCAATGTATGTACTTTAGGGTTGCTACAGAAAAAAAATCTCGTTCCGAGGCCACCTTTATTTAGCGAGTTATTTGAATTGTCCCTTTCAATATGTGTCCCTTTCATCCCACCTCTCCCTACTAAAGTGGGTTAAATAAAATTCGTTGTTGCCAGTTTGTTTCCTACTTGGATGAGATAAATTTTTCATTATTTATTAATTATTATCTCAGAAACTGTGTTGTAACTATGAATTAAAATTTTCTTAAAAAATTTATTAGTTATTGTTTAATGTTGGTTTAGTTTTTTATAACAATCTTAAGAAGAGTTTCATAATTATAATTATATATTTTTTGCAAAGAAATTTTCTCAGGAGAGAGACGGACTGGTAGAAATTTTAATTGAAGGTAATGGAAGACAGCCTAGGGTAGTGAGGAAAGAAAAAATTAACACATATCAAATAAGGTGTAATTTATTGGAATCCTTCCTCCTTTCCTTTCAAACCGACGTTTCGGAGGATTTTTCCCTCCTTCTTCAGGGTTTGAAAGGAACGGAGGAAGGATTCCAATAAATTACACCTTATTTGATATGTGTTAATTTTTCTTTCCTCACTACCACTGAGCTGCCTTCCATAACCTTCAATTATAATTATATATGTATGTAAACTTTCTGGAACCAGTATAGTGCAATCCTTAGACCATGAAAGCCTATAGACACGCCCTCTGCTACTCTCAACACAGAGTGAAGTGAGGCCAACATCACCTACAGATGACGTCACGTTCTCGCATAACTGCATTGTTTATGGTCCGATTTCAATGATTCTTTTTTTTTATTGGAAAGGGGGAACCTTAGGGGTGGAACCATATTAATTTGGTTAAGTTCTGATAATATTATCAATGACAAAATAACGGAAATCTTTAATACTTAAGAGCAAATAATCGAATTTATAACAAATAAAGTCCCGAACATTACCCCTAATAGATATTATTAATTTAGTCATTAAATTTCTTTAAGCAGTTTGTTTTTTCAAAAATTCTAATTGCACTTTCAGGCACTTTATAAATGTGTATTACATCTTTAGACGGCCGAATTAAAGACTGCTTTATATTGCTGTAATTTTTAATGATGATTAAAGTTGATTCTAATAATCCAGACTGGATCGCATTTAAACAGATGTCACAATCTAAATTTTTCTTCATTTTTTTAACTAAAGATAAAAGTAAATAAATATTATATGAAATAGTCATTTACTATGAGTTAAGATTTCTAGGTCGCTTGTTTCACATTAAAATTAAAAAAATTTAAGAGGTAATTTTTTCAATATATATATTTCGGGTTGTAAGCCCATCTTCAGGAAAGTACAGAATTTTAACTGAAAAAAAATTAAAATTCTGTACTTTCCTGAAGATGGGCTTACAACCCGAAATATATATATTAAAAAAAAAACCTGTATTTAAAATGAATAATTATTTACTTTGATTTACCATTCGAAATTAATAAATATTTTGGAAACCTACAATTAATTAAAATAATAAAAGACATTGTTGTATATATGGACATGGGAAGGGAGTGTTGCTCGATGCCCGAATTATTGTAAAAATAATAAATATGTAATTTAAATATGGAAAATAAAACATTTTGTTAAAAAAATAGATAAATATTTTGGTTTATTAATTTAATATAAATTTGCGATTATTGGAATCCAAAATAAATAATCTAAACTTCGATAAATTTATAATAATAATTCCTATAGTGCCCATGCTATTTCTGGGTGTTCCTACTTACAGATGACGTCACGTTCTCTAGGTGATGTTGGCTTCACCAAATCTCCACCAGGGCGTGTCTATAGGCTTTTATGGTCTAAGGTGCAATCTAGAAGAGTCTGAAAAACTCTATCTTTGGAATGTAATATCTCCGGAACTATATTGTTCATAAATTTCGTTTTGCTACCAATCGATGCAGAAGTATTTAAATAATAATCTGTATAATTTTCAAAAAATCCTAAGAAAATGCATTTGATGATACACCTATCTTAATTTAAATGAAATTATATACGGAATATTGCTAACAATAAATTTGAATTTGTAATAAATAAGTTTTTCTTTCAAATGGATGGTCAATTTTTCTATTTCAAGAAACTGGTCATTACACTTAAAATTAATCTGACACAAAATTTACTATCAATATTGGTATCTTTTTTTATTGGCTCTCAATAAAAAAAAACTTGTTGTTGGTTTTCAGGCTGGGAATTACATGCAGTCATTTCTAGTGAGTGATCATCGATTAATCTCTGGGGTCTTTGTTGAGAGGGGGAGCTCTGGGGGGATGTGGTTAAAAATTAAAAAAAATTTTGAAATCCAAACTCACCTTTATTTATAATATTAAGCATCATTTAGAATTTTCTATTGACAGGGAAATCAAATAGGTAATTAGGTTTCTATTTCTTTCGAGTACAATTTTTTTTTTTTTATCAAAATATCGTATTTAGATACCTGCTCTAAAACGAAGTAATGATGTTATGATATTATTTGCCAATTTTGGAGAATTTTCGAATAGGAATTAATCTTTTAAATCCTATTTCTAAATCAATTGGTCATTTTAATGGATCAAAAAAGCAACTTTTTCCTTCGCTAATTAGCGATTTTCCAATTAAATATCGGAAAAAAGTTTCAAAAAATATCATTTCAATTATATTAAGTTATTTAATTACAAAATAAAAATATCATGTTGAGTTTAGTACACACCAGACAACGTTTACATTAAAAAAAATATCACTAATACTAGGAGTTAATTAAATTGAGAGTAGATTTATTTATTTCTATTAAAATTTTGAAAGAAGCCGATAAAAAAAAAATACTAAATCTTTTCAAACAATCAGGTACAATAGCTTTGGTCAAAGATATTAGTTTTTAATAAAAATTATATACAATATACATTAAGGTGATTCATTTCTGCAAAAGTTTTTTTTAGGTTCTCAAGCAAAATATCAAACTGCATATAGAAATAAACTGACACGTTCTGATGTGGCCATCCACTTGACTTTACCATACAACCTGGCCCCTCACTTATATTTAATATTTAATAAAATTATTTATAATCATGTAGGGGGGTTAGTTATTGCATTTTTAGACTTTTGTGGGCCCACTGATTACTAGTATGTATACAAAATTTGGTTGAGTTTGGTTCATAGACCTAAATTTTGGTTGAGTTTGATAGAAGGGCCTAGATTTTCATTTTTTGACCCCCCCCTTTGGGAGGTTAGTTTTTGCATTTTTAGTCTTCTGGGGATCCACTAATTATGTATACAAAATTTATTTAATTTTGCTCAAATGGCCTAGATTTTCAATTTTTAACCCCCTCCACCCCTTAATTTTGGGTCGATATGCGCAAATTCTAATCAGCTCTTAATCTCAATGCACCAAAACTACGTGTGAAATTTGGTTTGATATTCTTACTAGTTTTTCAGCTAGCTCGTCTACAAAAATTTGGTAACGCACAGACTAACAACCAGACTAACAGACATTTTGTCAAAACAATTATTATCTCGAAAAATATTATTTTTTCGATGTTCACTTATTTGAGATTCTCCTCATAATTTCATTTTGTAAAATATTTATTATTTCAGTAATTTATATGCTACGACACCAACCAAGTCTATGGTGTGTTAGAGCTATTGTAGGGGCAGGACCGAGAACTCACTGCAAAAGTATCTTCCAAGAATTGAACATTTTAACTGTATATGACGTCTGCGTTATGGAAAGTGTTTTATTTTTAAAAAAACACCCAGAACTTTTTCATAAAAATATCTTTAGTCACGAATATAACACTAGATGCAGGAATGATCTGAGGATAAATGCCAGTTGTTTGTCTGTGACATTAAAAAGCCCAGTTAATAACGTCATAAAAATTTACAATAAGGTACCTTTAGAAATTAAGAGTTTGCCAACGCTCTTTCTTTTGAAGACAAAACTAAAATGCTTCTTGACAACTCTAAATCTCTATAGACTGGACGAGTTGTAAACATAATTTATAATTTGTGAATTAAGATATATTTTTGTACTTGTGTGTTGTTCTTTTCTTTTGTTTTGTTTTCTTTTTTATGTTAAAGAAAAGAAAAAAATGTTAATTTTAACTATTAATCTTTATAAACTTAAGATATATTTGTATATTTGTGTGCTTTTGATCTTTGATCTTTGTTGTACTTCTAATGCATGAGAATCACAATTTTGTAATTCTAAAAAACTTTTTGTATACTGTATTTGTATTGACAGTCTATTCAAAAATAAATAAATATTCCTATTCCTATAGTTATCATTCTAGTACAAGAAGACAAGGAATTGGGGCTTTTTAGAACAATCACAATTAATTCATAATTTCTCTCCTGGACTAAAACTTGTCAGGTCTTTCCACGTTCTTACATGTCAATAGATAATGGGAAGTCAGGGATTATTATATCCGTGACCCTTTTAAAAAATAAATTATCCTTCTTTAATCCCATTCGATTTAAACCAGGGTTGTCCAACACGTGGTCCAATATAAAGTCATAAAATTCCTTAAAATATTGAGATTTAAATGTAGATACTGGAAAACACACAATAATTTGGCCTGATCTGATAATTTTTTTCTCTTAAATAAGAACTCTGAATACTACTGTGAAGTTTTCGAAAAATAAAAGTGCTAATTTTAAATTTTGAATCTGGAACTAGATTTCAAGATTTCCGAAAAAATAATAATCATTTGGGTCTATTTTCGACTCAATTTTCATTAGAAATAAATTTTCTACTTGCAAACTTTCTGATTGAATGTTCTAGACAACAATTAGATACCGATCTGAAAGAAAAATTGAAAATTGTCTCTTTATTTAGAATTTTATATTAATTATCTAGCCAGGAAAAAATATAAACAATTACTAATACATAATATCACTTTTTGTAATTATGTAGGTGTAGTTATGTATTTATATTATACGAGAAGCTATTTTCAAGTAAAAAATTTACGAAAGGTAAAATTAGAAATTCACACTATGAGCTAAAAAATAAAAAAGTTCTTATTTCTACATTATTAACTATCTTTTTTGAATAACAAATATCAATAGAATTATAATTTATTTTTTAGAGAGTTTAGTTTCCGAAAGTTTGACCATCATTATCATCTTTTAATTAAAAATATTTTATTTGTTATTTCTCATGGGTTCACTTACCCGATCGAATAGGTATAGAAAAATTAGTTTTGTTGTTATAACAAGCCAGTCAGCCACATAAAAAAAGATTATCAACATTATTTATATTAATCAGACAACCCTATTGATTTCTCTTTATGATATTTCTTTCCACCATTTGTCACTCAAAAGTTTTAAAACTAGAAAGCCTGAAATCTAATCAGCTCTTCGTTTTGGAAATACAAAACTTTTGGAACCAGAACAAACATTCTAAAATCTTCCGTTATCGTTGATATATATCTGAATGGAGAATATTGAGAAAAATTTGAAGGAGACAATAAAAGAGTGTGTCTTCTGCTGGAATTATAATTTTTTAATTTATTTATAACGAGACTATAGTTTCGAGAGCTTTGACCACTTCATGAGTCTATTACAATTAAGGTAGTTCTTTCGCGACAATCTACACAAAAAGATTTACAATTCCGGCAGATGACACATTCTTTTATTGTCTCCTTCAATTTATAAAAATTCTGCTACTCTCGGAAAAAAGAAACTTTCACTTTAATTGAGGAAAAATTTTCCTTGAGAATGATTTTTTCAAATTGAGTGATTAAGGAGGTTCTTTCGCGACAATCCACATAAAAAGTTTTAGCCTCGTAACCACTCTATAAATATGAAAGGAACTAAAATTTTAGGTTATGTTTTTTTAACGTGACTGTCCACTCACACTACGAAATCTCTATATGTATACACACATACTACCGGAACTTTTCCAAGCCATTGTGGTTATATCCCCTCCACAAAAAATAATCGCCCAAATATGTTTTTTTTTTGTTTTTTATCAAAACTACATGGTAAATAATTTCAATTTTTTTTTAAGTTTCTCAGAATATATTATTCTAACAAATATTAGTTTTTCATCAAGATGGTGAAAGCTCTTCAATGAAAAAAAATAAAATAATGATCTTATCCCCACCGTTTCCCTATCTACCCTATGTTAAAAATGTCATTTTTAATTGCAATTATTTCATGTTTGGTGTGGTAAATCGTCTTTAAATTTTAACAGTATGTGTATTATGCTTTTAATTACTTATATTCCAAGTTTCGAAGACTTCTTGAATTTTTGCATTTGTGAAAGAACTACCTTAAATTTCTTGGGCCGTCCGGCGAGACTAGCTCACCAAGCGTACCTAACGATTAGCAATTCTTCTAAAGATACTTGAAAAATCGATTAATATATCTGATTGACATTTATGTGAAAGTTATTTATTTATTTATCGTGGTAAAAGCCATCTCTCCGGCAGGTAGCCGGGCTATTGTTGGTTGTTGTTCCTATCGGAATTTCCTTGGAATGCTTGAAACCTGGCTTGAGTTGGTCGCTGTTGGTGATCTAATTGTAAGTTTTCTCCGGTTGAGGAGGTTTTTATACGTCATTTAATCCACGATACGATAATCCCAATTTCGTTTGACCGGAAGAGGATCCCTTGTAGGAAAGGGTGGATGGACTCCCCTTGAACGCTTGAACCCTTCTCGGCTCGATTCATGGTCGGTTTTCAAATGCGGACACTTGATGGAGATAGGACCATCAAAACGATTGGATTCACTAGAAACTTGCCGTCAGGCCAAACCAATACTATTTGGATTTTAGCTCAACCGCATCGCCTACGCCTCTACGGGACATATGTCATATTTTATTATCTCCGAGTCGCTAAATTAGAATTAAAAAAGTAATACTAATAATCAACTGGTGTGGTTACCACTAGGGTTTCTCTCCCGGGATTTCACGTTCCAGATTTCCCGGGAAATCCGCAAAAATATCTATTCTCGATTTCCCGAGAAAAAAGTCAATTCCCGGGATTATTTTTTAATATTTATAATCATTAGACAAATTGATTTTTAAACTTAAAGTTTTAATTTTTCTTTTTTTAAAGCAATTTGAATCGCGAAAGTTAAATAAAATGATCAATAATTTCTTATGTTAATTCTACATTTAGAAAATTATTTTATTATTTTTTGATTTTATTGAAAAGGAAAAATAAATTAAGCATCCGACGGGTTTCGAACCCGTGTCTCTCTCCTTTACGCGAAGATCGGCCTAACCAACTAGCCCACACTTCGCGTAAACGAGAGAGACACGGGTTCGAAGCCGTCGGATGTCAATTTATTTTTCCTTTTCAATAAAATCAAAAAATAATCAAATAATTTTCTGATTTATCATCATATAAATGAAAAATAAATATTCCAAAACTACTTGTTTTAGCGTTTTGATTTCAGATACTGAAAACTACTTAGAATCAGAAATGCCAGCTAATGTTTTGAAACAAAAGCTTAAAAGTGCTATAAATATGATCACCAAAAAAACAAAATACAAAAGGTACAGAATATAAGATAAGACTATATTAAAAGGAAAATTATTTGAAGCCAGTGGAAAATTAACAACACATTTGAAAATACTCTTAAATGGTCTCCTTTACATTAGACCAACCTCAGTGGAAAGTGAAAGAGTATTTTCGACTGATGGTCTTTTTGTCCCCAAAATTAGGACATGGCTCAACGACAATTCGGTTAATGCTAGGCTAGTTTGTCTCAGAACTCATTTTAAAAACTCCTCTGATAAATAACTTTTTTGTTCTATTAGTAAGTAATTAAGTTTTTTTGTAAAGTTTATAATAGAAAAATAAGGACAAGTTTTTATGTGTAAATTTTTATTTATCAGAAGCCCTGAAGAAGTCGGCAAAGTCGACGAAACGTTGGTTGGTAAATAAAAAAGTCATACATAAAAATCTTGTCCTTATTTTCTTATTATGAACTTTCAAATTAATACTAATTATGGACGGAAATGATAATAAGAATTAAGTTTTTGTTTTAATGAAAAAAAATAAATGAATATTTTAATTGTTTTTAAAATTTTTAAATTTATTTTATTTAATAAATATTAAAACCGGAGGTTTCTCGGGAATATCTTCGAAATATTCTCGTTTCCCGGGAATTATTATTTGCCTGGAAATGAGAAACTCTAGTCACCACACGACTTTCACATTCTCACTTATTTGAAATGATCGCGACACTCCTAATTTACACCCCGCTTCCTTTATTTCAACCGGATTAAAATTTATACACGACTAATGACTCATGACACTTGATAAGTATACCAATTTAAAAAAAATCGTTAGTTCAGTTTTTGAGAAAATCAAAAAAAACGAAAAATCTTTCATGTACGATAAATGTCAACTTCCGTTATTCCTATTTCAACCAAAAAGTATGCTGTAATCCTTCTATCATATATCTTAATATCTTACTCCTAGCATATAGCTTAAGTAAATTTATAATTTTTCTCATTAATATATCAAAGAATAATTGATATATCAACGAGAACTATTTTGACCGCGCTTATTTGAAAAAGATATTTATCGCGAGACTACTGCGGATTACGCTATTGGAATCTGCGGATTCTTAAGTCTGGACCAAGAGAGAAAAAGATGTGATCCAATTAGCTACAATCCAACGTCATTTCGCGTATAGCCCGCATGACATTCGGATGGATCACCAAATGAATTTAAAATATCAGATGTTATATATTCATTCTCCCAGTCCAGAGCGCTTGATCTATTTGCATATATGTTAGATGCTTGCCATTAATTAATCGAATGTTTTCTACATTTGATTCTCTCTTGGTCCAGACTTAAGACTCCGCAGACTCCAATAGCGTTATCCGCAGTAGTTTCGCGATAATATATAGTTTTCAAATAAGCGCGGTCAAGATAGTTCTAGTTAATATATCAATTATTCTTTGATATATTAATGAGAAAAATTATAAAATTTATTTAACATCATTATTTCAAGTTAGAAATATATAAGTTCAGATATTATTTTCACTCAATATTTGACAAAAATTTCCTACATTTGATTCGCGATTGAATCAAATGTAGAAAACATTCGATTAATATAGCTTAAGTTTCGAATTTCGTAGCTCTGAGATTTATGGTTCCTAAACGCAGGGGAGTACGTACGTACGTATTCGTACGTGTGTACCTCAATGAATACTTACGTACGCACTGACTAATGGGTTTTTGGCCCCTTTTTGGCCTCTGGGGATCACAATATCAGGTTCTATGTCCTAAATCCGGTTTCCAACTATTAAGGGCATCGATTCCTTTCACCTAGAATTTACAAAATGAAATTACATATTTTCATTTCTGAGATACAAGCTCTCAAATAGTTAGGACAGGGCATCACAATACTTCACAAAGAATATAAATATGAAAGTAAAAAATTCAACTAGGTATTTAAAATGGAACATTATTTGAGTTAACTGCTCGAAGGCCAAGGATAATGAAAAATAAAAATTCCGAAAAAAGAAATTTATTGGAACGTTACTTTCATCCTCTTAAAAACTGACGTTTTTGGAGAATTTTCGTTCATTCATCAGGGTTTTAAAGGGTCAACAAAGGAAACATACAGGAAATTTCTTTCTTCTCTCTTTTCACAGTGCTCGAATATTTTAGTTTCTTGCCAGAATCATCAATATAATATTTGTTTTTGCATTTAATAGGATGAAAATGAGGTTCTAATGGATTTCATTTTTTCGGAATTTTATTAATTACGCTTTATATCTAAAATATTGGAATTGGAAAAGTCAAAATTGTATCCCAAGTTAAGTTAAATGGCTAGCTAACATGGTAAATTCGGAATATTTTGTTCTAATCGAATATTCATGTTAATAAATTCTAGTTTTTAAATATTGTTTTGTCTGTCCTATACAAAAGCCTTTTCTACAAAAGATTTTAGTTTATTTATTTATATACCTCCATTAAGCAATCAATACAGTTTTATTCAACGAATTTTTCTACCAAAGATATGGCATTGAGTCCCCTCCCTCTTTTTAACTCTAGAGTTTACCCCCCCCTTCATAATATCAATCAACAGAAACACCCTCATTATGGATGATTTCAATAAAAATGTATCTTTTAGTATAGATATAATGTTTTTGTAAATATTGGCAGATTAAGATTTACGTGACGCTACGGTCTTAAGCGGATTCTAATATAGTTGAATATTTTCTATTTAAAAGGGATTAATTAAAATCGAATCGATTTGGGCCATTGACCAAAAAGGGACAACCGTGGTAGAAAATTAATATTTGTTAACGAAAAAAAATAGAAAAAAAATAACGATATTTCTAATATAAGGTCAGTCCATAAATTACGTCAAACATTAAGGGGGGGGGGAGGCATTTAAGATTTGTAACAAAATGTGACAGAGTACAATGGGGATCTTAAAAATTGTGATGTCACAAAAGTCAAATTAAAAATTTTTAAAAATTTTCAAATATATTTTTTAGATTTCAGCTTATTATTCAGCCAATCTGAAAATATCGGTAAAATAAATCTAGACAAATAATTGTAAGCAAGCAATTTTTAGCAAAAACACTTAATTTTTTTCTTTTTTTCAAAAAATAAACCTTTTTTTATAATTAAATATTCATTCTCTTAAGAATAATAATAATGGTAATTAAAGTTGTTATAGGGAAAAAGGACTATATCTTTTATGCATATAATTTATATTTTATTGCCAACGTTTCGTAAACTTTGTTGACTTCTTCATCTTGATGATGTCTTCTGATTGATGTTGATGACTTGCCTTGATATGTTTACTAAGAAAGAATAATTATAAAAATGACAAATATGCTGCGAAGTTAACTATTTGAGCCCTGAAGAAGTTAACAAAGTTGACGAAACGTTGGCAATAAATTATAAATTATCTGCATAAAAATTTAGTCCTTATTTCCCTATAACAACTTTAATAAATTAATCGATGGACATAACTAATCAAAATACTAATAGTAATAGTGAATAATATGTTCAACGATAGGAATAAAAACAAAGTTAAACTTAAATAAACTTTATTAATTCCCATTATTTGAGTTTATTTTATAAAAAAAATTATTCAATTATTAAATATTATTATATTATATTAGGGTATAAAAGTAAGTGTGACGTCACAATACAAGGGGTGGGGCGTCTAAAAATCTTGTAATTCGTGTCACGTAATTTATGGACGACCCCTAAGATCCGGTGTCAATTTTTTTCAAAAACTCATTTAGCCGAAGATAATGAATAAATATCTATCACGCCACATGACTTTTATCAACTTTGCTTTGATAACAAACCTTACTCTTTGTTATTATACGTTCATTTAAGTAACTATAGAACCTGGGATCGGTTTTTGACAGTAAATTTTTCACTCAGAACACTAAGGGCCGGTTGTATGTCGCAAAGTAAATGCTTTTTACCATCTACCGTTTGTTAGTGGTAAAAGGCATTTACTTTGCGACATACAACCGGCCCTAAGATTATTTTGTAATATCTTCAAACCTTCAAAAACCGCGTTGACAAACACCTACGCTTTCACTTGATCAACTTTCCCTTCTCTTCGGTAATGCAAAGGTCTTTCGAGATCCAAGAGGCTGAATCTTACTGGTCAATTGTATTAAGGTAGTTGTTCAGCCAAATGGGTTTTCTTAGGAATTCTTTTGAAATTTAGACAGATTATTATTTAAATACTTCTGCATCGATTGGTGCAAAACGAAATTTATGAAAATATAGTACCGAAGATATTAAATTTCAAAAATAGGGGTTTTCAGACTCTTATACAGACACTATACGGGATATCGGAAAATTTACATACATATTTAATTATAATAAGAAACTCTTCTTACAATTTTTTTAAAAAACTAAACCAACATTAAACAATAACCAATACATATTTTAAGACAATTTTGATTTATAGTTACAACACAGTTTCTGAGATAATAATGAATAAATAATTAAAAATCTATAAAAAAAATTTAGACTAAAAACAATTTGGCAACACCACATTTATTTAACCAGCGAAAGATGTATAAAGTGCGCATGCGCTAGATTTTTTCAAAATTACAATTTTCATAAGGTGTAACGTAGGCGTTGATTACATTTGTTAAAAAATAACAAAACGATTTTTATAGAAATTTTTTAACTGTATTTTATCTGTCATTTTAATATAAAAATATTCAATCTCTTACAATGGTGCCAGATTTGTCAAACGAGCACGGGATTGAGTAGAATCGGTACATAAAAAGCAAAAAGTTTTGGGCTTATGAATTATGAATCCTTATTGTCTGTTCTATATACTCTAGCATTAACTTTTTGCTAGTATTGTCGCGAAACAACTACCTTAAAATAAATAAATAAACATTGCATCTCGAAAAGTGAAGAAAAAAATTCCATCGTTCAATACTGGGATCTGGGATAATGATATATTGGAAAATCTACAGCTAAATATGGTTGAAAATGAATTAATCTAATAAGATTCGCACTTAACTCATGAATATTAATCTGAAAATTCCCTAAATAGTCGTTAAAATATAAACTTTGGTTTTTATCTTCATTATTAGAATTATTAATTCGAAATTGAGACAAATGAATTCGCTCCTGGGCAAATAAATGAATTCATTTTTTTCAATTTAGTTAACAAATCGTAAAATAAAAACTAGTAACAACAGCTGATTGCGTATTGCGAGACCTACTTTAACAAAAGTACGCTGGGAAAAAGTACAGGCAGTCGAAGTTATTTTGAAGTATTCGGGAAGGAAGAGACATTAAGAGAAATCAATGAGGTTGTCCTCTGCTTCATAAAAATAAACATGTACATATTTAATTAATATAAATATGATTGTACTACCAGTGGCGGTTGGTGACTTTTCAACCAGGGGATGCTGTCCAAAAAAATACCCTGCATATTTTAATCTTCGCATTTTTTTGCAAACTTCATCGAATACATTATCATTTTGGTTATTTTTAAAATTTAAAATTAGAATTTTTCAAAATATATTTTGGGCCCTTGGCCCCAAACGAAAACGGCTTCGTGTGAGTGAGGGTAGGAGTCAGAAATTAAATCTTGTGACTTAAATTCCACAATCCCTGAGATGGAAATCGACCATCTTCCACTATGAATAAACCTGTCCTATAATAATAATAATTATATTGCTATGTACCTATAAGCATGCTTTGACTTCTCTATAGCACTCTTAGTTAATTCCGATCTTATATTTTGAGAGTTCTTACAAATGGATTAGTCCAAAGATTCTCGAATTATCTTTATTTATTCCTTTTTTGTATTATTATTATTTTAATAGTTCCTCAGCGAGAACAATTTTTATTCGACTAAAACTTGTCTTGGACATGCTTGAATTGGATGATATACCAGGCAGGGACTTCAAACCTTCTATCTGCATACTTTTCGGAAAAATCATTCATTTTAATTGCCCCTTGAAACTATGCAACCATTTTATTTCATTTCGAGAACCAATATTCTTTTCAAAACAAAAAAATGTTTTCTATATAGAAATATTTGAAATAACGGATAATAATTTGAAAATTTTAAAGATTCTCCTAAAATTTTGAAATTGATCTTATACGAGCCCTGTCCCATTTCAATTGGCCCACCAATATTTTTTCTTTTTAAATAAAATTATGCTAATTCACCGTTAATTTAATTTAAATATTTATTTTTATTATCATTTAGAACAACATTTTAAACAATTTAAAACATTTTATTGTAACATTTAATTTAAAATTGTTAAAAAAATATTTTTATATAAAAAATAGTTCTTTGCTGAAAGCAGTCCACGGTGGTTGTAAAAAAATAAGACTATAGAGGTTTTTATTATTTTACATTTATTTGATTAAAACCGACGTTTCGGAGATTTATTCTCTCCTTCTTCAGGGTCTATATAATTGGGGGAAGACGAACATTAATTAGTATTGGGATTTTCACAAATCATTCATAATATAAAAACAATATACACAAAACAAAAATAATAATCATAACTCTACTTACAACAAAAAGTCAATGAAAGTAGTTCAAAAAATAGTTACTTTCTGTCTCCTTTGACAATGCCAAAAAAACATTATAAAAATTCTTTTTCATTTCGAATAGAAAACAGTAAAAAGCAATTGATGATCCATATGTTAATGAGATATATATAAATGAATGAATGTATAACATGTCTACCAATCATTGGATGCGCAAGAATATATCTCATTAACATATGGATCATCAATTGCCTTTTACTGTTTTCTATTCGAAATGAAAAAGATTTTTACAATGTTTTTTGGCATTGTATCAAAGGAGACAGAAAGTAACTTATTTTTTGAACTACCTCATTGACTCTTTGTTGTAAGTAGAATTATGATTATTATTTTGTGTTTATGTATATGATTTTTATATTATGAATGATTTGTGAAATCATATTGATTAATGTTCGTCTTCCTCAATTATATAGACCCTGAAGAAGAGAGAATAAATCTCCGAAACGTCGGTTTCTAAATAAATGATAAAATAATAAAACCTCTATAGTCTTATTTTTTACAACCACCGTGGACTGCTTTCATCAACATCCAATTACATATTTATACCAGTCCGTCTCCTAAAGAAAATCTCTATCAATAGTTCTTTGCTTTTCACCAATTTTTTTTTTAAGAATCTTTGAATATGTGAAATAATCAAGTAGGCTTTGCCTTTTTCCAACAAAAGAAAGTTTGTTTTGTTTATTATTAGTAAAAGTGACTCGTGGAAAGGTTGATGATAAAATTCGCTCAATTATTATCAATTTATTTAAAAAGGGAAAATCAAACGCGGAAATTGGTGATTTAGTTAATTTATCAAAGTTTACTGTCAGAAATATTATTCGAGTTTATAAAACAACGGGTACAATAGCTACAAAACCTCGGTATGCGTCAAAATCCAAAATATCAGATGCTGATAGACGGGCATTGAAGAAGATTATTAGAAAAAAACAGACGTTCTAACTATGGTGAATTATCTGTTCTTTGGAGCGATGCTGTGGGGCGAAGTGTTTCAAGATCCACGTGCCATAAAGAAGCCCTTAAGTTAGGTTTTAGTAGTCGAATTAAAACACAAACTTCAAAATATTTGGGATACTTTCATTCAAGATGAGTGTCAAAACTTAATAAGTACGTTGCCCAAAAGAATTCAAGCCGTAATTAAACATAAAGGCAACGTCACACAGTGGTAAAGGTTTTGGATTTTGTATGTTTTCCTTGTTTTTAACAATTAAAAAATAATTTTAACTTAAATGTTACAATAAAATGTTTTAAATTGTTTAAAATGTTGTTCCAAATGATAATAAAAATAAATATTTAAATTAAATTTGCCGTGAATTATCATAATTTTATTTAGAAAGAAAAAGTATTGCTGGGCTAATTGAGAGGGGACGGGGCTCGTATATGTATTTATGAAAATATTCTAAATGTAAGAAACTTTAGGGATGCGCCTCATTCACAGCATCCATGGACCGCATGCCACTAATATATATATATATATATATATATATATATATATATATATATATATATAATAATATGTATATTAATCATAAAAAAAAATTAAAATTTTCTCAAAAATGAGTTAAAAAATTTTGCCCACCCTATATGACTTTATAGACACCCTGTAGTGTTATCTGAATAATTAGGGATGATCTGGTACTCGTCTTACCCTCAACTGATTTCTATTTTCACTTTATTTATTATTTTTTTTGCAAAAATAAATATTGGAATTATCATTTTCCCGGAATTCGATAAAGGCAAAAAGTCGACCAGTTTATCAAAATATATTTTAGTTTAAAACTAGCCTTCCTCACGGCAAATTGGATTCTTTCCTGAGCATTATAGAAGATTATTCGATGTTTTCTACCATAGCTAGCCTAAAATAGAGTAAGTAAATGCATCTAAACTGCTATTAAGAATTGTTGATTCTATGTTACGCTTATGTTATTCTAATTACTTTACAAATTAACTAAAAAATTGAATGAAAAAGTGAAAGTAACTTCAAAACTCGGTACGCTTTTCGGTTAGTTCTCCGTTATTAATAAATTAAAATATAATAAGATACTCCATCCATGGACCGCACGCCACTGATTTATACATATAATTTATTTGAGATTATAGTTTCGAAGATTTGATCTTCATCACCAGTCTTCTAATTGGATATCCAACCTTCGAAACTATAGTCACAAACAAATAAGTTATAGTTAGTATATATAATAGCTGCCATGTCCGTCTTTGGTGGACTTCTTGCTTCACCCACTAGGTCCTCCTGAATCCCCCTCTATTCCGAAAACCCCATAAATGCCCTCTAAACTCTCCTCTTCCCTCCTCACAACTCTGAACATTTCCGTACCCCAACAGCCCGTGAGGAGGATTAATTCCTTTTCTATTGACTTTCTAATTCTAATCTTTTATTTATTTATTGTTTTCTAATTAAATAAACTGCACTGGATCTTTGCTAAACTTTAGCCCAAGTTATTTGAAATATTAATATGTTTAATTCTTTATTATTAATCATATAACACTGGCTATTTGCACTCAAAGAGGTTTGAGTTTTATTTCATTCACTGTGAAACTACACTCCACTTTACTTTATTAATTTATAATAATCCCCGAAACCCTTATTTATAAAAAGTAAATTGAATAAAAATGTAATTATTCATTTTTTATCGAGACAACCTCTTTGAATAATTATTTCAATTAACAAAAAACCCAACAAAAACAACTTAGCCGAAGATGAGACCGTGACAGATTGAATTTTCAACACAAATAGCCCCTAACCCGTGAATTTCATCCAAATCGTTAGAGCCGTTTTTGAGAAACCGATTCTATATGGTATTATATACAAGAATTGCTCGTTTAATATAAGATAAATTTATTTGCATCAAGCAGAGGACAGCCTCATTGATTTGTCTTGATGAATCAGCAACTCTGCTACTTTATAAAGATAAATCAATACGGTTATCATGATGTAAATAAACATACCTATGTGTATATACCTATATAATTTATTTGTTAGAGACTATAGTTTCGAGGATTTGACCTTCAGTCATCAATTTAATTTATTCTTCCAAATCGGTTTAATAAAAAGCTAATATTAAAGGATATTGTAATTAAGTTTTGTAAAAAGTAATTAGTGTCTTTAAATTTTATTAAAAATATTAAGTAAAACCATAAAATATTTACAGCTTGTGAGAATCCTCTTATTAAGGCTAATAATTAACGGTTTAATTTGATAGGGGTTCTTAAATGACGGCTTACCCTTATTAAGTTAGCCTGATGAAGTTGAGTTTTTCAATTTTCCAAAAGGAAACCTTCTGCATTGCTTGCTCAGATACAGATCGATTCCAGTGGGACTTCGATGGCGATTAGGGTTAGAGAGTTACACTGCAGCAAGAGTCGACTGGGACAGAACAGATGAAACTTGTTCAATTTTAGCAAGAATCCTTTCCATTTTTAATTAACTTGACTGTTTCTTTTTTAAGTATTAAAAAAAAAAATAATAATAATAATAATAATTTCATTTTCTGTGGAAAATATATATATGAAAGAAAAAATATAATAATTGAGATTGAGTAATACGGGAATAAATTTGGAATATTTGTGAAATGAATTACTTGTGTCTTTATTTATTTATTTATTTAAAATAATGCTCTGAGGTGTCTACCTCGTATATCAGAAACAGAAAGAATATATACAAATAGTAACATTTAAGTGAGCAAACAGAACATATTAGTAACATTTAAATGAGAAACAGAAAGAATACAGGTATATAGTAAGATTTAAATGAGAAACATAAAGAATACAGACATATATCTACTCTTATTAAACGAGCAAAAATTGTATATTTATTTGTATATATATTTGTTTGTATATTTGTATCTTGGTTATATTTTGAAAACGACTCTACCGATTTTGATGAAATTCACGGGTTAGGGAGTTTTTGGGGTGACAATTCAATCTATCACGGTCTCATCTTCGACAAAATTGTTTTTGATGGATTTTTTCGTAATCAAATTAATTATTCTCAGGTAGACAAATCCCATTCTTAGGGTTTTAAAAAAAGGTTACTCTTTTCTTTTTGTACCCAGGCAGACAATGGGTTGCCTTAATTCATTGTTCTAAAAGGCCTTGAAGAAGCATTGTGATTGTGGATTTTAACATATTTTGTTCTCCATAAACGTTAGAAATATTAATAAACGTTTTATAATTGTTTTAATAAAGAAATTTATTTATTTAATAGAATAAAAAATAATCAAGAATTTATTTAAAAATATATTTCGCATAAGCAGGTCTCAATTTTCTGAAAAAACAACACATTTTGATAGGTTTTATTTATTAACAATTGGATGAATAAAAATGAATCATATGGTTGAATCAAAACAGGTGCAAGAGGTGGGGTGCAGTGGTGGGGGATCCGGGGGTAGGGCGATGTTTCGGGTGTGGGGTCAAGCGGGGTGGGGTACAGTAGGCGAATGCTATATATATTTGTATTTTTTTTTAATTCGAAAACGGCTCTCAAATAAAAATCGACCTTTTTATCAGAATTTTAAATTAAAAATAATATTAAAATAAAGATTTTAACTGAAGTAAGAAGTTACCGAGCATCTCTCGGTGCCTCCAGGTACTAGTAACATTTAAATGAGCAAGACTCTCGCAACCCAGAAAGCAACCCAGTCAGCACAAGCAGGCGAATAAACCAGTGACACATTACTTCAACTCCCCCCCCCCCCGAGAGATGCACCCTGCTTATACAATTGAATGGTATAGCCGTTGCAGTTATGACACTACTCGTAATTTATACTCAGGGCCGGATTTAGACTTGATAAGGCCTAAGCTATTTGAGATATAGGACCCTTCATAAGTACAGATATTATATGTCAGTGCCAAATATGATTTTCGCATACCTAGAGGGTTAAACTCGGGGGGTGAACCACGATTGTAATTAGGTGTACACGTCTTTGGAATTATGTGGAATTATTTTGGAATTCATTAGATAATGCCCCTTCATCTATTGTCTTCTACTTGGAAATGAGAGTAGAAGTGGAAGTAAGTGTACACGATATTAGGTCGCGGTTAACCCCTCGGTTAAACTGAAATACAATTAAGAAGTATATAGATAGTGAAATAATAAATCTTTAACTTAAAATCATTTTTATTCATAACAAACTTAAAAATACAAACTCTGGTAAAAAGAAACAAAAGTTCTTTTAAAAGGCACAGTTTACAAAGGCTTATTATCTAAATTTGGTGAAGAGTATGAGACGTTCCGGTCGTGCGGCATTGGGACAAATAATGCTGCACTATATTTATGTACGATATATGTATACGTATATATGACAATTGCTCACTCGGACAATTTTTTTCGGTGGCCCGTATACGTAAATTCTGCACTGTTTATACTCGATTCCAGTCATACAAGCATTACTTGAATTGAAAAAGTTGAAATAAGCCAACGGTAGATGTTTACTTAGGCTATCATCTAAGATTGAAGTGATGGTGTACTCCACAGCAGCACTGAACGAGTATGTTGACATCATATCTCCTGTATAGTTTAAAATTATGTTTAGACTACTAAGGTAATTGTTGAACCGATTGTAGGAAAATGTTCGCTGAATTAACCGACGCAAAACACTCCAAGTCTAAGATATGGTAGGTTCTTCGGCATTATTTAAATAAATTGACAGGTTCTGATATGGCAATCCACTTGACTTTACCATACACTTCTGGTAGAGTTTGGTACAAGGGCCTAGATTTTCATTTTTTGATCATACAACTCCCCCTCCTACATTTCGGGAGTTAGTTTTTGAATTTTTAGACTACTGGTGGCCTACTGATTATGTATACAAACTTTGGTTGAGTTTGGTACAAGGGCCAAGATTTTCATTTTTTTATCCTACACCCACCCCCCTTTTGGGGGTTAGTTTTTCCATTTTTAGACTTTTAAGAGCCCACTGATTATGTGTACAAAATTTGGTTGAGTTACACAAATAACCTAGATTTTTATTTGTTGACCGCCCCCCCCTCCCTTAATTTTGGCCCCAGAAAAAAAATATCTTCGTTATTATAGGTTCATTTTATACTATATTTCATTTTTCTTGTTTTTTTTAGTTTGAAAATATTATAATTTTTAACCCTCCTTAATTTTGGTTCGATATGCACCAAAATCTAATCAGCTCTTAATCATAATGATCCAAAACTACATATGAAATTTGGTTTTGATATTCACACTTCTTTTTGAGCTAGCTCGTCCACAAAAATTTGGTAACGCACAGACTAACAAACTAACTAACAGACTAACAGACATTTTGACAAAACAGTTATTATCTCGAAAAATATAATTTTTTTGATGTTCACTTATTAGAGCTTTTTGTGAGGCCGAAATGCCATCCATGGTTTCGCCCAATTTTTTAATCAAAATAGTTTCAGCCCTTTTTTTAGATATTTCGAAAAAAAACACTTGCATGATTACAATACTTGACAATACCCTGTATGGTAAAGTAAAAATACGGAGTTTTTTCCAAGTCTAAAAAGACTAACGACAAAGCGAGATCAATAGGGAGAGCTCTGGTCATAGAACTACAGAGTCGTAAAAAATAAAATTTCAATAACAATCTTTCCCACTTAGTATGAATTCAAGAGATTTGAATGTTAGAAAATCTGCATTCTGAGGTATTCTGAAAATCCCTTAATACTGTTGAAATTTCAGTTTGATCGTATGAAAATTATTTAATTCTTTAGGAGCGAAATGATAAATTACCTTTACAACTTGGACACATCCAAAGGAATAAAATTTTTACTTTAATCCAATGCGAAGCATGGGGAAAGTATTGTAATCGTTCTCGCGGCAAGCGCGACTTCAAAGTGTCCTCAGGTAAAGACTACGGAACCCATAATCTCAATTAAAGTCACAAATTGTAGTGATCTAATTAGGTTGAATTTTAGCACGTGAAAGTTTTGTCAAAAATTACATGGGGTCTCGTCGAGAGGCCAAACGTGCGATTTTTTAGGAAGATGCGTGCGAATGGATGTATGTATGTTATCGTTTTTTTCGTCCACGATTTTTTCACATCGTTGACACGATTGAAGCCGAAAATCAAAACCTACCATTATTTTAACAAATGAAGAGCTGATTAGTTTTTTTTGGTACATATCGGCCCTCAAAAATTAGTAATTTATTTCAGTACTTTTTAGTTTTTTCTAAATATCATAAAAATAAATTAACCAATTTTGATGAAATTTATTATGCTAATTAAGTACCTTCGGGACCACAAAAAAGGTTAAATAAAGTTTTTAGTAAAATTATATTTTAAAGTACTTTACTCTAGAGTAAGATAGAACTTTTTTTAATTATTTATTATTTTATTTTAAACATGGACCGCAAATAGGCAGTGATATATGATGTAATAATAAAGGAACAAAAATATGGATATTTCAAATGACTTTGGATAAAGTTTAGCAACGATCCGTTGCAGTTTATTTTTAAATGATTTTAGAAGACTATCATGACCAATAAAAGAGAAAAGAGCTTCGGAATCATACCAGGCCATTATTAAGTTTGCAGGAGATGAATGAAATGAGGGGTGAGGGCGAGGGTTATTCCTGGCACGGTTGGCCCTTTGGAGAACCGTTTTGAAAAGATGCATTTGTGCGGGTTGGAAGCCTGACGGGTCTAGGGATTTATGCTTTCCGCCAGAATGAACATGGTTAGTGATAGTAAACGACTGCGAGTCGCGTCATTGCGGCCCAGCCGGAAGCGCTGCCCACAAGTGGTCCAATTATATAAACCAAATCCGGATGTAGTGAGTCACAGGGGAGGTCAAAAGCCACTTGAGGCCATTGAGGCGGGCAAAGTGACCAGCCGTAGAGGCGGGATAACGAGGATGAATGCCATGCTCCAGAATGCATGAGTTGTAATCTGTTTTTAATGAGTCCTTAAACTGATCGCAGCCATGCGAACCGATTGCTGCCCCCTATATCTACTCCTAGGCTTCACTAACCTTACCAATGTTTAGCTTAAATATACAACCTGTCAAAACTTGCAGGAAGCCAATAATAATGAACAGGTCAAGGAAGGGCTAGGAGTGAATAAGGTCAGGGTCGGATTTAAGGTAGTTGTTTCACTATATGGGTTTTCTTAGGATTTTTTTTTTTGAAATTAAGACAGATTATTAAATAAATACTTCTGCATCGATTGGTGGCAAAACGAAATTTATGAACAATATAGTTTCGGAGATATTAAATTCTAAATATAGAGTTTTTCAGACTCTTATATATACATTGCACTATACGGGATATCGGAAAGTTTACATACATATTTAATTATAATTAACAAACTCTTCTTACGATTTTTATAAAAAACTAAATCAACATTAAACAATAACTAATACATTTTTAAAAAAAATTTAATTCATAGTTACAACACAGTTTCTGAGATAATAATGTATAAATAATGAAAAATTTACACTAAAAACAAGCTTGAAGGAGACAATAAAAGAGTGTCTTCTGCTGGAATTATAAATTTTATTTATTTATAACGAGACTATAGTTTCGAGGGCTTTGCCCTCTCCATCAGTCTATTACAATATATTAACAGGAATTAATTTATGAATGAATGAGGCCAAAAAGTGCGATTTTTACTTTATCCAATGCGAAGCATGGGGACAGTATTGTAATCGGTCTCGCGGCAAGCGCTACTTCAAAGGGTCCTCAGGTAAAGACTACGGAACCCATGGACTCAATTAAAGTCACAAATTGTAGTATTCAATTAGGTTGAATTTTAGCACGTGACGGTTTTGCCAAAAATTACATGGGGTCTCGTCGAGAGGCCAAAAGTGCTATTTTTTCATTTAGTGCGTGCGGATGTATGTATGGATGTATGTTATCGTTTTTTTTGGCCCACGATTTTTTCCACATCGTTGCACCGATTGAAATGAAATTGAAAACCTACCATTAGTTTAAAATAATGATGCGCTGATTAGTTTTTCGTACATATCGGCCCACAAACATTAGTACTTTATTTCGGTACTTTTTTAGTTTTTTCTAAATATCTTGAAAATGACTTAACCAATTTTGATGAAATTTAATATCCTAATTAACTACCTTGGGGACCACAAAAAGGTTAAATAAAGTTTTTAGTCAAATTATATTATAAAGTACTTTACTCTAGAGTAAGATAGTACTTTTTAAAATTTTTTAAATTCTTTAAAATTTATTCATTTGATCGTTTTAATATAGCTCATTTAAACTTGCTTAAGTAAGAATGGATAGGCTTCTCTCTGTGAAATGCTAAAAATTTGGAAGGAAACTTTATAAGTAACCATAGCAACTGCGTTGTTTTCTTATCCGTTAACTTTGCTGAAGACATAGTGGAATCGAGTTAAAATTAAAAATAGCGATTGATTCTAATCTAGTACTTGAGGAATAACCATTGCATATTGGATTTTTGACGTTTCTGTTTTTATTGGTAACCATTGCTGAAGACATGGAGGAATCGACTTAAAATCAAAAATAACGATCGATTCTTATCTAATACTAGAGGAATAACCTTATTGCATTCCATTTTTGATGTTTTGACTATTAATGGCAACCTCTAATTAAAACGTGGAGGGAATCGACTTTAAAATCAAAAAAGACTAAATTCTTTTTTGGTAAACAACTCAAGCTTGATTATTTATTAGATGAGAATCGATCATTATTTTTGAATTAAAGTCAACATGAACTGCAAATTGCAAGTGATATCTGATTAATAATAAAGGAACAAACATATTAATATTTCAAATGAATTTGGACAAAGACAAAGACGATCCGTTGCAGTTTATTTTTGTTATTTAATGAATGTGCTTGTTCTTTCATTAAAATATAATCTAGGAAAATGATTAAAATATGCGCAAATAGAATGGTATCTCTTCCTTTAGAGCTAAGGCATTTCAAGTATGCCAAATAAAATTTCAGACCTATTTCAGAATAGTACAGATTTGTTCTTAATTTCTCATATTCTAGGAACGGCTTTTTGACTCTAGGTAAGAAAATATCAAATCCAAATAAATATCAGATCCAAATATTTATCATTTAATATTATTAATTCGCCGAAACTGGAAACAGAGTTTGTAAAAGTTTTACTTTTTTCTCCAATTCCCTTTCAATTCATGAAGCCAGCCATAGGTAAATAAAACGACGCAGTTCATTCGACGGGAATCCAAAAGAAGAATTGCTCATGAAATCAAAAGTATGAAATTCTCAAACTCGAATTAATCGCATAATTCAGCCATTTTCCAATTTGTTAAATTCTAGTATGGCATTTGTTAAGGAGGTCCTTTCGTTCCAGTTGAGTCAAAAGAAGTGTAGTATCTAATATTTAATAAAATAAGTTAAAATACAAATGAAAAATAATAGAATTAAAAAATAAATAGTAGGAAAGCCGTTAATGTGTGAAATAAAAACAATTATAAAAAATAATTAAATACAAAAGTTAGTTTGATTTATTCAAATCAGCTGATAATAAGTCTTGTATGATTTGGCAATGCGTTTATTAATACTGTTTTTGTTTACATCCAAACAGCATTTATGTGATTTTTTAAAGTAAATATCTAAGTAAATTCGTCGGCCAATCATATATTTTTTGCGAAAAAAGAAACCTGCATGTTTCAAAAAGCTAATTTTTAGTTTATTTTAACTATATATATTCAACTAATAATAGTATAATTCAAGAGAAAGTGTCAAGATCTTAATTTTTCATAAGACTCTGAGAAAATGTTTACATTTAAAATAAACTGGAACGGATCGTTGCTAAACTTTGTCCAAGGTCATTTGAAATATTATTATGTTCTTTTATTATTAATCAGATATCACTGGCTATTTGCAGTCCATGTTTAAAATAAAATAATAAATAATTTTAAAAAGTACTATCTTATTCATGAGTAAAGTACTTTAAAATATAATTTTACTAAAAACTTTAAAAAAGCTTTTTTGTAGTCCCTAAGGTACTTAATTAGGATATTAAATTTCATCAAAATTGGTTAAGTCATTTTCAAGATATTTAGAAAAATCTAAAAAAGTACTAAAATAAAGTACAAATGTTTGTGGGCCGATATGTACCAAAAACTAATCAGGGCTTCAATTTGTTAAAATATTCGTTGATTTTCAATTTCATTTCAATCGGTCCAACGGTGTAGAAAAAATCGTGGATGAAAAAAACGATAACATACATATATACATTCGCACGCACTTCCTGAAAAAATCGCATTTTTTGGCCTCTCGACGAGACCCCGTGTAATTTTTGACAAAACCGTCACGTGCTAAAATTTAACCTAATTGAATACTACAATTTGTGACTTTAATTGAGACCATGGGTTCCACAGTCTCTACCTGAGGACCCTTTGAAGTCGAGCTTCCCGCTAGACCGATTACAATACTTTCCCCATGCTTCGCATTGGATAAAGTAAAAAATTTATTTTCATAAATTTTCACGGATTAGTATGATTCAATCTTCACCAAACCATAGATAGTAACTTAAACTATTATAAAAAATTAAGTTATAGTTATAATCTAATATTTTTTATTTATTGGTGGCGAAAGTACCTCCTTAATACGATTTAAAATCAGTAATCCCCTGTAAAGCTTTTCGCAAAGCACGCGATTTCCAATCACTCAACTTACCTTCACATTCAAATTAATATATGATAAACAATACATTCGCCTATGACTTCTAGCGACAAGTCTCTTTTGCGCCGTCGTGCGAAATACTGATTGGCACCTTTCTATGCATTGAACCCAAATTACTTTGCCCACAACGTATTTTTACGATTCACGGTTCAAATTATGACAAAATCTTTATACTTGTTAGTATTTTTTTATTTGAGACAATTAGTACGTGCATACAAAAAAAGTGATAAACTCATATAACAAGATTTCTCATTGCACAATGAAACAACAGTAATAAAACGAAAAACAGTTTTAAAAGTATTAAAGAAAAAAGGATAAAAGGAATATATTTAGATCGAATGTGTCCTTATATAAACATGAAAAACACGGAAAACATATAATCGAAGCTGGAGTTATTTAGATTTACTTTTACCCAAATTCATTAATAAGAATTTCAATATCCATCTGCTTTAAAAAGTCAGATACTCTAGAAATGATGCCAAAATTTTCTAATAGATCTTGCCCCTTTCTAGATTGTAAGTAATCCTTAATCTTATCTTATCTTATCTTATCTTATCTTATCTTATATTATTAAATGAGCAATTCTTGTGTGTATATATGTTATATATAGAATCGGGTTCTCGAAAACGGCTCTAAGGATTTCGCTAAAAATTGGTGCACTTATCAAGTCTCATGAGTTATTGGTCGTATAAATTTTAATCCGATTGAAATAAAGGAAGGGGGTGTAAATTAGTCATGTCGCAAAATAAATATTTTAATCGTTCATATCTCGTCTTCAGTAAGTCGCAGAGCCTTGAAATTTGAAACTTAAGCTATCTAGAGGCTACAACAAGTACCACAATATTTTGGATAAAATAGAATTATCGGAAGTTGATGATTACGTACGTAAGAATGTACTCCCCTGCGTTTCGCAACCATAAATCCCAGAGCTACGAAATTAGAAACTTAAGCTCGATATAGGCTAGAAGGAGTACAACAAGTTTTTGGTTGAAATCGGAACACTGTAAGTTGACATTTAAATTAAAGAGTTTTCGTTTTTTTTGATTTTCTCAAAAACCACACTAACGATTTTTTTAAAGATTAGTGTACTTATCAAACAAGTGTCATGAGTTATTAAGCTATTTAGAAGCAAAAAGTTACCGAGCATGGCTCGGTGCTCCTAGCACTTAACTTTAATTTACAAAATGATCTCTCGGTTGTAGCTACAGAATAGTTAACAAAATAAGTAATGTTTGATTATAAGTCGGTTAAATTATTTATTGTAATATAATTAAATGTTTCTATTACAGCAAGGCCGTATCCAAAAATAAATTTTGGAGGGCGGCGGTAGCTACCCATCGAGGGGTTAGGGGGAGTATGGATATACTCCTAGGAGTAGGAGACATGATTTCCTTAATGCCCAGATTGCTTTTTTATCAAAGTATTTTTTTATTTTTTTTTTAAATGTTTATTTAACGTTTATTTATATGTAAAATTTCGATCCCTTTACTTCAACATTTCGGGGTTATAACACTAACCCTCCGTAGTGCACTCTAGTGTATCTTATTTAATATACATTTTTATATTAAAAAGAAAGTTTGGGCTCACGTAACCTCGGACTACCATATTCAACTTTTGAATGGTAAAATTTCCTGATATTTTGGACTTATATAAGGATGTTTATTATTATTATTATTGATTAATTACGGTCCCATGTCATCATGAAAGCAGAAAGGAAATGATAAAAAATGTATATTATCTTCTCATGAACTAATATTATTATATTAGAAAAAATTAATTTTTGAATAATTTATTAAATTTTAATTAATTATAAAATTTACTGAAAACATATCGAAACTTGAAACTAATTTCTCTCTAATTGCAAGAAATTAAACTGAGAAAAAGGTGTTTTGATATCTCTAATACTTTTCGAATTATTAAATTTATAAAAATATATTCAATATTTATTTTTCATTCATAACTATTCTTTTAATCAATAAAGCTATTTACTTTTAAATATTTATGCTGTATTTTTTATGTGTGAGTGTGTGTGTTTTAATAGTTTTATTGCCGTCATAAAAATTCTTTTATAACTTTAAATTTAACCCTGCATAAATTATAAAACTATAAATCATCAATTAGCCCAGTGACCTAAAGAAGAGAGCTATTTACAATCGGTTTATAACTATTTCCATCAATTTAACAAAAACAAAAACAAACTCATTCATATTTTATAGTAAAATAAAATAAATTAAAAAGTGAATTATTTCAGCAACGGTTCTTCCTATCAAAAAATGCAAATGATCATTTTTGTAGAGAACGTAATACACTATAAATATGGATTTAACTATTTTGATCTATGACCACTACAAAACGAGATATTATGAAATATTTACTATTACAATATTTTATTTTTTGAAACTGTTTTTTTTTAATGATTATTAAAAAGTTCCGCTAAATATTACAACTGGTATTGGAAGATTATTTTTTTTATGTTAAAAATTTATTTCTTGTAAAGTTTAAATTTTTTTAAAAAAATTAAAGCCCTGGGGCCGTCGGCTTCGTCACCCTCACGACTTTGCACATAGGAACGGCGCATCCCTGTCTCCGATTTACTCGAGACTTCAAACCTTCAATAATTCAAATATCTTGATTATATCAATCCACATGTTTCTTCTACTCATATTCAACCATTCAAAATCCTCCATGATGATCAATTCTAGCCTGTATGGGTAGCAATTTTTTAGTCCAACATCTTCTTGCATCAATATTATTTTGAAAAAATCTACTTTCAAATTTTTAATAAAATACTTACTAGCCATGAAACTAAGTATGTTTTGTAATTAGTAGAGATTGTGTTGTTGGTGCAAGGTGAAACATCTTTAATAAAGATAAAAGTAAACAAATATTATATGCAACTATTAATAAATGAATATTGCATAAAATATTTATTTACTCCTATCTTTATTTATTTATTTATTTATTAATATATACACGAGCAGAAAGCCCAATTTTAATCAATTTATACAATAGAGTAGTGAGAAAAAAAATGTTTAACAATAATTTTAAACATTAACACAATACAAATACGAAAAAAAACAACTATAAAATATAGATTCAGATACAGATACAAATATAATCACAAATATGAATGCAAATCTAGATATGAATGTAGATATAAATACAGATATAATTACAGAATTAGACATGAATACAAAATATAAGCATATATAAATATAAGTACAAGTACATACAACGAAAAAACACAAACATAAATACAAACATTTATGCGCCAAGCTTTCGGAAAAAATTATTTTTAATCTCATTTCTGGATGAATTGAATATATCGAGAGCCATATTCTGATTTCCTGTTCTTAATATGCGACTCATACCCGAGTAAATCAGGTATGAAAATCTATGGGTGGGAATTGACAGTATTTCTGGATGCCTAGTTCTATGGCTGTTAACATTGAAGGTGACCAATTCCAAGAGTCGAGTCGTCCACTTTGCCATTGATGAGATTACAGAGAAAAAGAAAATCTGCCTGTTCTCTCCTCATTTCAAGCGGCAAGATATGTACTGTTATATACAGGTCGTCATACGATATTTCTGCGATTGGGATGTGAAGCTTAAAGGCAATATATTTCAGAAATTTTCTCTGCACCCGTTCAAGTCTCTGAATATAAGTTTTATAATAGGGTGACCAAATCGGACTAGCATATTCCAGCCGGCTTCTAACAATGGAACAGAATAGATTTTTCAGCGCAAATATGTTTCTAAAGTGTCTCGTGTTACGGGTAATAAAGCCAAGTAGCTTCATCGCACTATTTATTATCTCCGCTATATGTTCTTCAAAACCAAGCGAACTGTTAAACGTTACACCTAGGTCCCTGAAAGTAGATATGTTCTTTATTTTATTATTATCAACGCCATATAGTCATAATTTATTATCTCTTTTCTTCTATAGTAAGACATGGAAAAGCATTTGTTGAAATTTATCTTGAGGCCATTTTTATCACACCAGTTGATTAGTCCTAAAAAATTATTTTGTAGTATCACAGCGTCTTGAGAATTTCCAACCTCACGAAAAAGTTTGAGGTCATCAGCAAAGAGAAGAAATTTGACATTATTAAAAGTGTAAGAGACATCATTAATAAAAATTAAGAACAGTAGGGGACCTAGATGGACCCTTGTGGGACCCCTGACCTAGCCTCATAGGCATATGATGAAGATTTATTAATCTTAACTTGAAGTTGTCTATCATGTAAGTAACTATCCAGCCACCTTTATAGTATGTTTTGGATAATTTTTCTTTTAAGGTAGTTCTTTCGCGACAATCCACACAAAAAGTTTGAGCCACGTAATCACTCTACGAACAGTGGTAAAATTTTAGGTTATGTTTTTTAACCTGACTGTACTTCTGACACGATTATATCCTCTTTATGAATGGATCGTTTCCAAGCGACTGTTCTTATATCACCTCGACTAAAAATAATCGCCCAAATATGTTTTTTTTATTATTTATCAAAACCACGAAGTAAATGATTACAATTACTCCAAATATATTATTCTAACAAATATTAATTTTTCATCAAGATGGTGAAAGTCCTTCAATGAAAAAAATGATCTTATTAGTTGAATAAAAGATTTCACTGTCGATGGTAACAGAATTGTTTTTATTTTAGGTTAAAAATAAAATAAAATGAGAGAGTCTTCTGTTTTTTAAATAAAATAATTTTTAATTATTTCTAGAGACTATAGTTTCGAAGGCATTGCCTTCATCATCAGTCTATCACAAATATTTCAAATTAGTTACAAATTAAGATTTATACATAGAAAATTTTGAAAAATATATAATGTCTTTTTCTTCATGTTTCTTCTTGGGAGATTAGAATATAACTGGCTCAATATCTGGGTTGCTCTTTTGTTTAGGCATTTTCTAATGAGTTTTACCTGAATGAATGGAATGTTTTTAAAAAGGGTCAAAGGGTAAAAAAAGGTTGTTTAGGCATTTTCTAATGAGTTTTACCTGAATGAATGGAATGTTTTTAGAAAAGGGTCATTGATAATTTCTAGTTTTTCATTTAAAGATTCAATTGGGCTTTTTTCCAAGGATTTTAAAATTTCAATGGATTCTTTTAAAGAAAGAATTAAGGGGTCATTGACTTCTTTGATCAATTTAATTTTGGATTGATCTGGAAAACTATGATTGTGAGCATTTAAATGCTCTGCAAATGCATAATTTTCATATTTTAATTTGTAGGCTCTCTTGTGTTCATTGATCCTAATGGATAAATTTCTTTCCGTTTTTCCTATATAAGTTGCATTGCAATCTTGGCATGTCAATTTATATACACCGGATTTTTTCATTTTTCGGAATTTTATCTTTAATTTGACTTAATTCACTTCCTAATGTATATGGTGATCTAAAGATTGTCGCGTACCCTAAAGATTTTAATTTATGTTTTATTTTTTCGGACATCTTACCATAATATGGTAATATTAGTTTTGGCAGATCGTTAATTTGGGAATTTTGTGAATAGATTAAATTTAAATTTGATTTTTGAATTTTTAAATAATATTATAAATAATATTATAAATAATAAATATAAAGTGCGAATTCTCTCAATATATCAAATATTATTATAGATATGTTGACGATGTGATTGTCTTATGGACAGGGACTGAAAGAATTCTCAATAAATTCATAAAACATATAAATTCATTACATGAAAAAATCAAATTTACCGTAGAAAAAGAAAAAGAAAAAACATTAAATTATTTAGACCTTAAAATTAAAATTGAAAAAAATAAACACACATTCGAAATTTATAGGAAAGATACATCTACAGATACCGTAATTCACAACATGGCTTGTCGACCAATGTCACATAAATTGGCAGCATTCCATTCAATGATCCACCGTTTAAATAGTATCCCATTAAAGAAAGAGCATTTTTTAACAGAACTAGAGATAATCAAAGAAATAGCTATAAATAATGGTTATGAAAGCAATTTAATAGATCAAATATTAAAAGGTAAAATTCAAAAATCAAATTTAAATTTAATCTATTCACAAAATTCCCAAATTAACGATCTGCCAAAACTAATATTACCATATTATGGTAAGATGTCCGAAAAAATAAAACATAAATTAAAATCTTTAGGGTACGCGACAATCTTTAGATCACCATATACATTAGGAAGTGAATTAAGTCAAATTAAAGATAAAATTCCGAAAAATGAAAAATCCGGTGTATATAAATTGACATGCCAAGATTGCAATGCAACTTATATAGGAAAAACGGAAAGAAATTTATCCATTAGGATCAATGAACACAAGAGAGCCTACAAATTAAAATATGAAAATTATGCATTTGCAGAGCATTTAAATGCTCACAATCATAGTTTTCCAGATCAATCCAAAATTAAATTGATCAAAGAAGTCAATGACCCCTTAATTCTTTCTTTAAAAGAATCCATTGAAATTTTAAAATCCTTGGAAAAAAGCCCAATTGAATCTTTAAATGAAAAACTAGAAATTATCAATGACCCTTTTCTAAAAACATTCCATTCATTCAGGTAAAACTCATTAGAAAATGCCTAAACAACCTTTTTTACCCTTTGACCCTTTTTAAAAACATTCCATTCATTCAGGTAAAACTCATTAGAAAATGCCTAAACAAAAGAGCAACCCAGATATTGAGCCAGTTATATTCTAATCTCCCAAGAAGAAACATGAAGAAAAAGACATTATATATTTTTCAAAATTTTCTATGTATAAATCTTAATTTGTAACTAATTTGAAATATTTGTGATAGACTGATGATGAAGGCAATGCCTTCGAAACTATAGTCTCTAGAAATAATTAAAAATTATTTTATTTAAAAAACAGAAGACTCTCTCATTTTATTTTATTTTTAACCTAAAAAAAAAAAAAAAAAAAAAAAAAAAAAAAAAAAAAAAAAAATGATCATTTTCCCACCCTTTCCCATGCTACCATATGCACAAAATTCCATTTTTAATTGCAATTATTTCATGTTTGGTGTGGTAAATCGTCTTCAAATTTTAACAGTTTGTATATTATACTTTTAATGACTTATAGTCCAAGTTTCCAAGACTTCTTGAACTTTTCCATTTGTGAAAGAACTACCTTAAGAGGTAAAAATCGGCCGTACTTGGACGGATTCTCATAACCTCTTCTCGAGAGGACGGAAACTCCGTGCTTATTGGAATTTCATAAGGAATTCCTTAGATTGAAGTTTTTTTTAATTGAAACTACGGCGTGGACGTAGAAAAATGCTTGGATCTACCGATGGGTTATAGGTGCTGCAGTCTTTGCAGTCTTCATTCGGAACTCAATGTTTACGAAAAATATACTCCATAAAGCTTTGAAAACTAAGTTTCTTAAAAAAAAAAAATCTATATAATAAGAAATAAGGAATGAACCCCTCTGTGTCATTTTTTTCTAATTTAAGTAACAAAAATAAAATATTTTATCGACGTGATCGCGAGAGCTTTTATAGTAAAACGTGTTGAGTAAAATTTAAAGATTTAAAATATTTCTAAAATTTATGAATAACGATTTTCCTTCTTAAATTTCATTTTGATTTGATGAATAAACTATATAGAATAGTTTATATATAATTTACTTAAAACGTGTTTAGGCGAAAAATGGCCAGAATAATAATTGAAGGTTATTAAATATTTGTTTGTGATAGATTTAATAATGTCATATGCATATATGGTATTATATAGTGTTTATTAATTTATAACATTATTGCTAATGGACTAATTATTGATAGAGGTGGCAAGTCAATTTCACTTGAACTCGAATTCTATTCATTCAAACCAATATTAATAAAAGTACAACGCATCCCCTCTCTCTAAAAATATAATATAATACCTATTTATTAAAAGCAAAGCCCGCCTTCGCCCGATCTCTTACTAATCACAAGACTTCGCCACTAGAGCTTCCAGTGATTTAAAGGTAACTTACATACAAAATTTCAAGTTTTTAGTCGCAATCGTGATGAAACTTTGTGCTCTTAAAGTTTTACTTATTTACCCCTCTGAAAATTCGCATTTTTATAAAACTTAATTTAGTGTGCATCTACGTTTCAAAAATAACTCCATGCCAAATTTCAAATTTCTAGACCAAGTAGTTCGAGAGAAATTGTGATGAATTACTAATTATAGTGTTATTTGTTGGATTTTAAAACATAATATACATGTTTAGTATAAATGTAAACCTGCTAAATTCATTTTTTATCATATATGACATATTAATACCGTTCGAAAGATACAACATCGTCCAAGTAAACTGCTATTTAAAATAACGATCGTAAGTTGTAGAAAAAAAATGTTAAAAATAGTTTTTTTCCATAACATCATTATTAAATTTTCTTTGTTTTTATCTCTGCCCTGTAAAATATCCTTGTTGTGAGTTAGCATGTTTACACTCTAAGGCGACGATATGTTGTAGTTATTTGTGGAATATCTTATCAGAATATTGTCTCCTGCGATTCTGCTGACGTACTTTTCATCTTTGGACCACATTTACGGTTAAATTCCACTCAAATCGAGAATAACACCCCGCAACTTTGGCTTAGAAATTGTTTATGCTTTGCTCTTTTATGGCAGTCACAAAATCTTAAAAACAAATACACTGATTTCGCTATCCAGATGACTTTACTATACATCTGGCCGCTCTCTGATATTTAATATTTAATAAAATAATTTCTAATTATATACGAACCCCCCCCTCTTCTTTGGGCCCGTTAGCAATTAATAATATCTCCTTTTAATGATGAGACTATTTTAGTATAAAAATCAATATTCAGTCAAATATTTATCTACTCTTAATAAACGACAAAAAATTGTATATTTATTTGTTTATAAATATATTTATTTGTTTGTATCTTAGTTCTATTTTGAAAACGGCCCTATTTTGATGAAATTCACGGCTTAGGGGTTTTTGGGATGACAATTCGATCTGTCACGGTCTCATCTTCGACAAAATAGTTTTTGATGGATTTTTTCGTAATCAAATTAATTATTCACAGGTAGACAGATCTAATTCGTGGAGTTTTAAAAAGGGTTCTCTTGTGATTAATTTTGTACCCAGACAGATAATGGGTCGGGTTAATTAATTGTTCTCAAAGGCCTTGAAGAACTATTGTGATTGTGGATTTTAACATATTTTGTTCTACCTAAACGTTAGAGCTATTAATAAACGTTTTATAATTGTTTTTATAAAGAACCTTATTTATTTAATAGAATAAAAAATAATCAAGAATTTATTTAAAAATATATTTCGCATAAGCAGAGTCTCAATTTTCTGAAAAAACAACACATTTTGATAGGTTTTATTTATTAACAATTGGATGAATAAAAATGAATCATATGGTTGAATCAAAACAGGTGCAGGAGGTGGGGGACCCGGGGGTAGGGCGAGGTTTCGGGCGTGGGGTCGAGAGGGGTGGAGGTGGGAGGGGGTACAGTGGGCGAATATTATATATATTTGTATTTTTTATTTTTAAAATGGGTCTCAAATAAAAATCGACATTTTTATCTGAATTTTAAATTAAAAATAATATTAAAATAAAGCTTTTAACTGAAGGAAGAATTTACCGATCATCGCTCGGTGCCTCCAGGTACTACGATATATACTGAAGAGTGAAGTATAAACCGTCGCCCCTTGAATTTATGCAACCATATCGACAGATTAGTCTATCCTTACCCTAATTCTAAGGAACTCCCATTTTTTTATAATTGTCTATAAGTCATCAGAAGTTGAATTAATCAAATAGATTAAATTTCGATTTCAACCAAAATCTTATCAGGTCTTAATCTCAATGCACCAAAGCTACATGCAAAATTTAGTTTTGATATTCAAATTTGTTTTTGGGTAGAACGTACAATTCGCTCAATTTTTTTTCATAGTTTCATAGTTTCTGTCTTTTTGAGATATTTTGGAAAAACGAATAAAAAAAGAAAAAACATTTTCATGCACGATTACAATACTTGACCTGCATGGTCAAGGGAAAAGTTACACTATCCTAGTGGCACCGCTATTTTTATTTATTTATTTATTTATTGAATGATACTCTGAGGTAGATGCCTCCTGGATCATACATGTTATTCGATACAATACATTAAGCATAAGTACAGACAGAATAATATAAAATAAAATAAGTATAGATTTTGGTTATCACATTTTTAACTCAAAGTCCAACCCCAAATCAGCAATGGCAACTTATTTCCATCAAACAAAAGATACCTTATATGAAGCTATTTGAGCCGCAAAAGTTAAATAATGTAATCAATAATTTCTTATGTTAATTCTACATACCTATTTAGAAAATTATTTTATTATTTTTTGAAAAGGAAAAATGAATTGAGCATCCGACAGTATTCGAAAGCGTGTCTTTCACCTTTAGCCGTAGAGCGCCTTTACCAACTAGGCTACGCATGATCCCGCCAGGAAAGCTCTTTAGATCGAATGTCATTTTTCCTTTTCGCGCCTTTTTCTATTTAAAGTATACTGTTACTTATGTTTTAAACGTTAGTTTTTAATTTTGCGGGATCATCCATGGCCTAGTTGGTAAAGGCGCTTTTTGGCTAAAGGAGAGAGACACGGGTTCGAATCCCGTCGGGTGCCGAATTCATTTTTTCTTTTAAAAAAAAAAAAAAAAAATAATAAAATAATTTTCTAAATATGTAGAATTAACATAAGAAATTATTGATTACATTATTTGACTTTGGCGGCTCAAATTGCTTTAAGAAAAATTATAACTAACCTTTAAATGTTATAATAAAACTAAACTTTAAATAGAAAAAGCCAAAAAAGGAAAAATGACATTCAATCTAAAGAGCATTCCTGGCGGGATCATCCGTGGCCTAGTTGGTAGAGGCGCTCTTCGACAAAAGGGAGAGACACGTGTTTGAATCCCGTCTGGTGCTCAATTCATTTTTCCTTTTCAAAAAATAATAAAATAATTTTCTAAATATGCAGAATTAACATAAGAAATTATTGATTACATTATTTAACTTTCGCGGCTCACATTGCTTTAAGAAAATATTAAAACTAACGTTTAAAAGTTAATTTGTCTAAAAGATATATTATATGATTTATTCTTTATAAATTAAACGAAATAACAACTATTGTCCAAATCCCTTTTTAAAAGATTGTTGTTTAAGGTGACAGGATTAATCAAGTTAAGATTTAAATTATTGGTATGACTTAATTTAACGGAAGTACTGTATTTCTCCTCGTATATAACTCGAATCTCTCGAGTAAAAAAACGAGACTAACATACCCCGAGTAAGCCCAGATTTCTACATTCGAGCGAAAGGAGTGTTGAATAAATCAGGCGACTTTATGTGTTAGCTGGATCATTTATTGATAGGTTTCCTCGGTATTCTCATGAGTCAAAAACGCATCGATAAACATAGCGTTTTTTGAATATTCACCACTTGCAGTTGGAAATTTATTTCACCTTGAATTATTTAATAAATAGGAACCTTAATGAATATTTAAAATATATTTATTTTAATGACAAATGTAAAAATTATTTTAAAAATAATATCTTTATCGCATGATAAAGTTAATATTAAGGTAGTTAATTGAAAAGTTTTTGTTTTGCCGAGAGTAGCAGAGTTGTTGATTCAAAGAGAAACAAAGAGGTTGTCCTCTGCTTGATGCAAATAAACATATACACATATATATCAAGATGATATATCTGTATATATATTATTTATTTGTTTGAGACTATAGTTTCAGAAGACTTGGTCTTCATCATCAGTCTTTCTTCAATTATAAATGTTTTTCATGGAGTCAATATCATATGGATATTGAAAACTTGGTGTTCCTTCGTCACTGGAAGGCTAGGAACTCAATATATACAGATCTTGATATATATATCTTGATATATATGTGTATATGTTTATTTGCATCAAGCAGAGGACAACCTCCGCCTTGTCCGCCTCGGTGGTGTAATGGTCAGAACAACTGACTGGCAACCCGGAGGTCTCGGGTTCGATTCCCGGCTATACCCAGACATTTTTCTGTAAGTATAGGGTCTGGTAATAAAAATTAAGTGGGAGATAAATTTAACCGAATTTATCGCGCGGAGGATTTACCACTGCTCGAAGCCCCTAAAACCTTGGTAAATTGGATATTGAATTGTATCTAAGTTTCTGAGATTGGCTCGTGATCCCGGCTTCTTTTCCTTCTGCTCTGTTCTTTTCACGATTGAGGGGCCAGTCCATACAGGCCTTTAGGGGATCCACCTTCTGGTGTATCTCCTTCTCTCATCAATATCATAAAAAAAAAAAAAAAAAAAAAACCTCTTTGTTTCTCTTTGTGGATTAAGGTAGTTGTTTCACTATATGGGTTTTCTCGTCATTTTTTTGAAATTTAGATAGCTTATTTTTAAATACTTCCGCATTGATTGGTGGCAAAACGAATCGATGAACAATATAGTTCCAGAGATATTAAATTCAAAAGATAGAGTTTTTCAGACTCTTTTACATTGCACTATACTGGACATCGGAAAATTTACTACACATTTAATTATAATTAAGAAACTCTTCTTACCATTGGTATATAAAACTAAACCAGAATTAAACAATAACTAATAAATGAATTTAACTTTTAAGGACATCATAGATATTAGAGAAATATTTTTACATTGCATATCAGAGAGGTTCGTCCCCTTAGGAATCGAACCCAAGCGCTAACTAAGCTTGCCGGGCCAGTAGCCAAACCCTTAAGACCGCTACTGGCCCGGCAAGCTTAGTTAGCGCTTGGGTTCGATTCCTAAGGGGACGAACTCTCTGATATGCAATGTAAAAATATTTCTCTAATATCTATGATGTCCTTAAAAGTTAAAGTCATTTAATAATATTATATACTGGGTTGATTTTTGAAATAATAAAATAAAAGATACTTAAATCTTTGTTTTCACTGTAATAACTAATAAATTTTTTAAGAAAATTTTAATTCCTAGTTACAACACAGTTTCTGAGATAATAATGAATAAAAAATGAAAAATGTACACTAAAAACAAGCTGGCAACAACGCATTTATTTCACCTAAAAAGTTGGTTAACTTTAGTACTTTTTTCGTTTTTTCACTTCAGCCATTGTCGCAACAGCTTTCAATCGCTTATTAAGAACTTTTTGTTTTATAAATCTCCATTTATAATGAACTTTATCTGACATTTCTATGATAAAATATTTACAAGCTCGGACAGTGTTGACAGATTTGTCAAACGAGCACAGGATTGGCTAGTAGTGGTACATAAACAGCAAAAAGTTTTTCGGCTTATGAATTATGAATCCTTATTGTCTCTTCTATATTATATTCTAGCATTAACTTTTTTGCTAGTATTGTCGAGAAACAACTACCTTAAATCAAAATCGAATAATTGTATTCAAGATCTTTTTATGCGTTAGATCGATTAATAATAAATACCTATAATAGATGAATTTATAATTTTTTTAATTTATCATTAGGTATGTATAAGTGAGTCGTTTATTTCCAAACCACGCCAACAATGGCTTTTTCAAATTTTTCAGGAAACATGAAAATCTTAAATCAAAACATCTAATTAAATATTTTTTCTAAAGATGCATAAAAATCTCACTTTTTTCTTAAATATAACTACCACCAAAAATCTGGTTTAATTAGTTTTGTAATAAATTCAGAAAATAAATTCATTAGGGCAGGTTTTGGAACTAAAATGTAGATGCCACCTTTTTAAAGGAATCTAATGGACTAAGGGCCCGGACTCGGTGGACAGCGTGCAGCGGGGCGGTGCGCCCAGCGTCCATTGAGGAGATTTTAATACAAGCTAGTGAGCTTGTAGTGCACGCCAACATGAGCGGGCACTGAAGTCATAGCCTGAGGCTAGTTTTGGAATGATATTGATTTGTATAAGTAGATGAATTTTTTCACCCAACTTCATATAATAGATTAATATAATACATTTATTTACTTACTTAACGTTTTGAAAAAATAAAAAAAACCCATTTTATTATAGAATCGGTTTCTTGCTTGTACAATTTCGATGAAAATTATGGGTTAGAGGCCTTATAAGTCGACAATTCGATCTGTCTGGATCTCATCTTCAGATGACTTTAATTTAATTGGTTATCTGTCTGGATCTCATCTTCAGATGACTTTAATTTAATTGGTTTTCTCTAATAAATTAATTACCTATTCACAGGTTGGTGTGTCGATAAAAATTTATAAATACATTTTGGTCGATTTCCTTTTATTAAATAATAATTTTTTTTATTAAAAAACTCATTAATAAATCATTAAAAATATTATTATATATTAAAAATAGAAAATTTAATTAATAAGAGATATTTTTCTATTTTTCTCTGGAGAGAGACGGACTGGTAGAACTTTTAATTGAAAGTAATGCAATGCAGCCCAGGGGTAGTGAGGAAGGAAAAAAATAACATATATCCAAATAAGGTGTAATTTATTGGATTCCTTCCTCATTTCCTTTCAAACCGACGTTTCTGAGGATTCTTTCCTTCTTCTTCAGGGTTTCAAGGGGTCAATGAAGGAAACAAATAAAATACTCCATTCCTCTCTCCACTGCAGTGTTTAATTTTTTTCTTTCCCTCACTACCCCTGGGCTGCATTGTATTACTTTAAATTAAATATTTTCTATTTTGTATAAAATAATTTATTAGAACGTCAATTTCATTCCCTTAAAAAACCCGACGATTCGGAGGATCGTCCTTCTTTCTTCAGGATTTAAAAGGGTCAACGAAGGAAATTCCGTGTATATTAATATTATTTTTAATTGCAATTACATTATAAAATTTATGCACAGTGATATATATATATATATACCTTGATGATGGCCGGAGCAGGTAGGTATACTTTGGCAAAAAATAAATAATAAAATGTTATTTCAATTTTATTTAACTTTGGTTGCAAATAAAAATCGACTTTTTACCCGAATTTAAAAATAAAAATAATATTAATATATCGCTTTTAACTTTAGTAAAAAAATTGCTGAGCAACGCTCGGTCCGCCAGGTATGGGTAGTATTTTAATATTACCCATTGAATTATTAGCACCAGAGAAAAACATTTCCGAGTAAAATGAATCACACATCAAGACTAGATCGAAACAGAGAGTTAAGACGGCTTTTGAAGAAAATATATATATTTTTAATTTCATATATATGTATAATACTTTATATCATGTAATGATATATGATATAATGTGAAGTGTTGCAATCGCCTCACGGGGTCCTGGCATTAAGAGCTTCTACCTCCAATGTGAAAACAGTTAATTTCACTTTGTGAATTCTAGGTGGAAGGAATTGATGCCCTAATATAATAGTTTGAAACCAGATTTAGAACATACAACCAGATATTGTGATCTCCAGGAGTCAAAAATCCATTGATCCTTGAGTACGTATGTAAGTACGTATGCTTATGTAAATATGACGGCCCAGCCCAACCCTTTTTTCAGCGTTGATCTATTTATTTAATATTTTACCCAGTAGGCTATATTTCCAGTCAAATATTTATTTTTCTTGACCATGACGGTTTCCTGCCTATTTAGTTATTTGTTTTTTATTCCTTGACTACGGTAACTTCCTGTCTACTTATTTATTTTTCTGTTTTTTAAATTATTTATTTTTAAATAATTTTCTTCAATCCCAGTGACATATTCTAACGATTTATTTTTTGTTTTATTTATTCTTCCCAGTGTATTTATTTATTTATTTTTATTGTTTGGACGACATGTGGTATTCTCTTTTTTTGTTATTATTATTATTTTATTCTTGGTCATAGTATACTAAGGTTTCACACCGTTCTGCTGTGGCCACACCTGAACCACTCAACCGGATCCTGAGTGGGAGGATCGGAGGGATATAAGGGGAGATGTGGAGGTCCTTAGAAAAAAAAATATCCAGAGAATCAAATTTTGTAGATTATACTCGTAATTGAATTTTTATTATAGGTGACAAACCACTGTATTTTTAGTCTAATGAAAAGTTAACGCAGGTGTATCTCTTTCTCCAATTGAATTAATAATAAATGTGGCCTTCATGCAAAGGATCCAAGTTTTCTGAATATTCCAATATCCCTATGAATTTTCAATCTTAAATGCTTTATTTTATGTTTACGGAGGAGTTGCCACGATGAAATCCACTGGAATCACTTTCTCTTGGTTGTCTTTCTTTTTCTCTTCGGATGAATCGCAAGATTTGAAGGTAGAGGCAAGCAGGAGGCCAATAGGCCATACTTCTTCCATCTTGTTTACTACCTTTCTCTGCATGAAAACACCACCTGTGCCCTTCCCTTCCCAATTCGCTCTCCTTGCCATATTTTTCTCGCATACTATCAAAACAAAGAGTGTATAAAATATACAACAGTTCCGAAGCCAATCACTGTAAAATGGTTGATAAACCTGTCCGAATCTTGAAATTGATTTCGTTTTTATTTATAGAATGAAAGCAACAAATAGTATTCATAAAATAAAGGCCTGATAAGAGGCTAGAGATTGATTGAATTTTTAATGAAAATAATTTCTGGCTGGAATCAGATCCTTCTGATCTCGCCAAATACCACCGTATCCCCGATCACTCATACTAAAACCACCAGAGACCTAACTAGACCAGGGCTGTCCAACCCGTGGCCCGTGGACCGCATGTGGCCCAACATAAAATCATAAACTTCCTTAAAACATAGAGATTTATATGTAGAGATATATTTATTCCCTTTTCTAAATATGAATGTACATTTGTACAATACATGAAGTTTTTTTTCAAGAATAAAATTCTCTAAACGCAAAATTATAAGCTCAACTATATAGGATAAAAAAAATAATGAAGTTTCTGATATTTATAAATTATTCTTCTTCTCATATTTTCATTTTCTAAAATATTTATTATTTTAGTAATTTATATGCTACGACACTAACCAAGTCTAAAGTTTTATCATTCTAGTACAAGGAATTGGGTTTTCTAGAACAATGACAATTAATTGATAATTTCTCTCTTGAACTAAAATGTGTCAGGACTTGTCTTTTAGATCTTTTCATGTCAATAAATAATGGATGTTCAGGGATTATTATATCCGTCACCCTTTTAAAAAATAAATTATCATTCCCTCATATCCTTCTTTAATCCCATTCGTTTTAAACAAGGGCTGTCCAACCTGTGATCAAATATAAAGTCATAAAATTCCTTAAAACATTGAGATTTATATGTAGGTACTGGAAAACATATAACAATTTGGCTTGATAATTTTTTTTCTCTAAAATAAGAAATCTGAAAATATATTGTGAAGTTTCGAAAAATAAAAGTGCTAATTTTTAATTTTTAATCTGAAACTAGATTTCAAGATTTCCGAAAAAATAATCATCATTTTGGTCAATTTTCGAATCCATTTTCATTAGAAATAAATTTTCTACTTGCAAACTTTCTGGTTGAATGTTCTAGAATAACAATTAGATACCGATCTGAAAGAAAAATTGAATATTGTCTCTTTATTAGAAATTTATATTAATTATCTAGCCAAATCTAGCTAAAATATAAACAAAAAACTAATACATAATTTCACTTTTTGTAAGTATGTAGGTATGTATTACGAGAAGCTATTTTCAACTATCAAATTTACGGCAAGTAAAATTAGAAGCTCACTATGAGCTAAAAAATAATAAAGTTCTTATTTCTACATTATTAACTATTTTTTAGAATAACAAATATCAATAGAATTATAATATTTTATCCGAGGCCCGAAACATTTGATTTTTCTTCAAATGTTGCCCGAGTAAGCCAAAAGGTTGGACACCCCTGAATTAGATTATGGCGAGTGTGGCGTCGTCTGACTGTATACAGTCACTGTAGTAGAAGCTAGTAGATGGCGTGCTCTCTTGAAGTCTCACTGAGACTAGTAAAAATAACTATCTCCAAATTTAAGATGGAATGATTCAATTGGATTTGTGTGAAGCATATCGTGGGCTTATTTCGAAAAGTTACTAAGTACACTTTTGATGGATTTTCATCTAATAGTACGTAGTTGTGAGTTTCGATTCTATAATATTTATCGATATAAAATTACTTTAAGGTAATCAAAATAACACAAACCATATTAAACATAAAAAACAGTTTCACCAACTGCACAATGTTCTGATTTTACAGAGCGAAAAAAAATATTTATATGTAAAGTATTTTACTCAATTGTGTGAGGTATGAAACATATTTATTATTACAAAAAATAAAAGCTAAACAATTAAATTGCTACTTAAGTATTTTTAAAACTAATCGTAAGTCCGAAATTCGGTTATCTTAAATGTAAGAAAATGTTAGTTAATGAATTTTCGCAATAAACCCACAATATCCTAATATTACCATTTGCTTAAGAAACCCACAACGACTCCGAACTAGCCTCTCGTAAACTACAAACAAACCTCAATGAAATCGAAAAGTGACTCAACACTTGGAGAATCAACGTCAATGAGACTAAATCAGTTCATGTAACTTTCACCCTAAAAAAACGCTCTTGTCCCATGATCAAAAACTTCAATAAACCTATCCCTTAGGCTAGTCATGCAAAGTACCTAGGGATGCGTCTGGACAGAAGACTGACCTGGCAAAAGCACATCAAGACGAAACGTAAACAACTGGGACTTAAACTCCAAAAATCATACTGGCTAATTGGAAGACGCTCACAAATAACTAGAATCAACAAAATACTTATCTACAAAACAATATTAAAACCAATATGGACATATGGCATACAACTCTGGGGCTCAGTAGCCGAATCCAACATAGAAATTATTCAAAGATTTCAAAACAAAGTGCTGAGAGGAATAGTCGATGCCTCGAGCTGGGTACCAAACTGTATAATACTAAAAGACAGAAATCCCCTCAGTCAAAAATGAAATAAGACATCACAGCCACACGTACCTAAACAAACTGACTCACCACTCCAATGAGTATGCAAAAGACATAATATCAACATAACCACCAACAAGATTAAATAAAGTAAAAAACACAGACCAATCGACCTACCACAGCGCTTCACGTGATCACGCCAAACCTTTTCTTCCTTTTTATCCTTTTATTTTACTTTTAATTTATTTTTAATCATAGCTAAAATACAAAATTCGCACCTTAATGTAAAGCTCAATGGAGCTCTCATTTTTCTATCTCAAATATTGTAAATACTAACCATATCATTTTTCATTCATTGTCTGTAAATAAGCTTATTGCCCACAAGGGCAGATTGCCGATATATACTATGGAATTGCTTAAGAATACTTCTTTGTTTCCCTGTAACCGTTGAGTCCGATGAAAGAAGTTTCAGTAAACTTTAACTAATAAAAAACAATTTAATATCATCAATGAATCAAGAGAGACTAAGTAATTCAAGTTTATTGTCTATTCAAAATTATGTTTTAGTCGATCTGAATTTTGACATCATCATTGATGATTTTGCGAATACAAAAGTCTGAAAAGTTAATCTTATTTAATAATTTTCTTTTCAATTTTAATTTTAATTTATATTTAATTAATTACTTCTTTAATATTTTTACATTTACCTCGATAGATAGACCCAAGGCAGAGGTGTTTCGAAGTTTTGAGTCACATTATGAGCTTAAACCCTCTAAAATTGTCCGCCATGAAAAAAGGCCAATTCCATTTCAAATCACCCAGGTAATGTTGCTCATTTTTATTCTCCTGATTTTTTTATAATGGGCTCCCTATAGATAGACAGTCACAAAATAGTACTTGAAAAAAAATGTATGTCATAATTTTTTTTTGGCAGCCATTTTTAAAATGGTGGTTGAGAATATTTTAATAAAAAACGTGGTTTGCAGAAAGTTTAATTGCCAAGCTATTTTTAAAGATATCAGAATAATTCAAAAACCAATGTGTTCATCATGAAATGAACTTCAGGTATACATTATTTTAATTTTTCTATCATGCAAGAGAGTCAGTCAAACTCTTTTTGTAAAAACTCGGCAAAAACGGATAAATCGTTACTTTTTAAGACCATAAAGTTTTATGAAGAAAAAGAGACTCACTAATAATAAGTTATTTCTTAAATAAATAAATAAATACAATCTTTATTCCTCTACCTGCTTAGAGGCACAAGTCCTCGGTGGCTAGGTCCTTCAAACATCAATACAATCTAGCTTCAATACATTAACAAACATCAATACAAATTAATTACAACAATTTAACAAACAATAAAAAAAAAAAATAGAAATCTATGCTCATTAACAAATAACATGACCATAGATTTCCATCAAAAGACAAAAGAATTTTTTTTTAGCAATTCTAGGACTTTAGGACTTGACAAAATTTATAAATGATTTAATCATAGGAGGCAGAAGACTATATTCCCAACTAGTAATAAATAGACCAGTGATTCTCAACCACTGTGCCGCGGAACTTTAGTGTGCCGCGAGATTCTTGAAGTGTGCCGCCACTGCTAGGCAGTGGTCCTTCCCGAATTATTTTTTTTCATTTCTTTATCAATTTACACTACATTTAATCCAAATATTTATTTGATCAATTGAACTGAAGAGGTAGTAACATTTTACAGGGTGCAGAATGTCCTATGATAATTTGATACGTATATCAATCAATAAACCAAATAAAATTCTATTGATTTATTTTATTGTTAGTGTGCAGTCAAATTTTTAAATTATTAAAAGTAGTGCCGTGACGATAAAAAGGTTGAGAATCACTGAAATAGACAGACTTGCACAAATCAATGCCAGATCCTACAAATGAATGCAAACCTACATATTAATATCTGAATTAACTAACTTGTAGGAACCAGACTGTATTTAAATTAATACCATTCTTCCCTATATCCTTATAATCTATATAACCATCTGAATCACCCTCATAAGAAAAATACCACCACTGGTTTCAACACCTATACTTCTAGTCCCAACCCTGGATTGACTATCCCTTTTAACTATATTATCTAAAAAAAAAGAAAATATTTTAAAAATAAACAAAATATTTACCTTAGTAACGCAGAGATTTCCTTATTCCAGCCTAATTTCAAAACTAGCCCTTGCTTTTCCTATCTCTAAATTGAAAGAAGAGTTAACAAATCCCCCTCCCCAAAAGAGACAAAAAAAGAACTAATAAAAACCTACCAAAAAGCTTCAAATTCTCAAGATAGCTTTTTGTTTACCAGCCAGACTTACCACCAGATTTCTGTTTTGTATACTTATATAACTACCTGCAGTATAAGTTGTAGTTCTGAGAATGCACTCGTTTTTTCTAGAGCTTTTCAAAAATGGCCGAAAGCCTTTTAATGTCAATTTTCTCAGGTCAAATCTGAAAAGGGACTCAATGAAAAAAAGTGAAAAATGGCTGCCAAAAAAAAAAAATTATGACATATAAATTATTTTTCAAGTACTGTTTTGAGACTGTAAAGCAGAGGCCGGGGAACTTTTTTAGCTATTACCCCAAAATATTTTTCCATAGGTCGCTATTACCCCTACATGAAAAGCAAAAAAAAAGCAAGGTAAATGTATCTTATCTTTTTATATTAAAAGAGCAATTCTTGTATATATATTTAGAATCGGTTTGTCGAAAAAGGGCTCTAACGATTTGGATGAAATTCACGGGTTAAGCGGGTTTTTGTGTTGACAATTCGATCTATCAAGGTTTCATCTTCGTAAAAGTTGTTTTTGATGGGTTCTTTGTTAATTGAAATAATTATTCACAGGTGGTTGTTGGAATAAAAATTTATAATTACATTTCTTTCAATTTATTTTTAATAAAATTAATTGGTTTTTTTATTTTAAATTGCACTAATAGATCATTACAAATCTTATTATATATTAGAATTTGCCAATTTGATTAAATAAAGGTATTTTTCTATAAAATAATTTAATAGAATATCAATTTTATTCTCTTAAAAAATCCGACAATTCGAAGGATCATACCTCCTTTTTCCTGATTTAAAAGGGTCAAAATAAGGGAAGGGGTGTAAATTAGTCATGTCGGAAAATAAATATTTTAATCGTTCATATCTCGTCTTCGGAAAGTCGCAGAGCCTTGAAATTTGAAACTTAAGCTATTTAGAAGCAAAAAGTTACCGAGCATTGCTCGGTGCTCCAGGCACTTATTTATTATTTATTGAATTAATTGGAATTTACATGAAAACTCTCTGTAAGTAAATAAAAATTGTAAACATTAACATAATTCAAACGCTTTTACGTCTTAGAAAAATGATGTTGTTTCATTTTCACTAAAATAACTTCAAAATTAGGACTTTTTGACATGTGCGCAATTTGAATACAATCCTCGGCATTCAACCGATTTCTTGCTGGGTTAACTGACTGCTTTTTAAAACGAAAAAAATACACCAACACTCATCATGACAAAAAATGCATAACTTCTATTAATGTTTTTATATTTTTTTTTAACTTTTATTAATTTTAAGATTTTGAATTCCTGGAAAAGCTATCAAACTAACAATACTATAACAGTTTATAAAATAATTTTTTTTTAAATGTCCTTTTTTACCCCCGATAGTTTCATTTTTACCCCATTTGGGGTAATTTACCCCGGTTCCCCGACCGCTTCTGTAAAGGGAACTCATGATAAAAAAATCAGGAAAATATAAAATGATGATCAACAAATTTTATTTATATTGGGTGATTTGAAATGGATTGACCCCACTATTATTATTATATTATATTAATATTTAATAAATATTTGATAATACTATATATATTTGTCTAGATTAATTTGCCGCAACGCTGACCTAATGCTGCCGAGAGAGAGCGCTATCGGTATATTTGCGGCAAATTTGAAATATAATCGTAATTTGGACTCAAATTTCGAAATGAACGACTCCAATTGATTTTAAATTAAGAAACATTAAATATATTGATAATTATCACCCCCCCCCCTTCACGACTCAAAAGTTAAATATTCAATTCGCTTTTCTTTGCGCACAGAAAAAGAAATCAATCACATCTTATTTGATTTTATATATTATTTGTTTATTTTTTAATAATTTGCCACTTTTTTATAATTTTTTAAAAATCTAAATTTTGTTATTCTTATTTTTTGATTTTTACAAAATTAAACGACTTAAGACACGCATGCCCATTTGAGTTTCTCATGGCAATACTAGAGGGAGCAGCCTGTCATACAAACAACACCTGATCTCTTTTAAATATTTGGAGCCTTATATCGATTATCGATCCCAAATTTTAAAAAAATTATATAATATAATTCTCCTCCTCACACGATACCACTTATTTAAATAAATCTATTTCCACAGAAAAAAAAATACTGCCATATTCATATCTAGAGCCTCATTTCTGTAGCTGTGTCAGGACGAAAATGAGGCGAAACTTTTAAGAGACTATGTATTTTCGGGAGTTTACAGGTGTATACATTTGGAGTGTGGTTTTTTAAGAGGAATAAAATTTTTGGACCGAGACGCCGCCCGCCAGGGCACCAGCCCGGAGGGCCGAGTTTCGAGGGCGTGCCGAAGGCACGCACGAAAAGCTCGTTAGTTAAATAAAGAATGTTTTTACACATAACAAATGTTTAGTTACCCCATATTTCCATAATCATAATATTGATGTATATTCTTAACAACATTTTACTCTGTGTATAGGCGCCGTAACTATAGTTGGCCATAGGCGCCAAGTTCGCTAGTCTCTGCTAACCACATATTGGATAGTAGGTACCTGACGGACGGAGGGCGCATTGCTCGGTAATTTTTTGCTTTAATAAAAAACGATATATTAATATTATTTTTAATTTTAAATTGAGGTTTGATTTTTTATTTGCAGCCAGATTAAGTAACATTGAAATAAAATTTAATTAATTTTTTTACTAATGTTTTGACCAGCTCAGGCCATCACCAAGTTTTGGGCTTAATTTCAATTAAAAATAAGCTGACGTGTTCTGATGTGGCCATCCACTTGTCTTTACCATACAACCTGGCCCCTCACTTATATTTAATATTTAATAAAATTATTTATAATCATGTAGGGGAGGGGCGGTTAGTTTTTGCATGTTTAGACCCCAGGGGGTCCACTGATTATATATACAAAATTTGGTTAAGTTTGGTACAAAAGCCTATATTTTCATTTTTGACCCCCCCCCCCACCAACCCATTTTGGGCGGTTAGTTTTTGCATTTTTTGACTTCTTGGGTTCCACTGAATATGTATACAAAATTTGATTGAGTTTGCTCAAATGGCGTAGATTTTTAATTTTTAACCCCCCTACACCCCCTTAATTTTGGGTCGATATGCACCAAAATCTAATCAGCTCTTAATCTCAATGGACCAAAACTACGTGTGAAATTCGGTTTTGATATTCAAACTAGTTTTTGAGCTAGCTCGTCCACAAAAATTTGGTAACGCACAGACTAACAAACAGACTAACAGACAGACTAACAGACATTTTGACAAAACAATTATTATTTCGAAAAATATAATTTTCTTGATGTTCACTTATTAGGGCTTTTTTGTAAACCGAAATGCCATGGTTTCGCTCAATTTTTTTAATCAAAATACTTTCAGCAGTTTTTGAGATATTTCGAAAAAAAGAAGGAAAAAAAACACTTTTTTCATGCCCGATTGCAATACTTGACCATACCCTGTATGGCAAAGTAATAATATTAATATACACGGAGGTTGATTTGATTTTAAATTCTGAAGAAAGAGGAACGACTTCCCAATCGTCCGATTTTTTTAAGACGATCAAAATGGCCATATATCTTCAAAATTATTTTGTTTGGAATTTGTGATTTTCATTATCCTTGGGATGCCTTTGTATCAATTCAGCATCGAGTTCTACCACTTCGTCTTTAATGAAAAATATCTTTAATTAATTACATTTTATAATTTTAATAGATAATAATATTTGTAATGAACTATTTAAGGTAGTTCTTTAACAAATGCAAAAGTTCAAGAAGTCTTCGAAACTTGGAATATAAGTCATAATAAAAACAGTGTTAAAATTTGAGACGATTTACCATACCAAATATGAAATAATTGCAATTAAAAATGGAATTTGTTGCATATGTTAGCATGGGAAAGGGTGGGAAAATGATCATTATTTTATTTTTTTCATTGAAGTGCCTTCACCATCTTGATGAAAAATTAATATTTGTTAGAATAATATATTCGGAGTAATTGAAATTATTTACCTCGTAGTTTTGATAAAAAAATTTAAAAAAAACAGCATATTTGGGCGATTATTTTTAGTGGAGAGGATATAAGAACAGTCGCTTGGAAACGTTCCATTCATAAAGAGGATATAGTAGTGTGAGAAGTACAGTCACGTTAAAAAACATAACCTAAAATTTTAGCACCGTTCAAATGTATAGAGTGGCTCGAGGCTAAAACTTTTTGTGTGGATTGTCGCGAAAGAACTACCTTAAGGGTTTTAAAATTAAAAATTTAATTAAGGAAAGATGAAAAATAATGTACAAAAATTGTTTATTTAATAGTCTAAGATATATTATCATGTGTTGGGAGATTAATTTTAAATGATTTCATTCATCTACTAACAAGAAGCTCTCCTCTTGGCTTTGACCTGAGGTCTATAGAGATTCCACATAAATGGTCATAGTTGCAATTAACCAACTCTACTTGAAACTTGCTTGTTATTTTGCAGACAGAAAAGTTGTTCCTATGATGTGGTTCTGTGAATTCATTGAGAAGACTAAAATTGAGTTTGGAACATTTATATAGCAAGATTGCGTTTCCTTTTAACTTTATCTATAACGATTTATATTCGCATTGTGGCCATTATATCTATTCTATACTTATGTGCATTCTAATGTTGAAACGAGTATTATTTACTTTGAAGAAGAAAATTCGATTCCTTATAACTAGGGGATCATGAATGTTTCATAATCCATATGTTTAGTATTCTTTATGTTTGGTTTTCAGGGCTCGGCGAAGCCTCTCAATTCTTGATTACAGAGAGGGATTTCGTAATTGCATTGAGCTGCGAATAAATTATTAAATATTGATATAAGATACTACTAAGCAAATAAAATTAATAATTTATTCTAATAAAGTTGTTTACTAAGTCTAACTAGACAGTTGTGTCAAGCAAGGGATAGAAATAAAATAAATAAATGCACATGTATAATGTATTAAAGTAACATGATAATTTATTTATACTGAATGAAATGGCAAAAACTAATCTTAGTCAATTCTAGGTGGGTTATTTTTTGAAAAGATTTTGTTTTAGAAAGTAGCAGAGTTGTTGATTTATAAAGAGAAATAAATGATCCGAGCAATATTTTTAATTAATGTCTAAAGAGTTCTTTTTATGCCCTCGAGAATCGAACCCGAGTGCCAATAATAGCAATTTTACTCTGTAAGGTGCGAACCCCTCTGAAATATGTAAACGCGAAAAATATTCCACTCAAAGATTTATTTCTCCGTTTATCGAGGGAGGTAAAAAAAAACCTTCTGACATATAGTATAACTAAAAATAATCCATTCCATCTCTGATCTAAAAAATGAAAGCCTCTTCCCAGATAGCTCACTCGCTCTAAAATATATCTTATTCAGCTCTTATTGTATTTAAGATGTCTTTAAGATGTCTACAACCCTTCTGACATATATTTAAAAATAATCCATTCCATCTCTGATCTAAAATATGAAACCCTCTTCCCATATAGCTCACTCCCTCCAAAAGAGTCTTATTCAATTCTTATTGTATTTAAGATGTCTTTCAGATGTCTTTAAGATCTTTTAAGATCTCTTTAAGATGTCTACAACCCTTCTGACATATATTTAAAAATAATCCATTCCATCTCTAATCTAAAATATGAAACCCTCTTCCCAGATAGCTCAATCGTTCTAAAAGATGTCTTATTCAGGTCTTATTGTCTTTAGATGTCTACAACCCTTCTGACATATAATTAAAAATAATCCATTCCATCTCTGATCTAAAACATGAAACCATCTTCGCAGATAGCTCACTCGCTCTAAAATATGTCTTATTCAGCTCTTATTGTCTTTAAGATGTGTCTTTAAGATGTCTTTAAGATGTCTAGGAAATCCTCTGGTTCCTAGAAAACATGTTCTAGACCAAGTGTGCTAACAGGGTTGTGATATTCTTAGAAATTTTAAATCTCTTTCTATCGGTAACTTGAACTTTTTCTGAAATCAATTAGGATTGTAATATATATAAAGTTTTAACTTTCGAGTTCATCTAACGTTAACATTAAACATTCAAAATAAAATTTATTATTGAATATTCGAACAATAAACGAATATTCATCTGTTTCGATTCCCCAAAGAATCAGACATATGGGCTTTATAGTAAATTTATAAAAACCATACTATTAGGAAAATAGTTGAATACGCGCCTGAACAGAAGAGTTGAATATATATAAAATTTGATTATATGACCTGGTTGGGGACCCATCGCTTAAATGGAAAAGGCATTTGCGGGCTTAACGCAGAAGATGCCGGATCGTACCCGGCTGGGTCCTATCTTTTTTCAACTCTTGGTTCAGTATCAAAACGAATTAGGTCCCAATTGCACCAAAATAGGGCAGTGACCTGATAAAAATTTTTAACTTTCGCGTTCATCTAACGTTAACATATATATATATATATTGACCTTCATCGTCAGTCTTTTTAATTAGAAATATTAATTGTCTCTGTTAACTCTCATCGGTTCAATTACCCGATTGGATATAGAAAAATTATTTTACAAGCTAGCCACATAAACGATTCGGTAAAAACGTATTTTTGATTGTATTAATTAAAAATTTGACCCGGGTAACAAGTTGGCACTTCTCTGGGGAATGAGCCCTTCTGTTATGAAATATCAAACAACTACCTGAACATACTTACTTATGACTTTTTAAATTCTTTTCTAAAAAGTTAATTTATAAAGTTAACATTGTGAATATTTCCTCTAATCAGTTGAGATTTCGAATAAACACAATCATTTTTAAAAATCAAAAAACTCAGCATAATAGAAAATAACAGAAAATTATGGATTTTCGAGAAAATGTTTATAGAGTGAATAGAAAATGAACGATTTTTTTTTGTTAATTATTTACTTGAAGAAGTTCTTTCGCGACAATCCACAAAAAAAGTTTTAGCCTCGTAACCACTCTATACATATGAACGGTGCTAAAATTTTAGGTTATGTTTTTTTGACGTGACTGTATTTCTCACACTACTATATCCTCTATGAATGGATCGTTTCTAATCCATTGATCTTATATCCCCTCCACTAGAAATAATCGCCCAAATATTAGTTTTTGATCAAAATAGTCAAAGTCCTTCAATGAAATAAGATAAAACAATGATCATTTTCCCACCCTTTCCCAATCTACCATATGTAAAAAATTTCATTTTTAATTTCAATTATTTCATGTTTGGTGTGGTAAATCGTCTTAAAATTTTACCAGTGTCTTTATTATGCTTTTAATGACTTATTCCAAGTTTCGAAGACTTCTTGAATTTTTGCATTTGTGAAAGAACTACCTTAAAGTTCGTAATAGGTGAACAAAATTGCTAGTGCGAAGTGAAATGGAAATGAAAACGGATAATATCATGATTAATATTAATTCCGTTTAAAATATTATTGACAATGTTTAATTCTTTGCTTTTGCTATTTAATAAATAATCATAAATTCTATTCATAAATCAAGATTTGATTATACATAAAAGAATCTATCTAAGCCGAAGTAAGAGAGATTATTTGAATTACTCGTCGTTATACCTTTATATTTTTTATGTAAGAAAGACAAATAGAAAAAAACAATATGCTTGAAAGTGGATCGGAACTTTTCCAATTTAATCGAGAAAGAGGAGAATTTACAGTCGGCGAATCGCGTCCCTCGCACAAAAGTCTTTTTTCATAAAGAGAATCTTGTGGAATGTTCGTTTTAGTGCCAAAATAATTTAGAGGTGGTTCATAAAAAAATCATTAATTTGGGCCTTTCTAGTTCATAAATTCCAAATTCAAATTTCAGAAAATCATAATAAATTGATTTTTCATTTAGAAAGCTCGAATGGTTGTAGCAAATGGCCACAATTTTTATACATCCGTTTACATTGGTATGATATGCACCTTTGTATCAAGTTTGTTTTCTAGACTGAACCATTAGCTGAAACAAATAAATTGACACGTTCTGATGTGGCCATCCACTTGACTTTACCATACACTTCTGGTTGAGTTTGGTACAAGGCTCTAGATTTTCATTTTTTATCCTACACCCCCCCCCCCTCCTCTTTAAACGGTTAGTTTTTGCATTTTTACACTTCTAGGGGCCTACTGATTATGTGTACAAACTTTGGTGAAGTTTGCTCAAATGGCCTAGATTTTTATTTTTGAGCCCCCCCCCCCTAATTTTGGCCCCAGAAAAAAAATATTTTCGTTTTAGGTTCATTTTATAGTATATTTCATTTTATGTTTTTTAGTTTTAAAATATTAAAATTTTTAATTTTTAACCCCCTCTCCACCCCCCCCCTTAAATCGATATGCACCAAAATATAATCAGCTCTTAATCTCAATGCACCAAAACTACATGTGAAATTTGGTTTTGATATTCACACGAGTTTTTGAGCTAGCTCGCCCACAAACATTTGGTAACGCACAGACTAACAAACAGACATTTTGACAAAACAGTTATTATCTCGAAAAATATAATTTTTTCATATTCACTTATTAGACCCGTTTTGTAGACCAATATGCCATGGTTTCGTCCATTTTTTTTAATCAAAATAGTTTCAGCCGTTTTTGAGATATTTCCAAAAAAATAAGCAAAAAAAAACACTTTTTTCATGCACGATTACAATATTTGACCATACCCTGTATGGTGAAGTAAAAATTAGCACATGACTAACATATACAGAGAGTAAAATGAAAAAGTTTTCATTTTTTCGGTATTTAATTTAATAAATTTTATAGTTTTAAAAACCAAAAAACACGCTTTTGTCAGTAAAAAAGTACAAAATAATGTAATAAACTTTTAATATTAGGATAAATATGCAATCTACCCTTGACAATATTTTATCTTCATTGCACTTTAAGGAACTTCGGGACAGCTTATCTATCTGGTTGATCTTTAAAAAAAAAATTGTATTTCTGCAGTCTACCTACTAAATTTTTTAATAAAAACATTGTTAAATTATGAGGTTAGTTTCGAATAAAAATCTTTGTTTTGATAATATTAATAAAAAGAATATTGGGATAAATTTTTTGTCATTATAAAAACATTTATTTAACACAAAAACGATTTCAAGAAATAGAGTTGTAATTCTACACTAGTGCTTTTTTTATATTCTGTTGGATGCAAATAACTTGTTGTTTTTTACATTTATGAATAACTAATTAACTAGACTGTTAAATCTATTGAAAAATATATCATTCGTTTTAGAAAAGTTGAATTATTGATTTGTATAAATTTCTTGAAAATGGTATAATGTGTATAAAAGCTATAACCCTTTTAAACTCTCGGTCCATTTACTTCCATGTTAAAAGGATAATTTTCAATAATTTATTTCTTGGAAATGGAACAGACGATCAACTTCAAATTTCGGGAATAAATATTTAATACATCAATGATTCGATGGCAAAAATTTGAAAAAAATGATAAACAGTCCCGAACCCACTTAAGCGCAAAAATATATAAATTTTTGTTCCATACTTTATATCAGGGGTCAGCAACCTTTTTCCGACTGCGGGCCATTTTCAAAATAAAATTTTTTATGCGGGCCGCACATTCAAATGTAACTTAAGTAGTGCTTTTATATCATATACGAGTATAAATATTATTAAAAATAAATATAGAATTTTTTTTTGTCATGCTATAATAACAATAATGTCAGAGAAAAAAATTTTTACAATTCTTAAAAGGAAAAAAAGAAAATACAATTCCAATTACATATGTATAAATGTGTAAATATAAAATATTTAAAATATTAAGGAAAATAGTTTATCTTTCATTTTATTCATTCATTAAAATTCAATGCGTTTTTGTTCTTGAATATTGTTTGATAATTCATTTAAGTCCGGTTGTGTTTGGGATACTGAGATCCTCAACAAGTTTTATAAATTTTCATCCGTCAATCCCGTTCTATATTTTGATTTTATGAAATTCATTCTCGAGAATGTTTGTTCGCATAAATAGGTGCTTGAAAAAATACAAATCATTGATTTTGCAAAATTTCTTAAATTGGGAAATTTGTTTTCTGGTAGATTTGAATAAAATGCAATTAAATTATTTTTATATACATTGTTAGATTGCAAATCAATCAACTCTAGTTGTAAATTCTCTGGTGGTTTTACAATATGAAATTTTAAAGGATTTTCAAATATTAATTTGTCCATTTCTTTTGCATAAAAATCTTGAAACCGATGACGAAAAATTCCATCCAGTACTTTTAGTGACTCAATAAAAATATTCGAAGGACATTGTTTGTCGTTTTTGTTAAAAACGATTGCAAAGTAGGAAAATTACAATTATTATTCTTTTCAAGTTGAGAAATAAACAATTTTATTTTAAGCTGGAAACTTTTGATTTCTGTAAATAGCTCGTTGATTAACTTTCCTTTGCCTTGTACTGTTATATTAAATTTATTGAGGTAAGTTGTAATGTCCACAAGAAAACGCTCTAAGTTTGTTGATTTTTCCTAAAATTATATTGGTGCTTTGGCGGGCCGCGCAAAAAGTTGCAAAGGCCGCGGGCCGCAGGTTGCCGACCCCTGCTTTATATGCTACATATTATGCCCCTGTAGGGTAGTCTTCTGAAATCCATCAATGTGAATATGATTGCATATGCTACAGGATTTATTAGATTATTAAGAAATAATTAATTTCAATTAATGCATAATGAGCTAATTAAAAAGAATAAGAATAGGATTTTTTATCCTGAAATTTATAAAATGTTTTGTCTGCGGGGCGAGCCTACTATTGAATTAACTCAAAAACTTTCAATTTTTTTTTATTATTATGTTGAAAAATGTCTGGAACATGGAGAAAAATAATTTCCTATCATATTTTTTCTGTTTACGTGTCTTGAATTTGGATATAAATAACTACGACATTTTAGAAACGAAAAGTCAAAGAAAGTTCGTTTTTGTGCTTAAATGTTTGTATTTCCAATGTAAACCCGGTTAGATTAAATTGAAAGTTTCTTTTTGCGGAGAGTAGCAGAATTTTTATAAATTAAAGAGATAATAAAAGAGTGTGTCTTCTGCTGGAAAAATAATTTTTTTAGTTTATTTATAACAAGGGCTTTATCACCTTCATCAGTCTATTGCAATTCATTCACAGGGAAGTGATATGTGAAAGTGAGAGACCACGTGGAAAACTCACTTTCACACATCAATTCCTGTCAATCAGTGATGAAGGGGGCAAATCCCTCGAAACTATAGTATCTTTATAAATAAATTAAAAAAGGTATTTTTCCAGCAGAGGACACTCTTTTATTGTCTCCTTTAACTGGTTAGATTTTGGGGTTTCCAGCTCCAGATCTTACGGGTAAATGCAAAATTATTCATTTAATCCGTTTCTATAGTGAAAAATAATAAACATTCGTACAGATGTTTTTTGAATTACCCTTTAATAAATCAATAAATAAATTGTTTGAATAAATTTTAATTTAAAGGAATAAACGATAGGGTTAGGCTGAAAATTTTTTATTTAAAAAGCGTTCATCGATTAATTCTTCTATAAAGGAATTAAAGGAGACAATATAAGAGTGTGTATTCCGCTGTAATAATACATTTTTTAATTTATTTATAACGAGACTATAGTTTTGAGGGCTTTGCCTCTATTGCAGTCTATTAAAATTGATTCACAGGAATTTATGTCTTTCATTGTCTCCTTTAATTTATAACAATTCTGCTACTCTCGGAAAAAAATACTTTCAATTTAGGGTAGATTGGGGTGAGACGCCGTATCACGTGGTTCACCCACACGCATGCGAGAAAACCGCTTGCCAGTAAGTTGGAATGAAGGCGCGTGCCCAATGTTAATTGTCTCCTTTAACTGGTTAGACTTTGGGGTTTCCAGCTCCAGATCTTACGGGTAAATGCTAAACTATTCAAAAAATTTCAATTTTTGAGATTTTAATCCGTTTCCAAATTGAAAAATAAAAAACAATCATACAGATGTTTTTTGAATTACACTTTACACAAATAGTTTTTGTTGATTAATCACAGTTTTAAGTGGTGTTTTTAAATGATTTTATTATCCCAATTGCTCTGGTAAATACCCGAAATCATATATAAACATACTTTACTTAGTCATATTAGCCTTAGTTTTGATAGTAGACAAATAACTCGGTTGTTTTAGTGAGTTTGAAGTGTGGGCTTTCTATTAGTCGGGTAATGACTCCCGTCTGCCAATGCTGCGCGGTGCTAGGAGGGCCGCCTTTTTGTCCAATGCTTTGGGGGAAGACGACGAACATTTTTTTGGGGTAAGATGCCCTAGTTTTCGCGTTGGTATAAGATCTTGCTTTGTATTACTATACATTTAAAATTAATTTTTGGAAACTATTCCGATGGTTTCTTTCCAGAAATGCCGCAGACATACATAAGAAAGTCTCTTCGAGGATCATGGAACGAAAATGACCTCCAAAAGCTTTCAAAAGCCGAAATATTACTTAAAAGGATAAAAGAACATTTTAAAAAATATAAACTAATGTTATACAGTTTAATAAACTGGAATTGATTTAATAAGACTTTGCATTGATTCCCCATAAGGCATCTTACCCCAAAGGAATCGGTCAAGATTGGGGTATTTTTACAAATTTTTTTTTTTAGATAAAAAATAGTTTTTCAAATGGAAACTTATTTTTATATTAATTACAAAAGTACATATATTGTTAATAAAATGGGTGCTATTTTATATAAAATAAATTTAAAAACTACGGCGCCTTTCCCCAGTCTACTATAATATAACGGAATTATTAATTCAAGCCTACCTAGTCATGAAAAAAAATTCACTTTTACTTCCAATTTTAAATTGACTTTTGATCTTTTTGCCGCAGTCATGGATGAAACTAGATTCGTAAAGATTTTTTTTGCTGAAAATCTGTTAATCACAAGCAGTATTTATTCAGGATAAGTAAAGGAAGCTTGTCAGAAGAGTAAGTTTGGGCAAGTATGCCAGCAGCAGGGGGAACATGCTAACTCTTGCAATAATAATATTTAGTTTCAATCTCGCGCCGCGAGACAATAACGACCGCAGCAAGGACCAGATGTTGTCTCTGCAGAGCATGTTGTGGTCTCAGCCAAGGGAGGGAATCACCAGAAACCGCCGCTTTTTAAGAAGGCCCACAGTTCGCAACAAGCTGAAGATCTTCTCAATATTTGATATATGAAATGGCAATGTATTTTCTTTTAGATCTATCCTGCTTGCATAATGGAAGAAGCCAGGTCGCGTTGCACCTGCTCTATTTTAATAAGGTTTACTCAAGCAAGTTGTGGTTCCTTTCAACAGATTAATCTAATTTACGACATTGCAGATTGTCGAAATGGTGAGAATATGGAGGCATTTATTGTGTTCGCTATTCTGGACGACGAGAAGCTCAATGTAAATGGGGTGGCGTACAATAGACATTTTACTCCCCTTTTTGGTTTGGGCGTCAAAAACCATTTCGTTTTGGCATAGTTAACACGAACAACAATACAGACAGACGAGATCTCTTTTTCATATAAATACAACTGCTTTTATTTTTACAAAATATTGGAATCGCTCCATGATTGTCAAACAAATATAAATAATTAATATATAGGTCATCAAGGGAGAATGGTATGGGTTCTTGGTGAAATATAAGTAGAGAAAATTTAAAAAAAAAATTTTTAGAAACTTTTTAAAATTTAAAATATAAAATACTAGGTAGAATTATTAGATAAAAATACTTGGTAGGTTTCACATTAAGATATAAAAAAATAAAACGAATTTATTTTTGGAGAATCTTTAATCTCGATATATATATATTTCGGGTGACTAACCCATCTTCAGGAGAAACAGAAGGTAACTGACCTGGATAAGTCGAAATTGAATACAAGTCAATGGTAATCCAGGTCAGTTGCCTTCTGTTTCTCCTGAAGATGGGTTAGTCACCCGAAATATATATATATCGAGATTAAAGATTCTGCAAAAATAAATTCGTTTTATTTTTTATATCTTAATGTGAAACCTACCAAGTATTTTTATCTAAAAATTTTAAAAAAATTTTCACCAAGTACCATTACCAAATTCCTTAAAAACTAATACTAGGTAGGTTTCACATAAAAAATTTACGGCTCCTAATACATAAACCACTACATTCGAACCCCGACTACAATGAGATTTTATTATTAAACCGTAATTATTTATACTTGTATTACTCAGAAAATTTTTTTCCGAATTCATCAGTGAAATTTTCATCTCAATCGGACGAGTAGTTCCCGAGTTAAAGCGTAAAAACGAAACAAACAGTCCAATAGCTAAAATTTGTATAGAATTTAATCTTTTGCTATTTTTATTTAAGTTATATGGTCGTGTCATAAAAATTCCTTTCTGAATAGAAATGAATTAAAGAGCAGGCAATAAATCATCAATTAGCCTATTGACCTAAAGAAGAAACAAATTACACACACAATTACACACACACATTTACCAACATTTCGCGGAAATTAACAAATTCGAAGAAAATAATCAAAATAATAGCAAAAACAAAGTTATTGATCAAATCGATCAATTCTTTTAAGTCGAATTATCTCCCAAACGCTTGTTCCAATCAAAAAAATGCATTTAAACTATTTTGTAGAGCGTTTCATGCTCTATAAATTTTATCTGAATAATTTGTATCTATCATCAATAGATAACGAGATATTTGAAAACAAATGAGTTTATACATTTTTTATGTTATGAAATTTTTAGTATTATATTGTATAGATAGAAATTGTTAATCAAACGCCCGGGTTATTGAATTTATTCAAAAATTGATTCAAAATGTTTTAGAAAAATTATTTTTGAGTATGATTTTTGATCAAAAATTTCTCATTTTTAATACTAAAAATATTTTTAACGTTAAAAAACACCAAAATGAACTTCAATAGTCTTGCAATTTTGGAATTTTGATTCTAAATAGGAATCCAGAATGAAAAAATCAATTCTTTAGAAATTCTAAGCATGAAATTTTTTTGGATGGATTCAACATTGCCGCAAAAACTTGTCGACTGTATCGAGTAATATAGTCAAGCAAAACCTACGACAGAGCTTAAAAGTGACGTCAGGGACAAAGCTGCTTGTAATAATAATAATTGAAAAAATAAAAAAAAAAACATAAATATACAATTTAGACATTTACCTGAATTTGTATTTTTTTTACTTTGAAAACGGCTCTCTTTTTCATTTTTTTCAAAATTTGACCCGTTAACCCAAATGAGAAATTTTTTATTTCGGGACCTTAATTGAATTCAAATAAAAATCGGTCGGTGGCCAGGTACTACCTATATTTATGTAAACAAAAAACAGGCCATCGCAATACTTCCCCATTATATTCTCTAGAATATAAATGTGAAAGTAATAATTTTACAGGAAGCTTTTTTTTAGATCTTTTGTTCTTATGTTTTTAGAGTTCCTTACAAAAATACGCGAACCCGTGTCAGTGTCGGTACACTGTCTGTCTGTCCGTTTGTAGCTTCTAAATTAAAGAGGTAGCAAATTTCCAATTTATTTGAATTCAATTTTTTATTCAATAAAATAGTTGACTCGTTTTGAAAAATTAAATTAAAAAAACTCTAAAATAGGAGGAACATAATAAGAAAAATCCTCAACTGTTACTCCATGTTACGTAAATTAGCTTTATAAATATCGATTTAAACATTTTCAATTAATTCTGGTAATTTATAGTATGATTTTGATACAGTCATTGAGCATGGGATATTTTTTTGAATATATTTCTAATTGATGTCCTGATTATTAATTAGGATTAGTAGTAAATGTATTATTCGAAATTTATTTTAAAACTTTGTTAAATAATATTGTTAAAATGACAATGAATCGTATGATTGTCAAAAGTAGTTGTTTCGCTTGGCTCCATCCACTCTTAAACGCTTACAGCTGGTTTCTTTTTATTTTATTTTATTTTATTTTATTTTTTTTTTTTACATTTTTACATTTGCATAAGTAACGGATTTCTCTTCCATTTTTTCGTTTTTCGTTGCATATCTTGAAAATGTCTCTTATAAGAACAAAAAAGTCGTATATACGTTTATATTATTTTTTTAAAAACTGAGAAAATGGTAACCGTCAAGTATACAGGTTCTGGTCTATTTATTCTCAGCAACTCAATTAAACGAGAAGAAAAATTGGAAATTTTATCAAGATCCGGTTCACTTTCGGGAAATTTTGGTGATTTGGAAATCTTCTTGCCTGACCAGGATTTGACCTCGAAAATCAGTATGGCAGTATAGTTTAATCAGCATAGCTTATCTTATTATATTAAACGAACAATTCTTATAACGATTTGCATGAAATTTACGGGTTAAGGGATTTTTGGGTTGATATTTCGATCTGTCAAGGTCTCATCTTCGGCTAAATTGTTTTTGAAGGGTTTTTTGTTAATTTAAATAAATATTTACATGTGGTATAATTACATTTTTATTCAATTTTCTTTTAATAATTAATTGGTTTTTTAATTTTAAATCCCACAAAACGATCATTACAAATATTATTATATATTAGAATTTGCCAAATTAATTGATTAAGGGTATTTTTCTATAAAATAATTCATTAAAATATCAATTTCATTCTCTTAAAAAATCCGACAATTCGAAGTATCGTGCCTCCTTCTTCAGGATTTAAAAGGGTCAACGAAAAAACCTCCGTGTATATTATTATATTATTATTAATTGCAATTACATTCAAAACTTTGTGGCCAGTAATACATCTTGATGATGGCCATAGCGAGTGTAAACGTTGGCAAAAATATAAATTAAATTTTATTTATTTTGGCTTCGAATAAAAATCGACCTTTTTATCTGAATTTAAAATGAAAAATAATATTAATATATCGCTTTTAACTCGAAACAAAAATTACCGAGCATCGCTCGGTGTTCCAGGTACTAGTTTAATAATACAAACTAATGTAACGAATTTCAGCTTGTTAGCTACAAATTTTTTGGTACAACTTCTTCTTGTATCACTATCATTACAAGAAAAATAGCTTTGTTAGCTTCCATATGTGACAATTAGTTTCATTTTTGATATTGGAAATTTTTTAAACAAAAATTTTGAATCTAGAAAGCTCAAAATCTAATCTTTTTTTTTTTTGTTTTTTATTTGGAAATACAAAATCTTACGAACATAATTTTCTTCGATCTTTGGTTCTTTAATTATCATTATTGCCGGGGAACTCGAACAGACAGACTCAAATGTAGACTTACAGACAATAAATGCAAGCTCTTTTACACGTTTCAGACATTATATGTACAAATAGACAAAAAATAAAAATAAATAAAATAAATTGTCGAGTAAATTTTCGTAGGTAGGCATTGACTGGACCTAGGGTATCTCATTTTCCGGTAAATAATAATTCCCGGGAAACGAAAGTATTTTGAAGATATTCCCGGGATTCCCGAGAAAACCGGGTTTGAATATTTAATAATTAAAATAAATTTATTAATTAAAAAAACAATTAAAATATTGATTTATATTTTCATTTAAACAAAAAACTTAATTACTAATAGAACAAAAAAAGTTATTTATCAGAAGCGTTTTTAAAACGAGGTCTGAGACAAACTAGCGCATTAACCGAATTGTCGTTGAGTCGAGTCCTAATTTTGGTGACAAAAAGGCTACCAGAAAATACTCTTTCACTTTCCATTGAGGTTGGTTTAATGCAAAGGAGACCATTTAAGAGCATTTTCAAATTTTTTGTTAATTTTCCACTGGCTTTAAATAAATTAAATTCTTTTAATATAGTCTTATATTCTGTATCTTTTATATTTTGTTTTTTGGTGCCTGGCATTTCTGATTCTAAATAGTTTTCCGTATCGGAAATCAATACGCTAAAACAAGTAGTTTTGGAATGTTTATTTTTCATAAATGTTAAAAATAATGCCGGGAATTGACTTTATTTCTCTGAAAATCGGGAATAGATATTTTTGCAGATTTCCCGGGAAATCGGGAACCAGAAATCCCGAGAGAGAAAACCTACTGAACACTTACGATAAAATTTCATTTTTAAATTATTGGTAGTTTTCAAATTAGACTGTACCTACTCACAAGACCAGGGCATCGAAACTTCTCATTTGACTGGGTCATTTTTGATACCTTATTTTAGAAAAAAAAACAGAAGTGGATCACAAATTTAAATACCAGTGGCACAGTCACCCAACCCCCCCTCTCCTGAGAAGATGCACCTTGAGTGAATAATGGAAAGATGATGAGGAAAAAAGCGATGTACGGATATGTGATGTCAATGTATTCCACAACAGAGCCGAAAACAAAAGATCTGTTTTGGCATTCTCAGAACGATGAGTTTGTATATGGATTAGTCTGCCGTCAGCTCTTAATACTCGATAATGAATGATGATGATCTGAAAGTAACATGCTGAATATGTATTCGGGCTGAAATGTGTATCATCGTTCAACAATAAACGATGATTTTTGAAATTCTTAAATCATAAAGTATAGGGTGCCTAAAAGTTCTTTTTACGGTAGCAAAACTGGATATTATTGGAAATGAGTTCTTATAAAAGAGAAGTGAGTCACTGAAAATTGACTGGTGGCTCACTATGTATGACTAAGGTTGCCAATTCTCCGGGTTTCAGTGAGTTATCTACAGGCTCCGGGTTTAATTATTGAAGTTATCAGCACATTATGGGATTAGAGGCTAGACGGAAAAAAGTGTGAAGATTTTCTGTGACGACACTTTCGTTAAAACGATTTTAAAAAAATTGCTTTTACAGGAGTGAGGAACGAACCCGGGACATCTAGCATATGAGCCTAAGTTTTTTTTTAAGTTTTTATTTACAATAAACATATACAGGTATATATATTACAAGATTAGGCAATAATTGACAGATTATATAATATACATTACATATTTTCAGTAGATTTGCAACCAGCTGCCTTGGATTATGGCTTATGTTGCTTTGATTTGTGTTCTTTGTGATTATGAAAAATTCATTTTTGATACATATAAGTATATATGAAATACTTACACCTAGATTTATTTTTATTAATTAATTTTGTTAAAGGGGGTTTTCACAGGAGAAAATTCAAAGTAACAAAAACCTGTTTTTTAGAAAGGATTTAGGCTTTTTTGGGCCTTTACATTAGTCGGTGATTATGCCTAGAAGCTATAAGTCTCTGCAAATCTGGGGGGTTTTCCATATGAATTTTGAATAATTTGTTTCGTGTGTTTTGTTAATTTTATGTGTTTAAGTTGATTATCATAAAATGATTTAGAAATTTTGAAAATATGTTTGTCTAATGAGTCTAGTGTTTAAGCACTGAGCCATTTTCAAATGATTAAAAATACATTATATGATTTTACTAGAAACATAATTTTTGATTTAAAATGATAATTTTACAGAGTTGCCAAGATTTTATATCCATGTTATTTTATAGAATTTTTTATATCCTTTTAGTTTCTATCCTTAGGATCCTTAGGATTCTAGAGAGCGATAGTGTCGCTTCCAAACATATGTCCTGGAACCACGTGATCTCCATCCATTTGACAAAACATCCAAAGGCCAAACCAAGAAATAAAAATATTTAAATCGAAAATCCTGAATAAAAAAAAAACTAAAAAAAAATTCCATTTTAATCATAAAGTATTTATTGAATTATTTTGAATAATTTAAAGTTTTAAAATAATAAACATTTTATACATAATTTGATTTTGAATATTTTATATATGAATTATACAATTACGAATAATTACTAGTTATTTTTGTTTTGTTACGCCAAAGAAGTATAACTTCTTACGTGCGTACATAAGTATCACACCGAATTTTTATTTCACCGGGATGTGCAAGTAAAATTGAATATGTACAAAATTATACGCAGACTATCACGTGTATCTAGTGTACCGTGTACGGAATAGGAATTTCTTCTTATTTACCAGTTTTTATTTTATACGTACATTGTCAAGTATGTTTTTTATTAGTTATATGCATAGTAACTCAAATCGTATTCATATCCCGAGTCACCGGTCCGAGGTGGTGAATAGGTCATTCACTGTCACTGCTGCCCGACTGTGGAATTCATTACCATCATTCACCCGTTCATCTTCATCATCACTTATCTTCAATCGTGGTCTCTTGGAATGTATTCGCGGGGGCGGGTCTCGGGAGTGAGCGTCTCTTTTTTGGCGTCTCTCTTTTATGGTGTATCTTTTCCCTCCTGCTGGCTCTCTCACCTTCCTCTCAACTTCCTTTCGCTGGAGCTTTCTTTCTTTCTTTTTCGCACACACTTGTTTTTATTTTTCTCCTCTTTGTTTTATGTTAATTATTATTTTTTACTGCTCATATGAGGCAAACTGCCTCAGAGCATTGTGTAAAGTTAAATTGTAAGAATTATGAATGAATAAATAAATAAATAAATAAATAACTATTCTGTGATCATTAGAATTGTATTTAATTTGTAGGAAAGTTAATTTTGAATTTGTTAATTTATATAAATAAAAAATTCCATATGTATGTATGCAAGTGTGTCTTTTTGGGGGTTTTTTTTAGTCATCGTCTCCGGGGGAGAATTAGTTCTGAGGTAGCAATCCTATGTATGACCCGCTATCACTGCACTAGATTTACCAGCTTTTTGCCAAATAAGAACATTGAACGTGAAAACTTTCACCCACTAGGTTTCCATAAGAAATTTAAATTACCAGCGTGATCGAATTTTACCTATAGAATAAGAATATTGAACATTCTTGAAATTTGAAACGCTTCAACATGATTATGTTTGCATTTCGTCCACTTCGTGTATTGTTTCGTTCTTTTCATTTTAATGGATTGAGTCATTAAAAGATTTAAACAAATATTTTAGATAATATCCTTGTAGCTATGAATTAATATTTGAGAAAATTTCTCTTTAAACTTTTTATTCTGATTCCTAATTAAAAAGTTATAAGATTTGAAAGTTTGCAAAAATATTTTCAAGAACATCAAAACAAATTAGGTCATTGAAAGTTAACTTTGGATTTATTCGAATTATTTTCCAGCTGATGTCGACTAAATCACTCAATAGTTCTAGAAGAGAGCAGCCACAATGTACCTTGTAGTTATTGTACAAGTGGACGTGTATTAAGAAACACTACAATATCCCTCGCCATTGAGTCCGCCTGAGGGTGATCTCCCCTTCGGGTTTGTTCATCCCTAATCGCCACTCACCATCCTAAGCTTTTTGAAAACATCTTTAGGCTCGATTCGATCAGAAATCGTTAAGGAAGAATTTCAGATCCCAGGGTCCCGGGGTAGGAGAAGCAGCTGCTAGCCGGTACCTCGCTCCCATCTAGGCTTGCCAACTAAAAAAATATACTTTCCGATTTCTAGGATGAAAATACGTAACTCAAAGTTTGTTCAAGGGACATAACATAAATAAATATCTATTATATCGTCACCCCATTGCAAGAACTATGTAACTCCAAAAAATATTTATTGAGATACCTGCCTATTTCATAGTTAAAAATACATTTGAATTGTTATTCATAACTGTAATAATAATAATCAAGTAGTCATATTAAGCAGTTTATTCAGATAAGCACTTTAAACATGCCTGGTCTGGAATAGGTAAAACATTTTCAGCCCATTTTTCAAGAACAGTAAAAATCGAGTACCTAGTTCTTGCAATGGGGTGACGATATGTTAGGTCCAAAGACCAAAAACGCTCATGGAGCGAAAAAAACACCCACAACGCGTTGTCGCTAACTTAAAAAGGCCAAAACACGAAATTTGCGTCGTGGCTCTCTTGTTAATTGACCACTACGCGTTCTGAACGTTAGCTGATTCACTGGCAACGGGAGCATTGCAAACACCCGTTGAGTTTGTGTTCATTTTTTAATTTTGATAGCCATTTCCGAGTGTGAACATCTGTGCAGTCAAACCTAAATAAAAAAAAAAACATCTGTGCGCAAATCATGGCTAGTAAAATGAGCATATTTTAAGATAAATTAAGTAAGACAAGTACTGTTCATAGTTTTTTACTGAGTTTTTCAGTCAAAATTTTTAATTACGATATATCGTTTAAGACCACGATACTGCTTTGCCGATAGACATTGGTTATTTTTTTTAAGCAACTGAGTCTGTTTTGTTTCTTGAAGTAACGTTTCGTATTGTTCAAAACTCGGCAAGAAACTGCGATCAGTACTTGTCTAATAGGGCTAGATTTTTTCCTCACAATTGGTCCATGACTAAATTGCCAAATTTCATATTCCTATTTCTTTTACCGTGCCAAGTTACAACCAGAAGCCAAAAATAGGCTTTTTCGTCACTCACACACTCATAAAAATTCTAGAGTACATCCGCTGATCCTAGAATTCTAAAATTTGGTCTGGTAGAGTTTGGGGTACAATTAAAGTAGTTATATGACCAAATGCATTTTTTTTTAGGATTTTTTTGATATTTAGACAGATTATTATTTAAATAATTCTGAAAAATAAAATTTATGAACAATATAGTTCCGGAGATATTAAGTTCCAAAGATAAAGTTTTTCAGGATCTTATACATTGAACTATACGGGATACTGGAAAGTTTATATATATATATATATATATATATATATATATAATTATAATTAAGAAACTCTTCTTACGAACTAAACTAAACCAACATTAAACAATAATAAATAATAAATAAATAAACATTTTAAGAAAATTTTAATTCATAGTTACAACACAGTTTCTGAGATAATGATTAATAAATAATGAAAAATATATCTCATCCAAGTAGGAAAGGATTACACTAAAAACAAACTGGCAACAACGCATTTATTTAACACAATTTAGTACACTTAGTACGTTTTTTCGCTTCAGCCCATTGCCGTAACAGCTTTCAATCGCTTATTAAGAACTTTTTGTTTTATAATTCTCCCTTTATAATATACTTTAACTGACATTTCTATGATAAAATATATACAAACTCGGACGGTGTTGTTAGATTTTTCAAACGAGCACTTAGTTATATAAACAGTACAAAGTTTTGGGCTTATGAATTATGAATCCTAACTATCTGTAGGTACTATATACTCTAGCATTAAATTTTTGCTACTACTGTCGCGAAACAAGTACTTTAAAGAGAAAAATCGAAACTTTCCCTTCTTCAGGACCTAAAATGAAACGATGAAATTTATAGACTTAATTAACATATATTGAAAATACACTGATCTTATAATAGAATGCTGAAATTTGGCATATTGGTAAAGAGGAGATTGAAAACCCAAAACTTTCCCTTCTTCGGAGCACAAAATGAAGGGGTTGAAATTTATAGGCTAAATTAAAATCAAATTTACATCTACTAAGTCTAAATTAAGCAATTGTTTTATCGAAATAATATCCTAGAAAAAAAATCTATTTCATTGCGCTAAATATGTAGAAACAATAATATTTCTCAAAAAAATTAACTAAAATATTTTACTTCTCAATAAAAATCGCATAAACAAAAACTTTGTTTCATAGACAACCAAATTAAGTGTTAAAAATACGAACTTTTATAATTTGATCCTAGAGACTTGAATTAAAATTATAATAGTTTTTTGTTTTTTTTTCTTTATTAACAAACGATATTAAAAGTTCTTAAAAGTTTTCTTCTTTAGGTTCTAAATAATTAGAATCAGTCTAGAAGTTTGAGAAATCAATAAGGATTTAAAAATATATTTAATTTTGAATACAACGTACAAATACTAATAAAATAGTTTAATTAATTTATAGACACAATTTAAAATCTTATTGAAAATGTTTGATTTCTGATAGGATCACGCCCTTTGGTTTAGAGCAGGGGTGTCCAACCTTTTGCTCTATACGAGCCACATTTGAAGAAATAAAATTCACTCGGGCCGCAGATATATACTAATTCTATTGATATTTGTTAATCAAAAAAGAAAGTTAATAATGTAGAATAATGATATTCATCATGACAAAGAGGCAAAAAGGGCATAGCAAAACATCTTTGAGTTCTTTTCATTCAGGATTTTGTTTTTAAATCAATTAGCACTTAAAAAATTTTAATTACTGAACTAATAAATACGATTATTTTATAGTATTTTAGTGTTTAGGAGTGAGAAATTAATATAATTTATCTTTTTATGTTTAGCTCCTTCGTATTAATAATAGAAAATTTTGAAATGGATAAATGAAATTTAATAAATGTTCATGTTGAATTATTTATTATTGTGAGTTACTAGATTCGCCATTGGTTGGCTCATCAGACCTATTTACATTTTTTGTTTATAAAATTTTTTTGGTTGAACAATACATTTCACTGGGAAATCACAGATAACATCACAATAGATCAGTTTTTATCCATTCATGACGGACCAGTTCCAGAAAGAATACATTCGACGAGAGACAGTCCAAGAGTTAAAAGTGGTTAAATACACTGCCCAACAATGAAAATGCTTCGGGCTCAAAAATAGCTGATTCTTATGTATTTCCACCTGCTGAATTCAAAAATCACCATAAAGATTACCGATTAGCTCTTGTTTTGGAGATATAATCGATCAAAACGGTGAAAAAGACCATTTTGACCTATTTTCGAGTTCCGTTAGATATTAAACAACAATATTTGAGATCACAATATTTTGTTGAACTAATAGAAAACAGCTTCCTCTTGGATTTACAAATTACCACTTGTTTGTAGCTCAATTAGAACTCGAGTTATAACTAAAAAACTAAAACTACGTGATTATAAAGGATAATAAACATTAATAAAGTAAAGGGAGTGTAGTTTCAGAGTGAATGAAATAAAACTGAAAGAGGTGTATACAATCTCAATATATTTCGGATTATTATTCCATCATCAGGAGTTTACAGGTTAAAAACTAATCTGTAAATTCCTGATGGACTAATAACACTGGGCAACAAAAAAGAGGCAAGCTAAAAAACGACGATCTGATGAAGGCACCACATAAATCTCTTCAGACACGACCATCTGTGAAGTATTATTCCAGCAATGTAGAACTCTTAGAATGTAACTACAATTTATAAAAAAATAAAATTCACTTTCAATGTTGTTAGCATATGTAATTAAAATGTATCTTTTTCTCTTGATCCGCCACCTACTGTATTTCACAGAAACTAGAGCTAAGAAAAAATTTTCATTGTCATATTCGTTTTTCTCAACCCAAAATTGGTAGGAATTGACTCATCAAGTGCTCGAAGCATTTAAAAATTATTTTTTTGTTGCCCAGTGATATTTAAAAATAGTGTCTCCATCTCAAATCACATCCGCAAGGGACGACCCACCAAGATTGGGTTCTCACTTAGTGTGAGCATAATTGGTGTATGATCAGAGCTCAATTCATTATTTTCCTCTATCATAATGTAGTTAGAGTGTACATTCTTGGTAATGAAAAAGTCTATCAGATCTGGTTGTTTGTTTTGATCCGCGGGCCAGTACGTGGTGTGAAATGTTATCTGTGATTTCCCAGTAAAATGTATTGTTGAAACAAAAAAATTTTTATAAACAAAAATGTAAATAGGTCTGATGAACCAAACAATGGCGAAACTAGTAACTTACAATAATAAATAATTCAACATGAACGATTATTTTAGTAAATGGAAATATGAAATGAAGAATAATTTTTAAATATTCGAAACTTGATTATTTTTTTACCTGATGGTTGAGCTTATAATTTTGCTTTTAGTGAATTTAATTCTTGAAAATAGCTTCAAGTACGGAACTATTAGTAAATACATATTTCTAAAATGGGAATAAATATTCTGAAGCCAGGAGTATTTGTTATTGTGTTATAATTTTTGTAAAATTCTAATAAAGAGACATTTTAAAAATTTTTCTTTCAGTTCAATGCCTGATTGCAGTTCCATAAGAAAATCTCGAGGTAAAATATTTATAGCTAAAACAAATGTAGACAAAATATGCCAAAATTGTGATTATTTATTCGAAAATCTTGATAAATTTTTCACATTCAAAATTGAGCCCTGGTATACTGATTATATTTTGGAATATCTGGTTCAAAAGGCACAAAATATTTTTTGAATTATTATATTGAAATTTTAAGAGGATGTTATAGTCTATGTCTAGCCATAAAGCAACAATTTATATTTAAGTTTATTAATCATTACCACAAGGGCAGCTCTAGTGTACCGAATCTTGAATTAATTTTTACTTTTTTATTATTTAATGTGCGGGTGAGCGATTTTTTTATTTGAATCTGATCGATGAAAATAATGACAAAGAGCGCAAATAAAATGATCTCTCTTTCTTAGAACTAAGAGGTATTGCAAGGATGGAAAATACAGTTCAACCCTGTTTCAGACTATTAGAGATTAATATCTTAATTTCTAATATTCTAGGAATGGCCTTTTGGGCTCGGACCAAAACGATACTCGTTATAGAGAGAGAGAGAATATTCAATTGGACTTCATTAAAGAAAATACTTTTTCCCAAACATCTTTTAGTTCATCTTTCACGATTAATTTTTTTAGTGAAATTTATAGATTTTAAATGAAAGTCATGGGTCGAGTACATATAAATTAATTCACTTTTTAATCTCATAAAATCAAAGTATTTTCCACAAGATAGCTGAAGTGATTAAAATAGGAAATCTGGAATAAATTTGCTCAAGCTAAAAAAGCTCCGTAAATGTTAAATTTTATATTTCTTTAAATATAGTTTTTTATTGTTAAAGGATAAATAAATTGAATTGCTTCTTTCCAGTAATTTATTTTATTATGGTTAATCCAAATATTTCGAGAGCGCTCTCGGCATCTCTTATTTATCCTTTAACAATAAAAAATTAATATATCCAGTACACACCAAGCCAGCAAAATTCCTATAGATATATAGTATTTATTGAAAGATTTTTTGGAATCCATTGTTAGGTTTACTGGGGGTAAATTTTTGTCGAACAGTGGAATTAATTATGGAAAGATTTTGAAGTAATTTTTTTGTTTGACTTTTTCAAAAAACATTGGATTATGCATAGATCTTCTCTTTTTAGATTGATCTTCTAAAATGTATTTAGAAAAATAAAAATGGAAACTCCAATAAGCAAACAATTTAATTATAAGAAAGAATTGTTTTCACCCTTTCGGAATAATTTATAAAAGTTGAAAATTTTAAATAAATTATGAAACAGCGCAAGAAGAGAAAAGCTCGCCCTGGGGAGCAGACAGGCCAGTCAGTGGCTGGGCTGGGGTGCATTAGGGATTGCCCGAGTAATTAAAAATTCCACCGGATCTGTTTGACACGCTCTCAGACCAACATTAAAAGAAATTAGATTCAAGTTAATTGCCAATATGCTAGAATGTAAAATATGAAACTATAGGCCTTAGCCAGGAGAAGCAAGTGGAATGCTGAGACAATCGTCTCCTCCCGTTTCCACCCACCCACCCACGCGTCTTCTCCCGTCTCCTTCCCAAAACATCTTTCCTCACGTAACACACACCAACCCGTACAGCACAGAGACCAAAATAAAACCCAAATGCAACTTTTTTGATTGGTTGAATTATAGTCTTTATATAGTTTTAATTAGGTTGAATTACGGTTGAAACCATGAAACAATTTTATTTCTTTCTAGAGGAAATATATTTTTCTAAACAAAAAATATTTTTAATAGAAATATTTTAAAAATCGGATAATAATTTGAAAATACAAAGATCCTTGTGAATTTTGAAGTCGATATTTATGAAAATACTCTAAATATTTGAAATTTCAAGGATGCGCTGCATCCACAGCATCTGTGGACCGCACCCCACTGATTATATTAATCATAATAAAAGAATTAAAATTTTCTAAAAAATAAGTTAACAATTTTTACCCACCCTATATGACACTTTATAGACACCCTGTAGTGTTATCTGAATAATTAGGGATGATCTGGTATATGTTTTACCCTCCTCTAATTTCTATGTTCACTTTATTTATTATTTTCTTTGCAAAAATAAATATTGGAATTATCATTTTCCGGGAATTCGATAAAGGCAAAAAGTCGACCAGTTTATCAAAATATATTTTAGTTTAAAACGAGCCTTCCTCACGGCAAATTGGATTCTTTCCTGAGCATTTTAGAAGATTATTCGATGTTTTCAACCACAGCTAGCCAGAAATAGAGTAAGTAAATGCATCTAAACTGCTATTAAGAATTGTTGATTCTATGTTACGCCATAATGTTCTAATTACTTTACAAATTAACTAAAAAGTTGAAAATAATTAGTAGAGATTGTGTAATAAAGATAAAAGTAAATAAATATTATATGCAATATTCATTTACTATGAGTTAAGGATTCTAGGTCACTTGTTTCACATTAAATTTAATGTGAACAAGTGACCTAGAATAATTACCTCATAGTAAATGAATATTGCATATAATATTTATTTACTTTTATCTTTAAAAAAATTAAAAAAAAAAAAAAAAAAAACCACCACACAAAACACCACAATCTCTACTGATTATTTTTAAAAAATTAAATGAAAAAGTGAAAGTAGCTTCAAAACTCGGTACTCTTTTCGGTTAATGCTTTGTTATTAATAAATTAAAAATTGAAGGAGACAATAAAATAGTGTGTCTTCTGCTGGAATTATAAATTTTATTTATTTATAATTCCAGCAGAAGCATATTTTCTATTGTCTCCTTCAATATATAAAAATTCTGCTACTCTCGGCAAAAAAAACTTTCAATTTAATAAATTAAAATATAATAAGCTATTAAAATTTTACTTTTGAATTTAATCAACTTGAAATACATTTAATTTATTCAATAATATTAATTATTGGGAGGGTGTCAGTGACTGAGATGGGGGCGGAGTGATTGATCATCTGATTTGTGCAGGAATCTTATTCCTTCTCACCCCAGCATAGGTAAAACGAAATTCTTTTTAACCGACTTCAAAAAAGGAGGAGGTTCTCTATTCGACTGAATTTTTTTTTTTTTTTTTTTTTTTTGTGCCTATGTTACCTCATATCTCCGCCAATTGTGAACCGATTTTGAAATTTTTTTTGTATTGGGTTCAGTCTAGCTTCCGATTGGTCCTATTTTTTTCATAGGTATTAGACCTTTTTTGTTAGGTTTGTTCAGGCCTAACTTCTTTGTTTATGAACCGATTTCGATGATTCTTTTTTTATTGGAAAGGGGGTATGTTAGGGATGGTGCCATATTAATTTTATCAAGTTCTGATGATATGATCACTATTAATAACATCACTAAAAGAGAAAAATAAAAATAATTTTTAAAGAAAAAAATAAAAACCGACTTCAAAAAAATTAAATGCAACAAATAAAATACACTAAAAGGTATAAAATAATTATTATCTTATTTAGTTACAACTAAACTACGAAATATTAACATGAAATTACTTTTTGAAGACGGTGCCAAACATATACCTTTTATGAATCGCACTCGACGGATCTTACTTAGTACGTTTGGAGGGTACACTCGCTTATAGGTATAGTTTGTGTGGCACCGACTTCAAAAAGTAATTTCATGTTAATATTTCGTAGTTTAGTTGTAACTAAATAAGATAATAATTATTTTATACTTTTTAGTGTATTTTATTTGTTGCATTTAATTTTTTGAAGTCGGTTTTTATTTTTTTCTTAAAAATTATTTTTATAATATAGGTACATAATTCAAACAGCTATGCTGTAATATGATGTGATTCGAAAAGAAAATCAAATTTTTTTACTGTCACATGTATGGGGGGAGGGGGGGGTTGAAGCATTTGAACCTTTATATAGACGAAAGACGAATTATTATTTCTCCTTAAGATTCAACATCTTATCTACTCTCGATAAACTAAATCTTTTCAATATAGATTTCATCATAATTTTATGTTTCAATTCATTTTATTGTTTATGTTTTGTTTATTTTCCCTAGGTTTTTTATATACTTCATAACCAAAATTTATTTTATTAAAAAATAATATAATTAAAAAAAAATTGGCATGTACTGATGTGGCTATCCACAAGAATTTACCATACAGCCTGACCCCTCTCTTTTACTTATATTTAATAAAAAAATTTATTATCAAATAGGGGTTAGTTTTTGCATTTTTAGACTACTGGGGGTCACTGATTATGTATACATAATTTGATTGAGTTTAGTACAAGGGCAAAGATTTTCATTTTTTGGCCCTACACCCCGCCCCCTCCCCATTTTGGGGTGTTGTTTTTGCATTTTTAGACTTCTAGGGGCCCACTGATTATGTATACAAAATTTTGTCGAATTTGCTCAATTGGACTAGATTTTTATTTTTTGATCCCCCCACCCCTTTTAATTTTGGCACAGGAAAAAAAAATATTTTCGTTATTTTATGTTCTTCTTATAGTATATTTCATTTTTCTTGAATTTTTTAATTTGAAAAATATTATAATTTTAATTTTTGACCCCCTCTCCACTTAATTTTTGGTCGATATGCACCAAAATCTAATCAGCTCTTAATCTCAATGCACCAAAACTACATGTGAATTTTTTTTGATATTTACAGTAGTTTTTGAGCTAGCTCATCCACAAAAATTTGGTAACGCACAGATTAACTAACAGATATTTTGACAAAACAGTTATTATCTTAAAAAATATAATTTTTTCGATGTTTACTTATTATGGCTTTTTGTAGACCAAAATGCCTTGGTTTCTTCCAATTTTTTTAATCAAAATAGTTTCTGCCGTTTTTGAGATATTTCGAAACAACGAAGCATAAAAAACACTTTTTTCATGCACGATTACAATACCTGGTCATACCCTGTATGGTAAAGTAAAAATTACATTTAAATCACAATATTTATAAAAAATGAATGATACTTATAAAATACCTATCCCTTCCTGCCGTGTCGTCTTCCTTTCGACCGCTAGTACATATCGTTGGAGTGACGTCACCTCTACAGATTCCCCCACCACGGTACCTAACTATTCCCCTAATGCGATCGGAATTTTCGTAACGCTCGAAAATTGTAGCCCCTTCATCAAAAAAGTTCATTTAAAAAAAAAAAAATATTTAAATTGAATAGTTTTCTAGAAAAATTCAAAAAATTGAAAAATTACAAATTTTATTTTTGCTTAGAACGAAATCAGGAGAAAAAATTAACTTTTCTGAATGAGCTTTGGACATAAGAGCAAACCAGCCCCCGAGGGACATTGATAATAAGAATCGATCCGGACCTCACGGGTCTATTAATTTCCGGCTAATTTCATCAAAGGCAGGGAGAAAAGAACTCTTGATTCCCCTAATCTTTATCACATCTACAAAATACTTTCGTGGTAGTTTTATCCAATTAAAATTTTTACTGTATATATGGTATACAGGTTGTATCTGTAATGCTCTGAGAAAACTCAGGAGGTGCTTATATGGATCAAAATAAAAAAAAAAATTCATATAAACATATGTCTAAAAACTTTTACCAGCCATTCATCATTTTTTTTTTTTTTACTCAATAATTTATATCTCTGGAACGGCTTGACTAATCGACTTGAAATTTTACTCGGAATTCATCATGTAAAAAAGATCTAGCTTGTAAAAAAATTTCAATTTAATCCTATTATCCATTTCAAATGTTTCGGTTCTTAGTTTCATCTAAGAATTTTATACGGCCACCAATTTCAAACAAATTATTGGATCAAATTTCTTTCTTTTTCTGAACTAGGTCTTTACAGTGATGGCTTCATATTTCAATTCAATTCGTCAAACCCGTATAGCACAGAGACCAAAATAAAACGCAAACTCAACTTTTTGATTGGTTGAATTATAGTCTTTATATAGTTTTAATTAGGTTGAATTACAGTTTCTAAACGGTAGTTATGTCTCGTTTTTTCCGTTTTGCAACTGTTGTATTATCTGTTGTTAAATTATAGTCGCAAAGATTATAATGCAACCGTTCCAAACAGGTTGTCGCCAACATTTTTGGCACCTATTTGCAACTGTTTATTTATAATTAAATATTTCTTTGATTTGATTAATATAATGAATAATTACACAATTCTTTAATAAAAAACAACATGTTGATTATTGTTTTTTATTAAATAATTTTGTAATTATTCATTATATTATTTAATTATAAATAAACAGTTGCAAATCGGTGGCAAAAATGTTGCCGACAACCTGTTTAGAACGGTTTGCATTATAATCTTTGCGACTATAATTTAACGATAATACAACAGTTTCAAAACGGAAAAAACGAGACATAACTACCGTTTAGAAACCGTAATTCAACCTAATTAAAACTATATAAAGACTATAATTCAACCAATCAAAAAAGTTGCATTTGTGTTTATATTTTGGTCTCTGTGCTATACGGGGCCGTTCGAGAGAAATACATTATTAAGTTAAAAAATAAAATAAAAAATGGTGAATGGCTGACAAAAGAAGCAATTTCAGACATAAGTTATATATTTATTTAAGAAAAATAAATTTTATTTCAATTTTCTTTAATTCTGGGCGCAAATGTAAATCGATCCTTATACCTGAATATAAAATTAAACATGATATTAATATATCGTTTTTAGAGAAAGCAAATTACCGAGCAACGCTCGCTCCGCCAGGTACTATCATATTTATGTACCTAAATAGCTATAGGCAAAACAGTTTATTATCAGAATTTATTTTTTGTTCCTCTATTGTATATTTGTTGTTGTATGTGTTCGTATCAATATATAGATTTTTTGACTACTATTTGATCCCTTACGCCACTTTCGCCCCCTTTTCAGATGTTTCGCGCCTTTCTTGTGTTACCACTGGCGAACGGCAAAATAAATATGTTAGATCAGCTAGGTCTGTCTGGCCTTGTGGTCTTTCAAAAAAGACAGAAATAATTTTAAATGATTAAATAATGTAAGAGCTAATATGAATTTTTTTCTATTAACTTAAGTACTAATATAAAATTAATTGAATTAAAGGAATTTTAATTAATTATTTTATTTAAAAATTTAAGAATATTGTTATTAAAATAAGCTGAAAAAATTTAGAGTGGTTAATAAATTTAATTTTTAGGAGAGATATAAAAATAAATATTATATTAGAGCTCTGTATAAAATATAATATTAGAATAAATTAAAATTTCTTTAAAAGTAAAACTTTTTTTTCTCTCTCTCCTTTATTTAAGGTCGTTTTTTATGCTCCTAAGGCCATCAACGACCACCTTCAAGATACAATTATTATTACAACATTTCATTTTTGGATATACATTAAAATAAAAGTAAAGGTAAAAATAAAAGTAAAACTTTATTTTCTTAACAAAAGTCCGAAAATGAGAGGTAAGATGGGACCCTTTGTATTACTTCACCATTTTTGGAAGGGTTCATAAATTTAAATTTTAGTAGAGATATAAAAAGTAATGTTATATTCGAGCTCTGTGTATAATATAATATTAGAATAAATTAAAATTTCTTCAAAAGTAAAACTTTATTTTCTTAAAAAAAATCCGAAAATGAGAGGTAAGGGGGGACCCTTTGTATCACTTCACCATTTTTGGAAGGGTTCATAAATTTAAATTTTAGTAGAGATATAAAAAGTAATGTTATATTCGAGCTCTGTGTATAATATAATATTAGAATAAATTAAAATTTCTTCAAAAGTAAAACTTTATTTTCTTAAAAAAAATCCGAAAATGAGAGGTAAGGGGGGACCCTTTGTATCACTTCACCATTTTTGGAAGGGTTCATAAATTTAATTTTTTATATTCGAGCTCTGTATATAATATAATATTAGAATAAATTAAAATTTCTTTAAAAGTTAAACTTTATTTTCTTAAGCAGGCGCGGAGGGAGGGGGGCCTGCCCAAAACCGAAAATCATGGCAACGAAACAAAAAAATTGGGAATCCCTGCCCTAACGGATTAATTCGTCGACCCAAAAAACCTCTAATAGTCATTTTCGAGAAACCGATTCTATATATATATTATTTTATAATAATAATAAAAAAAGATTTAAATAATATAGATAATAACAAAAATGCAGGCCAACAACTTGAATGAGAAATTCGTGAAAAGTTTGCGAATTTCGCCAGAACTAACTAAAGGTACATGGATAAGCTATAATCGAATTATATTCATATTTAGCAAACTTTTAACAAGGATTTTGATGCTAACGCTATAACTTGTTGAGAAATAATTGTTTTGTTATTTAAGAGATTCTCATTTGTCTGCGAAGACGGATTCAAAATAAATTTCTATTCAAATGGTGTGTGAAATCATTAATTTGCGCAGCCCAATTGCATTCAACCTGGAGTTCGGAATGTCTTCAGAAGTTTGAAACTATAATTTGATTCCATATTGATGGATTGTATCAGATAGTTAAATCAAGATTAAGAACGCAGCTCACGTAATAATTTCTACTGTAACATCTAATTCAACACTGCAAACATAGATTAAGTCACGTGAATACTTTATATAGAATCAAAATTGGCAAAGTTGTTTATATTTTATGCGAAAACAAGCTTCCCTTCTTGCGTTACAATGATTCAACTGGAAACTTCCAGAATTCATTTCATATTATAATATATTACCTGCGAAGTCCGCCTTCGGCGGGCATCTTGCTTACCAGAAGGCTAAGCCCCCTGGACACCGTAGTGAGTTAAAAAAAAGAAAAAATGCTGGTGTGTACTTAAGGTACTTGTTCCGCCAAATGCGTTTTCTTAGGATTTATTTGAAATTTATACAGATTATTATTTAAATACTTCTGCATCGATTGGTAGCAAAACGAAATTTAGGAACAATAAAGTTCCGGGGATATTAAATTTCAAAATTCGAGCTCTTTAACATTGCTCTATACGGGATATCGGAAAGTTTCCATACATATTTAATTATAATCAAGAAACCAACATTAAACAATAAACAAGACATATTTTAAGACAATTTTGATTCATAGTTACAACACAGTTTCTGAGATAATAATGAATAAATAATGAAAAATGTATAAAAAAATTTATACTAATACAATTTTGCAACAGCGCATTTATTTAACCAGCGAAAGATGAATGCGCTAGATTTTTTCAAAATTATAATTTTCATAAGGTGTAACGTATGAGTTGATTACGTTTGTTAAAAAATAACAAAACGATTTTTATAGAAATTTAAAATGTATTTTATCTGTCATTTTAATATAAAAATATTCAATCTCTTACAATGGTGCCAAATTTGTCAAACGAGGACAGGATTGGCTAGAATCGGTACATAAACAGCAACAAGTTTTGGGCTTATGAACTATAAATCCTTATTGTCTGTTCTATATACTCTAGCATTAACTTTTTGCTAGTATTGTCGCGAAACAACTACCTTAAGCAGGTTTTGAGTTATTTGAAAAAACCTATTTTTTCGATTTTTTTTTCAATAGTAAAATTGAAAATTAGCAAATGGCGATTTTCCCCCAATACTTGCGAGTAAAAGGGATGAATAAACAATTTAGTAACGGTTCCCAGATGGAAAGCCGATTTTTAAGAAAATAAATAAAACTGAAATCATTTTTGTTTTTGAAAATTGTCCATCACCAAATTTTGTCAGAAAATACCTTTTATAGGTACTCAGGAATTTTTCAATTTTTTTGAAGTAGTGGAACATTATGAAAAAAATTAAAAACGATTTTTTTTATATAACCTTGCGTTTAAACCTACTAATAGGTACTCTTTTGCTGGTAGAAAAATTTATAAAAAATAACTTTTTAACCAAAAAATACATACTGCACTACAGAAATACTAAGAAAATTAAGAAATATATTACTCCGAAAAATTAAGGGTGCCAAAAAATGACGTTAATTTTTTTTTCATGAAAAAATACCTTGGAAAAAAATGATATAATATTTTTTTATACTATTGGCTATTATTCAGTTTTGTAATAATATATTTTTTACTTTCAGATTTATATTCTATAGAAAATAGTAATGTGAAGTATTATGATGCCCTGTCTGGGTCCTGACTCTTTGAGAGCTTGTATCTCAGAGATAAAAAAAAGTTAATTTCATTTAGTAGCTTCTAGGTGGAAGGAATCGATGCCCTTAATAGTTGGAAGCCTGATTTAGGACGTAAAACCGGAAATTGTGGCCCCCAGAGGCCAAAAAGTGGCAAAAAATCCATTGGTCCTAAAAATCTTGAAATTCGTGTGACGTAATTTATAGACGGCCCCTTATATCTAAATTAATAAAGCTCAAAATGAAATATTTTAAATATTCGTAAATTAGATGTTTGATTATATTAATTACTACTATAAAGCAAAAATGGCGCCATATCGGACGGTGCCTAGGGCGCTTTCGAATTCAAATCCGCCCCTGTTGGAGTTTATAAAACAAAAGTCGGAATCAGAAAGTAATAAAGAGTGGAAGGCTACCGAATATCGAAAAGTGCTCACTAGCGGCTCGGAGAACATTATTCTTAGTCCTTAAGAGCTATTCAAAGATCATAGTCATAGGACATTCAAAGCCTTTGTCATTGATAAAAGATTCATACAGGCTTTGTGCTAAACGTTGATTTAGAAAATTTTCCAACGCACAAATTTATAGTTTAAAATATTATTAAATATGCCTAGTTCTCGGCGTCAATGTTTTGTGAACGGTTGCTTTCGCGACACAAAATCAGATAAAGTACATACTTTTTTTAAAGGACCTAAAAATCCTGAAATGTAAGTACCCTATATAAAATTAACTAGTAATTTATTTCTTTGATTTTTATGTGTTAGTTCTTTAATAATTTAATTATAGAGCTAAAGAGAGCGGTTCCCGCCATTTTATTGCCCATTCCGAACCGCCAGAGAGCTCTGTAACTCGTATACGGTAAAATACATTGGCTCCTTATGGAGCCTTCCACTCTATCTATCTACTCTTATTAAACGAGCAAAAATTGTTTATATACATATTTATTTATATATTTGTATTTTGGTTCTATTTTGAAAACGGCTCTACCGATTTTGATGAAACGAATTCTATTAACAAGTTTTGAGGATGAGATAGCGATCTGGCTGGACCTTGACAAATTTCATCTTAATTGATCTTTTCTTAATTAAAGTAATTATTTATAGATGAAAATCTCAATAAAAAGTTTGTTTACATTTTTTTCAATTATCTTTTATTTTTAATTGGTTTTTTAATTTTAAAACCCATTAATAGGTTATAGCAAATATTATTATATTATATTAAAATTAGGAATTTTTTTGTTTGTTTTTAATTAACAGGTGTCTAAATCATAACATTACAGATGCATTTACAAATAAAGTGGTTGAAGTGGCTTTTTTTATATAACTTGGAAACAAATCTTATTTAATTTTATGTTTTTATTTCAGATCCTATACGATTATTTTTTTATTATTATTTTCTTATTTATTTTTTATAATGTTTATCAATATGAACGAATGTGGGCAAATTGGTGTACGAGTAATCAAATATACACATAATATGTAGACCATTAGAAAGCTAGAAATGCAAAAACTGGGGGTGTGGTGGATGTGGGAGGTGCAGGAGGTGGGGTGCAGTTGTGGGGGATCCGGGGGTGGGAGGCGCGGTTGGGTGGGGTGGGCCGGAGTGGAGGTGCAGTGGTGGTGGCGAGGTGTATGGTTTCGGACGGGGGGGGTTACCGTGCATAGATAGATATTGCAACAATTATCAACATTAAAATTAGATTTGTTTGAATTATTGGGATGTTCATAATAATAATAATAATAATAATAATATTAAATAGGTACTAAACTTTAGTTAAAGTATTCGTCAATTCGAGTTAAATTTACCGAATTGTATTTAAATGTTCTAACAAAATATCTGGGTTGAATTTATATATTTACACTTTCATTGAAAAATGATAGTGAGGTTTTATTTATTTTTTTTTGAACGATTTAAAATATTTTCAAAATGTTCGATACACATTTTTATTCAAATTTTTATATCACTCATTTTGATTTCTATGCTTTTTAAAAATTCATTAAATTTAACGCTGGTCTAGCTGGTACCCGACTATTGGAATTTTTGTTTTTATTATATTAACACTGAAAAATTATTCCTAATAGTATAGAAAATTATGTCATTTTTTTCAAATGTAAAAATTAACGTCTCTTCAAAAAAATTTATTTGTCATTTTAATATAAAAATATTCAATCTGTTACACTGGTGCCAGATTTGTGAAACGAGCACGGGATTGACTAGAATCGGTACATAAACAGCAACAAGTTTTGGAACTTATGAACTATAAATCCTTATTGTTTTTTCTATATACTCTAGCATTAACTTTTTTCTAGTATTGTCGCGAAACAACTATCTTAAGACCCCACGGCAGAAGTGATAACTTATATGGAATTTATAATTCTAATATTCTAAAATTATTAAAATTTATATTTTTATAAAAAATAAATTTTAATAATTTTATTATTTTTTGAAAAGGAATAATTAATATATTTTTCGACTATGATTGAACTGACACTAGACCACAGCTCAACCATGACCGGTGATGTGACGCGACTCGTGACGGTTCAATCCCATTTACTGCCAAGTAAAATAAAAAGTGTGCAAGGCGCGCCAAAAGAAGTTATCACTTCATAATAATTTAAATTTCCTAATTTTAATAAATTTTATTTGTCATGAAGTATTTTTGGATTTAAAATAATAATTTAAAACAGGAATAGTAGGGAATTGGAAAAAATTAAAAACTGGGGTTTTAATAAATGGGCCATTTCTAGCCTTACATAATGTTAAATTTATTTGTAATTAATTTATTTATAATTTTTTTACTTTATCCAATGCGAAGCATGTGAGAAAGTATTGCAATCGGTCGCGCGGCAAGCGCGACTTCAACGGGTCCTCAGGTAAAGACTGCGGAACCCATGAACTCAATTAAGGTCACAAATTGAAGTATTCAATGAGATTGAATTTTAGCACGTGGCGGTTTTGCCAAAAGTTACCTGGAATCTCGTCGAGAGGCCAAAAAGTGCCATTTTTTTTGGAAGTGCGTGCGGATGGATGGATGGATGGACCATATGTATGTATGTTATCGTTTTTTCGTCCACGATTTTTTCCACACCTTTGCACCGATTGAAATGAAATTGAAAACCTACCATCATTTTAACAAAATGAAGCGCTGATTAGTTTTTGGTACATATCGGCCCACAAACATTAGTATTATACAACATTATTTATTTCAGTACTTTTTTAGTTTTTTCTAAATATCTTTAAAATGACTTAACCAATTTTGATGAAATTTAATATCCTAATTAAGTACGTTGGGGCCGACAAAAAGGGTTAAATAAAGTTTTTAGTAAAATTATATTTTAAAGTAAGATTTTTGAATTCTTTAAAATTTATTCATTTGATCTGTTTAATATAGGACTCATTTAACCTAACTAAGTAAGAGTGGATAGGCTTTCTCTCTGTGAAATGCTAAAAATTTGGGAGGAAAGTTTATAAGTAACCATAGCAACTGCGTTCTTTTCTTATCCGTTACCTTTATAGAGGAATCGACTTAAAACCAAAAATAGCGATTGATTCTCATCTAGTACTTGAGGAATAACCATTCTATATTGGATTTTTGACGTTTCGGGTTTTATTGGTAACCATTGCTGAAGACATAGAGGAATCGACTTAAAATCAAAAATAGCAATTGATTCTCATCTAGTACTTGAGGAATAACCATTTTATATTGGATTTTTGACGTTTCGGTTTTTATTGGTAACCATTGCTGAAGACATAGAGGAATCGACTTAAAATCAAAAATAGCGATTGATTCTCATCTAGTACTTGAGGAATAACCATTCTATATTGGATTTTTGACATTTCGGTTATTATTAGTAACCATTGCTGTAGACATGGAGGAATCGACTTAAAATCAAAAATAGCCATCGATTCTCATATAATACTCGAGGAATAACAATTTTACATTAGATTTTTGACGCTTTGATTATTATTGGTAACCATTGCTGAAGACATGGAGGAATCGGCTTAAAATCAAAAATAACGATCGATTCTTATCTAATACTAGAGGAATAACCTTATTGCATTCCATTTTTGATGTTTTGACTATTAATGGCAACCTCTACTGAAAACGTGGAAGAATCGACTTAAAATCAAAAAGAAACAAGTTTGAGTTGTTTGCCATAAAAGAATTTAGTCTTTTTGATTTTAAGTCGATTCTTCCACGTTTTCGGTAGAGGTTGCCATTAATAGTCAAAACATCAAAAATGGAATGCAATAAGGTTATTCCTCTAGTATTAGATGAGAATCGATCGTTATTTTTGATTTTAAGTCGATTCCTCCATGTCTTCAGCAATGGTTACAATAATAACCGAAATGTCAAAAATCCAATGTAGAATGGTTATTCCTCGATTATTTAATGAGAATTATTTTTAATTAATGTCAACATGAACTACAAATTGCAAGTGATATCTGATTAATAATAAAGGAACAAACATATTAATATTTCAAATGAATTTGGATAAAGTTTAGCAACGATCCGTTGCAGTTTATTTTTAATTTTCCTGCTCTTATCATTCTAGCCACTGAGGAAGCCAAATTAAATTGACGAAAAGTCTGGCCCATTTAATAAAAACCATGTGTTTTTAATTTTACCCAATTCCCTGCTATTCTTGTAATAAATTTACTATGGATACGAATGATTTAAAGTAATAATTTAAATTTTCTATTTTTAATAAATTTTATTCTATATTTATTTGTTATGAGCTATTAGTGATTTTAAAATTAAAAAAATCACGTCCGATAATAATAAGTATAGATAGATAGATATTATATACGTGGTCAAATCAGAAAATCTAGATAAAAATTATATCCAGAAATATCTAAATATGTATAGGTTACCTATAACATGCCCTCTGGGTGGTATGGCTTAATTGTAGGTAATTGTAGAAATAGTTCTAATCTCTGCCCATAAAATAAAATATATTTCACTTTAATTTGAAAAAAATAGAATTATTTTAGGAAGTATGTACAAAGAGAAATCAATGAGATTGTCCTCTGCTTGATGCCTTTTGATGTAAATAAACATATAAATATAAATATATATCAAATTTAAACTTATATATAATTTATTTATTTGAAACTTTAATTTCTGAAGGTTTGATCTTAATCATCAGTTTTTTTAATTTAAATAAAAATTTTATCTCCTGAGTTTAAATATTCTATTGGTAGGTAAATTTTGTCGTAATAGTAAGCAGGTCACTCAAAACGAATTTACATAAATCCAATCGGGTATTTAAGCTCAAGAGAAATAACAGATAAAATATTTATTAATCGGTTGTCTGGCTAGTTTGATGACAACAAAACGTATTCTCCATATCGAATCGGGTAATTGACCCTATGAGAGGTGACAGATAAAATATGTCTAATTAAATTGATAATGATAATCAAAATTTATATTTATCATAAAGAGAAACAAAGAAGTTGTCCTCTGCTTGATACAAATAAACATACACACATATATATATTTAGGGTGTCCCGATTCACAACAATAAACCGTGAACATGGGATAGGGCAATTTATGACTGTCCTGAACATAAAAATTTGTTTTAATAAAAGTCTCATAGTTTACGACTTATAGGCATTTTTTTGAAAATTCTGAAACTCGCTACCCTGCCCTAAATATCGAGATGCTGTGGCTACAAATTTACATATTATAAATGCAAAACAATACACATCCAAGCTAATCTTAAAATACTGAATAATAGCAACAGATGCGGTATAGACAATCCACCAACTCAAAACAAAGAAGAAACACGATTGGTGATGCTCATCTCCAGAGCATTGTATGATCCGGCAAACAACCCACTGGAATAGATAACATTGGAGAATTTACTTCAACCTTGGGACGCCAGGACCAGATAGAGTTCTCCAGTGTAATCGAAACATCAAAACTAAAATCTTGAGTGCAACTTTCTGGAGAAGGGAAATCAGGGAACGCGAAACCGTCGGGATAGGGAGAAAGTGAAATATCATCGATAACAAAGATAAGCAAAAAAATCTCTCCTCTCTTAATCAATGATTCTAAAAAAAAATAATAACTGCAGTTAAAAGACAATTTATAAAAAATAAACCAAACATGAACTTTAGTGTAGTCTAAATAATAATAATATTTAAATAAAACAGAGATATAATTAATAAATAATGTTAATTTAAAAAAAATTTCTAAAAGGGCATGAATTTAGATTCTATTAATTAACACTTGATGAATTCGAGAGAATACTTAATTTAGGCAAAAAGGCAAAACAGGTGGATTACGGACCTTAGTAATAGATAAAAAAATTAGTAAAATAAAGATAATAGGGGTTGCACGGATTCATATTGGCCTAAGTCCGAAATTAAACTAAAAAACTCTCTCAAATTGATCAAGCAAGGTAGAAAATGGATTCATGTGTTCAATATAATAATTGTTGTTAAATAAATAAATAGTTAATAATTAAAGAAAATATAATTAAAATAAATAAATTAATTGAATTAAATTAACAAAAATATTATAATTAAAAAGTAAATTATAGATTAAAAAAAAATAACTAATAATACGAATTCTTTTTTCATAAATTGTCTTATATAGCATCACATCAAGAGGACCACACTAACCTTTGTAAATCCAAAGGCATTCGAGGCGAAATCGACCCTTGAAGCCCCACTATCAAACATAAATCAAATTAATTAGACAACTTAAAATAATAACTTCATTCAAACTTTTTTTTTTTTTCTACCCCTTGGCCTCGGGAACTTGATGCCCATTTAGACAGTCGTCACAGATTCACGTCGAATAGGTGTATAAACAAATAAAATAAAATAAAATAAAACAAAACTAATTAAAACAAAATAAACTAACAAAATAAATAACTAAAGTCGTTGGATTATAGTTGGAAACCAATGGAAACTAAATGTTTAATAAAGGAGTCTGCAGTTGGCCCTCCTTGGTCTAGAGATGCTAATAGGATCTCTGCACATGTGGGTAAATCATTTCTTCCTTTCATATTCAGGTATAAACGATCAATTTTTTGACTGTGTGTCACACAGCCCAGAAGTATGTAACTTTTAAGGAGTTCGGTGTTGGTTCAAGGTGAAACATTTTTAATATAATAATAAAACTAAGATACGAGGTAGGTTTCACAAAAAAGAAATAAAACAAAATTGAGTTTTTGAGTTCGATATATTTCGGGGGTTAGCCCATCATCAGGAGTCTAAAAACTCAAAACTCAATTTTGTTTTATTTCTTTTTTGTGAAACCTACCTCGTATCTTAGTTTTATTATTACAGAAGTATGTGGTTAATATCGCCAATAGAAATGGAATCACAAGAGCAGTATGGATTATTTCTCTGGCCGATTTTGTGTAGGTATGCAGGTGTTATTGCATGTCCTAGTCTAAGTCGTATAATGTGAACTTTCAGTTTACGATGAAGATCGAAGTTTTCAAACCACGGACGAACCGGGATTCTCGGACATACATTAAAGAAATGACGACCTTTTACCATACTTGATGACGACCACATATTCTGCCAAGACCCGTAAATTCTCTTCTTGATTATTGAACGGATATCATTGGGCGTTAGATCAATTGAGTGTGGAATACCATCGGTTAGACAGGCCAGCCTATCAACCTCCTCATTTCCCGTAATGCCAGTGTGACTAGGTATCCATAGAATTCCAATTTCTTTCCCGTCAACCCTGAGTTTATTTAATTCCTCTATAATATCTAAAATAATATAGGAAGGGTTTTTGTTTTTGGGGAAACCATTAATTGCCTTTAAAATCCCCAACGAGTCAGTACAGACCAGAAATTTGTTATAATCATGAACATTTCTAATATATTGAACGGCCCTCAGAATGGCGAAGCCTTCGGCTGAATAGATGGAGGTTTCGAGTGGAAGTTTAAATATTTCCTTGAAACTTTTATTTGGACACCACAGAGTCGCGCCTACATGGGAGGCATTTCTGGACCCGTCTGTATAAATGAAAAGGTGGTCTTTGAATTTGGATTGAGTAAAATCCAAAAAAACTGAATTCATATTAGGATTACCTCTGCGGCAAGGGAGAGTGTGGGTTTTTATTTTTTGGATTTGGTTTACATAATCGTAAGAGAATATCGGGAATTTGGAAAACGTTTTCAATTTATAAGAGCCATTTTCGAGTTTCAAATTCAAACTTAAATAATACTAAAATTTCAATATTACAATTTCAAATCATCTTTAAATTCAAAATTCAAAATTGCAACATAAAATTTCTTTTTTTTCTTTGACATCAATAAAATTTCTTTTGGTTTTAAAAATTAATGGGAGTTAGTGTGCATCATTTTTATCCGTGTAACCCTGTGTGATCCTGCCACTCTCACATTAGATTTAAGCTTTGAAATAGGAAAGGGCTGTAGGGAACCTCGAAGCGTCAACAGAGAGATAAACGAGTCCGTTTTAACCCTAATTTGGAAGCTCACTTGGACGGCTCAGACACCCCCCGCTTCCAAATTTATTTACTATCTATTAAGGACAAGTGAGCAAACACTCGACCAATTTCATCTCTTGATCTGTGCGGGTTCTAAACCACGCAGAATTGCACGATCTTGAGGTGGATTGGTCCAAGATCGTGTTCAATATATATGTATATCAGTGGCGGTTGGTCACTTTTCAACCAGCCGATAGTTCCTCAGCGTTAACAAATTTTATTCGACTAGAACTCGCAAAGAGAAACAAAGAGGTTGTCCTCTGCTTGATGCAAATAAACATATACACATATATATCAAGATGATATATCTGTATATATATTATTTATTTGTTTGAGACTATAGTTTCGAAGACTTGGTCTTCATCATCAGTCTTTCTTCAATTATAAATGTTTTTCATGGAGTCAATATCATATGGATATTGAAAACTTGGTGTTCCTTCGTCACTGGAAAGCTAGGAACAGGAGGAGGAGGACAACCTCTTTATTTCTCTTTGTGAATCAACAACTCTGCTACTCTCGGCAAAACAAAAACTTTTCAATTAGACTAGAACTTGTCTGGAATTGTCTTTGACATGCTTGAACTGGAATATATACCAGGCAGGGACTTGAAACCTTCTAACCGCAACCTTTTCGGAAAGATCATTAATTTTAATTTCCCCTTGAAACTATGAAACAATTTTATTTTATTTCGAGAACCAATATAACTTTTCAAAAGAAAAAATGTTTTTTATATAAATATTTGGAATAAAGGATAATAATAATTTGAAAATTTAAAAATCCTCCTGAAATTGTTAAGTCGATCTTATATATTTATGAAAATAATCTAAATGTTTGAAATTTTAGGGATGCGCCACATCCATAGCATCGATGGATCGCACGCCACTTATGTATATAGATTATTTATTTGTTTGAGACATCAAATTAGTTTCTCTTTATGATTTAACAACTCTGCTACTCTCAGCAAAACAAAATCTTTTCAATTACATTAAGACTAATTGTTGGTAATTATTACGATTATTTTGTTATGTATGTCAAGCGTTTATATTATAGCACTAGCTTCAAGGCTCGCCTCTGGACCCCCACGTGGCTGCTTTATTGATGTTTTATTAGTTACAGAGAATAAATATAATTGTTTTATTATAAAGTCTTAAATAGATATAATTTGAGATTCTATTTAACTGTAATATACACTCATAACAAATAAGATGAAACAAATATTTAAAATGTATTAAAAATCCACTTGTTATCATTAAGAGGAAAATAAAAAAAAGTTATATTATATGTAGGTATTATTATAGATAAGAAGACTTGAAAATTACAATTATTATTCATTTTGCTAGACACAAAAGTATATACAATCTATTTATAAAAAATTATCTTATTCTCAAGCTTGAGTTGTTTATCATAAAAGAATTTAGTCTTATTGATTTTAAGTTGATTCTTCCACGTTTTCAGTAGAGTTTGCCATTAATAGTCAAAACATCAAAAATGGAATGCAATAAGGTTATTCCTCAAGTATTAGATAAGAATCGATCGTTATTTTTGATTTTAAGTCGATTCCTCCATGTCTTCATCAATGGTTACCAATAATAATCGAAGGGTCAAAAATCTAATGTAGAATTCTTATTTCTCAAGTATTAGATGAGAATCGATCGCTATTTTTGATTTTAAGTCAATTCCTCCATGTCTTCACCAATGGCTACCAATAAAAACCGAAATCGTCAAAAATCGAATGTAGAATGGCTATTCCTCGACTGTTAAATGAGAATCGATCATTATTTTTGAATTAAAGTCAACATGAACTGCAAATTGCAAGTGATATCTGATTAATAATAAAGAAATAAACATATTAATATTTCAAATAAATTTGGATAAAGTTTAGCAACGATCCGTTGCAGTTTATTTTTTAATTTTTGTTTTTAAATGTACTTTAAAAAAAATAGATAGTTTTTTAAATCTTTGTTGCAGTATTAAATTCTTCTTCAACGATAATGTGGTTAGAACTATTGAGAATGAATGACACTCAAAAATCTTACAACAGGGCCGCCAACACTTGTTTTTTTTTCTCGTTTAGTTCTTTTATTGTCTGCCAATCTATGTAGGCTAACCTGATTTTTTTTAGTTTTTCCTGATTTTTCCAATTTTCCGGGCAACTTTTCCAATTTTTTTTTACGTATTAACCTGAATTGGACTATTACGAACATTAAAAAAAAATTAGCCAAATCGGACCAGGCATTTGAGAGATCTGCGCTTACAAAGAAACAGAAATTCATTTTTATTATATAGAATTTTAAAATATAATACATATATTGAGTAAAAAAAAAATAAATATATACCATAACTATATATTATTTATTTATTATTTATTATTATTATTAAAAAACATTTTACGTGATCGCCTCTCAAAGTGTTGGAAAAACTAATTTTCATGACGAAATTTATTTTCTGGGGGTTAGAACCCCTGAGCAAGACCTTGTAATCCATGATAAATAATAAAAAACTCGTCTTGCCATGTATTCAGGCCAATACGAAATTTTTAATCAGAATTTTAATATAGGTATATTTTTTTCCAATCATAATAATTAGCATTATTCTCTCCGAAAAAATCTAACCCAGGGTGAGGGTCATCTAGCTTTTTTAGAGCTCTCATATCTGATGATGTGGCCATGTCCTGGAATTCGGATTTCCGACGATCTTTGAGTGACGTGAGCAAAAGTACACGTAGTCCATTAAGCAGTTGAGTATCCCTTATTTTGCCGATATTCCATTTTCGAATTAGCTAAGCTGAACGATTGAGGGAGAAAATGACGAAAGTCGCCCCCAAGGGACCTTGGGTTTTTTTACCAACTGTGCTTTTGGGGTCCGGCGTCGATTTAAGCCAATAGTATAAGGAAGGACTGGTCTGTGGCCAACACCGGATATGAAACCTCAAGCGGTCTACTAATTAATTGAGCTTAATTATACACAATACATCTAGCGGTGATTTCAAAGGATGGCTGGCCAAATTACAGTCGACTGATAGGATCTGGGGGAACGGGAGGGACAGGGGGCTATACCAGCGATTCTTAAGAGGGGGCCGCGAAAATATCATAACCTTTTAAGTTTTTATATCTTTACAAATAAAAAAAAATAAATAAAAAAATATATGTAACTAGTTTTTATAAGTGATACATATTATGTAAGTGACAGATGAAATTAATGACATCTCAATATTCTTAAACATGGTTAAACTAAATGAAAACGTTGAGGGAATAGGTAAGTTTGACCCAAACAGCCGAGACAGACAAAATTATAAGTCGAATAAAACCATGTAAATATTTTTTATAAGTCTAGGTTTACCATTTTAATACTATAGCAAATATACTTTGATTTGCAAATTATATCTATTTTTAAAGAAATATGTTATTATTAGAGATCGGATTTTTATGCAGTTAAAAAGCCTGAAATATGCAAGTAATATGCAGAATACGTTGAAATATGCAAATATATGCAGTAAAAATTGGCAAAACAAATTTTTTTATGCACTAAAAAATTAAAATTGAAGACAAAAACAGTATATATTTGAAGGGGTGCTATGAAATAAATATAATTTTTATGAAAAAAAAAATAAAACCGACTTCAAAAAAATAAAATCCAACAAGTAAGCACTCAAAAATCAAATAAAATGCACTAAAAGGTATAAAATAATTATCTAATTTAATTACAACTAAACGACGAAATATTAACATGAAATCACTTTTTGAAGACCGTGCCAAACATATACATTTTATGAATCGAACTCGACGGATCTTACTTATTAGGTTTGGCGGGTACGATCGCTTATATAGTTTGTTTAGCACCGACTTCAAAAAGTGATTTCTCAAAAATAATTAAAATTTGATTGTAATTGTGAATAATTTATGTTTACAAGTATTTTTCTGGGGGTCGGGTTAGGCTAGGGATAGCGTGTCGACCTGCAAACCAAGTGGACCCGGGTTCGAATCCGACTCGATGCATCCGGCTAAAAATCTGACCCCGGGATAGAGACAAATTTAAAAAAAATAATGAGTAGTATGGTAAATTGTCTTATGGCTAGAAAGGCCAAAAAGACAAAAAAAGTATTTATTTAAATTATATTCAGGTTATTATGTCTACGGTCACTTAAAATTGGTTTAAACGGTGAAAAGGAGCGTTCCACATCCTCAGATGTAATGGGGACAAATTTAAAGAAAATTTATATATATATATATATATATATATATATATATATATATATATATATATATATTTCTTCATTTTTTTCATTCTTTCTCCGAAAATTTACTTTTAAAAAATCTGTATTTGGCGCGAAATAGACAATATTTGACAAAAAAATATTCTTCAAATATTGAACGTTTTGACCCACTCCAACAATTATTAATAATGCATCGTTGTGCATAAATTTCTCAACTTAATACTAATTATAAATAATTCTTCGTAAACACTTTTAGGATGGATGATCTTCCGAATCGTCTGTTTTTTTTAAGAGAATGAAAATGACGTTCTAATAAATTGTTTTAATCAGAATTTGTAGTTTTCATAATCCTTGTGCTGCCTTTGCATCAATTCAAAGTTGAGTTCTACTACTCCTTCAATAGAAAATATATATATAATATAGTTGTTGAGTGAGGGAGTGCAAAAAGAAAGGGGCCTAGCTATCCCTTTGACTCTGTCTAAAAAAGAATGAACCCGGTGCTGACAGTTGCCGACAGGCCCGGATAGGGACCAGGTGTCGCTGACTCGGGATACTCTCTCTCTCAAAAAAAAACAAAAAAAACACTTTATATAGGTAGATTTTGTTTTTTGTTTTTTCGACAGTTCTAAGCTTAAATAAGGATAGAAGAAGTGTCCCACAAAATGTTAAATAAATAAACTTTTCTGTGCATTTTTCTGTGCACCACACACACGTCTTTCTCTTAAAACTATTCATTAATTAGACATCAAGAATTTGAAATTTAAAATTTTCATAGAATGGTTAAGACTAAAGAGATTTCTAATCAGTCATTTCTCCGCCTTGAATTTAAGCCATAAACTTTCAACGTCTAAGAACAATGTCATCATTAATTCTAGAATTCTGAGATAAGAATAGTTAAACCCGATTTTATAAAAGTTCACTTTGTCGATAGTAGTAATTTTAAAATTTCTAAAAAAATCAGAAACTTTATATTCATCAGTTCATCACCAATTGTACACGAGTGCCAAAAAAGCAATTCGGGCGAATGTCTAACCTGTGAAATGGACCCATCTGAGATTATTCCTCAAGTATTAGATGAGAATCGTTGGATATTTTTGATTTTAAGTCGATTCCTCTATGTCTTCAGCAATGGTTACCAATAATAATCGAAACGTCAAAATTCCAATATAGAATGGTTATTCCTCATATTTTTAATTTTTATATTATAATTTCATCATTAAAAAAAAAAATTGAGTAAACAAAAACATGGCAATGGAATCAGCCAATCAAAGATCTTTATATAATTTAAACCCCATTTTAGCCCTTAGAGGTGGATTTTCGTAAAATCACTTCTTAGCTGACATCTACGCCCTATAAAGAACATCTATTCCAAATTTCAAGTCGGGAGGTCTAGTAGTTTTGGAGATATCCTGTTGAGCCAGTGAGTGGTATTTCGTCTATACTATATATATAGATAGATATATTATAGTTGAATTTAATTTTAACTGGCTCCCAGCTAAGTAAAGATCGAAAATTTTCAATAACCATACGGTATTGCCCCATAAAAAATAATATTTATAATTAAAAAAGACTGATGATGAAGACCAAGTCCTTTAAACTATAGTCTCAAACAAATGAATAATATATATAGATTGAAGGAGACAATAAAAGAGTGTGTCTTCTGTTGGAATTATAAATTTTTTATAACGGGACAATAGTTTCGAGGATTTGCTCTCTTCATCAGTCTTTTACAATTGATTCACACGAATTAATGTACATTACATACAATACATTAATTCCTGTGAATAATTGAATTAGACTGATGAAGAGGACAAAGCCTTCGAAACTATAGTCTCGTTATAAATAAATAAAATTTATTTTTCCAGCAGAAGACACACTCTTTTATTGTCTCCTTCAATATATAAAAATTCTGCTACCCTCGGCACAAAAACTTTCAATTTAATATATATACAGATAAATAATTTCGATATATATGTGTGTATGTTTATTTCCACCAAGCAGAGGACAACCTCTTTGTTTCTCTTTGAGATATATTATATGTAGCGGGTAACCGCACATAATATTAAATATCGCCCAATAGATGGCGCTGGTGAAACGTAACCAGTCCAAATAGATTAACACAATTAAATTAAAGATATAATTTAAAGAATTATAAGAAAAGAAAAATAAACAAACCATTGTATTATATAACAAACATTTAACAAACAACAAAAAGCTAATTCAGCAAACTCTGAATATTCTAAGCACTCAGCCAAATTAGAATTAATATTTGACTACCATTTATCATATACATTTACGAAGCAGCTAGATGCGGTTGGAATAATCAGATTCGTTACATCTTCTGTCCTCTTCACTACTGTTTTCTTTCTTTTAAACAGGTTTAGTTAGCTGGGTTTTAGCATTTTTTGATATTGTGCCTTCTTTTTCATCATCGTAAATATATATAATTTTTATTTTTATTCAAGGTAATTTCATTCCCAACAATCTATATCTTTGACTTTTTCCAAAATATTTATTTGCTTAATTTTATTTTTAAAGGAACTATTTTTTCAAATTCTATTGATAAAGGGAAAATTTCTCCCGAAACGTCTGGATTTTTAATAAATTGAAAAGTTTTTATTTTGCCCAGAGTAGCAGAGTTGTTGATTCATAATGAGAAACAAAGAGGTTGTCTTCTCCTTGATGCAAATAAACATACACACATATAATATATCAAAAATATATATTAAATTGAAAGTTTTTGTGCCGTGTGTAGCCGAATTTTTATATATTAAAGGAGACAATAAAAGAGTGTGTCTTCTGCTGCTAAATAAAATTTATAATTCCAGCAGAAGACACACTCTTTTATTATCTCCTTCAAAAAATATATATATATTATTTATTTATTTGAGGCTATAGTTTCGAAAACTTGGTCTTTTTCATCAGTCTTTTTAAAATATAAATATTATTTTTCATGGGGTCAGTATCGCGTGGATAATGACCCATGAAAAATAATATTTATAATTAAAAAAGACTGATGATGAAGGCCAAGCTTTCGAAACTATAGTCTCAAACAAATAAATAATATAAATAGATATATATATATATTTTATATATATGTGTGTATGGAGGGTTTTTGGGTTTCCCCAACATTCCGACTGAAGAAATTCACTCAGAAGACACCCTCCAAAACGAACCTTGGACTATAAGGTTAAGACCACGTAGACCACCCACCCCCTCTCGAAAATGGCTCCAAAAGGAGAGCCGAAACGTCGAGTAAAAATCTCAAACCCACGCGGAGAAACCCGAAAAAACTCTAATGACATATATATATATATATATATATGTATTTTTAATTGTATCAGGCAAAGGACACCCTCATTGATATTCTTTTGAAAAACACAAGTACATATTAAATTAGACTATACTTTAGTGCCAGGTTTCAGGTTCCTTACTCAAACCGTTGGCGTTGGTTGACAAAAAAAATAAGAAATTACTAAATCAATTCATACACGAAAAAAAATTATTTATTTCATTTTCTATATTTTCAAATAAGTTAAATTTCTTTTTTGCACCCATTCGTTTCTGGTTCCAATATGCACAGCTCTTGGGATAAAAAATGTTTACCAGACAAAGTAAAATAATATAAAATGATTTTCCTTATTTTTGTCTTCTCGTTGATTTGATTTCTGTCGTGTCGTGTGCTTTGATATCTGATATGAATTTCGCTTAAAAGTTCATTTGAGCCGTGATTGATTGAAAGCAATAAAGCACCAGCTCAAAATCATCTACGAGAAAAATTGTCCCGCTATTAATCTTTTTAAATCAATTCAACTGGCATTGATTTCATTAAAAAGACTAGAGTAGTCCCTTTCACAAGAGCTTCAAGTCTTAATTCGATAGCAATTCGCCACAAGTGGACCATAAGCTATTTTAGTTAATGGCCATTCAAGGATTATTTCATTGCTCTAATGAGAAAAAATTATATTTTCCAAATGAATTTGAAAACCTCATATCGATAAATAAAATTGTAAAACGGTATAGAGATAAAAAATTTAATATAATCTATCCAGCTATTCTGTTTCTTAATTGAAAAAAAAATATTTTGGCGAGAGTAGAAGAGTTGTTGATTCTTAAAGAGAATCAATGGGGTAGTCTACTGCTTTGTGAATTTTTTGCTTTCTGGGGCCCACTGATTATGTATACAAAATTTGGTTCAGTTTGGTACAAAGGCATAGATTTTCATTTTTTGATCCTACGCCCCCTCCCCCACATTTTGGGCTGTTAGTTTTTGCATTTTTAGACTTCTGGCGGTCCACTGATTATGTATACTGAATTTGCTCTAATGGCCTAGATTTTTCATTTTTAACCCCTCCCTCCACCCCCTCTGGTAATTTTGGGTCGATATGCACCATCTAATCAGCTCTTAAATCTCAATGCACCAAAACTACGTGTGGAATTTGGTTTTGATAGTTACACAAGTTTTTGAGCTAGCTAGTCCACAAAATTTGCTAACGCACAGACTAACAACCAGACATTTTGACAAAACAATTATTATCTCAAAAAATATAATTTTTTCGATGTTCACTTATTGGGGCTTTTTGTAGACTTAAATATCATGGTTTTGCTCAGTTTTTTTGATCAAAATAGTTTCAGTCGTTTTTGAGATATTTCAAAAAAAGAAGCAAAAAAAAACTTTTTTCATGCAGGATTACAACACTTGACCATATCCTGTATGGTAAAGTAAAATTCGAATCTAATTGATTTTTCAACTAATAAGGCAACGGACCCACAGACACCGTAACATTTTCATTGGGAGCTAAAAATTATTATTTGACTAACATAAAGATACATATAAGAAAAAATTATTTATTGATTGTATTTTTTAATTCCTACAAATATATGTAAATGGTGGCGGTGCACTAGAGACAAACCCGTAAGGGGGTAAGGGTTACCACCCTTAAAATTAATTTAAGATTATTATTGTTAATTAATTAGTTTATATTTAGTTAGTGTATTAAGGCGAAGTTTGTTGGAACAGGTAGTAGGCTCAGTGAATCGCTGAGTCTGCAACGAGACAAACAGACGCCTGTACACTTCTTAAGCTAGAAAATAAGAGTAAGGAGCCAGGGAGTGCGAAAAGGAAAGAGCTAGCCTTAGGCGGACGGGGGGAAGAGGCGGCTGTCGGTGTGGAAGAAAGAGGAGGGTATGTGTGTCAGGGGACGCGGGCCCGACGGCGTCCTGCGAGAGAGAGTCGCGAGAAGGGAGTGAGAGCGTGTGGCTGGGCGGCCCACAGGCCGCCCCTGCGGGGTGATATCTGTGTTCTTTTTGGGAAAGTCGCCCGCTAGCCAGCTGAAGAGTAATCAGCGAGGGTCCGGGGAAGGTGCCCCGATGAGTGTGAGGTCCGGGAAGGCGTCCCGAGGAGTGAGAGTGAGTGTACCGGGAAAGTGCCCGAGGAGCGCAACCACGAGGGTCCGGGGAAGGTGCCCCGATGAGTGTGAGGTCCGGGAAGGCGTCCCGAGGAGTGAGAGTGAGTGTACCGGGAAAGTGCCCGAGGAGCGCAACCACGAGGGTCCGGGGAAGGTGTCCCGAAGAGCGAGAGTGAGCGTACCGGGAAGGTGCCCGAGGAGCGCAACCACGAGGGTCCGGGGAAGGTGTCCCGAAGAGCGAGAGCGAGCCGAGCCGTGAAGGTGACTAGAACGGGGGTGTTTTATTAGTGGAATTTAAGGGTGAAAAGGGCAGAGAACAAGCGGGGGAGTAATTGAGGGATAAGGGGAGAGCTAAGAGTAGTGTCGATGGTGTGAACGTGTCAGGATGGCCATCCATTTCTGTGAGTGACATTCATAATCACTAAATATTATAATTAAAAAATTAAGAAATTTGTTTATCATAATAATCACTAAATATCATAATTAATAACCTTAAGAAATTTGTTTATCAATTTATAATTTATAATTTTTATAATTTTTTTTCTTCATTAAATATATATTTTTTTTATTTACGAGCTGACTTTACCTGACCTACCCCCTTCCCTATACGATCATTAAGGGACTGTCAAGGGCCCCTAATTTACAATAATATTTTATGTATAATAATTGGTGTCATAGTATGTCTATCTCTTTAAGAAATTGACCCTAAATTTCCCTACATTCTCCACCCTCTGAGGGCAGGGACACAGAGGGCCTCACCCACTGAGGGTGAAAACACGGGTGTTACATATATAAAGGAAAAATACTTAATAAATTCGGAACAAGATGAAATTTTATTCCAGAAGAATAATTACAATATCTTTTGAAAGGATCATTATTTGCTGTCCCTCTAATATTATAGTCAATTTCAAATACCTGAGCTAATAAGAAAACGCTAATAAATAAACTGCAACGGATCGTTGATAAACTTTATCCAAAGTCATTCGAAATATCAGTATTTTTATTCCTTTATTATTAATCATATATCACTGCCTATTTGCGATCCATGTTTAAAATAAAATAATAAAGAATTAAAAAAAGTACTATCTTACTCAAGAGTAAAGTACTTTAAAATATAATTTTACTAAAAACTTTATTTAACCTTTTTTGTGGTCCCCGTGGTTCTTAATTAGGATATTAAATTTCATCAAAATTGGTTAAGTCATTCTCAAGATATTTAGAAAAAACTAAAAAAGTACCGAAATAAAGTACTAATGTTTGCGGGCCGATATGTACCAAAAATTATTAATATTTAATAATTATTAATTATTAATTTTTGGCAAAACTGTCACGTGTTAAAATTCAACCTAATTGAATACTACAATTTGTGACTTTAATTGAGACCATGGGTTCCGTAGTCTTTAACTGAGGAGCCTTTGAAGTCGCGCTTGCCTCGAGACCGATTACAATACTTTACCCATGCTTCGCATTGGATAAAGTAAAAACTAATAATAATTAAAAAATAATATTTTTGACCATTATTATGGAACAAGCCGGAGGCTAGGTATCATTCTAAGAATTTGCGAAGAGCAAAATTATTTTCAGATGAAGCTATAAATCAACGTAATATGTCATTTTATTATGATTATATTTTTTTTCAATTTGTAATAATACTTTTTTAATGACTTGGATCTACAGAATACTCAAACATCAGAGACTGGCCATTACATTTGACGACCGAGCGGCTCTGGCAAAACATATTGTTGTTTTGGAAATAGTTTAGGTACGAGAAAATTGCTACTATTCTCCCACTTGAAATAATTTTTACTTTAGCATACAGGGTATGGTTTTTTTTGCTTCTTTTTTTTGAAATATCTCAAAAACGGCTGAAACTATTTTGATCAAAAAAATTGAGCCAAGACATGGAATTTCGATCTACAAAAAGGCTCCAATAAGTGAACATCGAAAAATTTTTATTTTTCGAGATAATAATTGTTTTTTCAAAATGTCTGTTAGTCTGTCTGTTAGTACGTTACCAAATTTGTGTGGACGAGCTAGCTCAAAAACTAGTGTGACTATCAAACCCAAATTGCACACGTAGTTTTGGTGCATTGAGATTAAGAGGAGGTTTTGTGCATATCGACCCAAAATTAAGGGGAAGGGGTGGTTAAAAATGAAAATCTAGGCCCTTGGACCAAACTCAACCAAATTTTGTATACATAATCAGTGTGCTACCAGAAGACTAAAAATTCAAAAACTAACCGCCCAAAAGGGAGGGAGAGGTTGAGGGTCAAAAAATGAAAATCTAAGCCCTTGTACCATACTCAACCAGAAGTATATGGTAAAGTCAAGTAGATGGCCACATCAGAACTTGTCAATTTATTTTTAAATATAGCCTTTATATTCATACTTAATGAGGTCTTAAATAATGATTTCTCACACACTCGATTTAATAAAATATCTTTTAATTTCGTCCCCACAAACAATTCAACCTTCTCCAAAATGTTTTTCAATTAAATTTTTAAATGTTTTTGATTACAAGTAAAATGAATAGATATTATATAACTTGTAAATTTGAGGTTTCTATCTTATTTAATCTACGAACTTCAATTATCTGACAGATGGATGGACAGACATTTTAAACAATAATAGGTTTCCATAACGAGTAATTAATGAGATTATCCTCTGCTTGATGCAAATAAACATATACATATATATATATATATATATATATATATATATATAAATTTACTACAATTCTCATCTGTCTGATTCTTTGGGGAATCGAAACAGATAATTTTGTTCAGTTTTTCAATGATAAATTTTATTTAGAATGTTTATATGTTAACATTTAAATGAAAAGCGAAAGTTAAAACTTTTATCCGGTCACTGCCCTATTTTGGTGCACTTGGGACCAGACTCGTTTTGATAGTGAACCAAGAGTTGAAAAAAAGAGATACAAGACCCAGTCGGGTATGATCCGACATCTTCTGCGTTAAGCCCGCAAATGCATTCTCCATTTAGGCGATGGATCCTCTGACTAGATCGTATAATCAAATCTTATACCATATATATTCAACTCTCTAGTCTGGTCCCAAGTGCACCAAAATAGGGCAGTGACCGGATAAAAGTTTTAACTTTCGGTTTTCATTTAAATGTTAACATATATATATATATATATATATATATATATATATATATATATATATATATATATATATTTGTTGGAGCCTATAGCTTCGAAGGTTTGTTCTTCATCACCACTCCATTTAATTAAAAAATTTTATCTGTTGTTTCAAAATGGTTATTTGAACTTACTGGTGGACTGGTGATGAAGATCAAACCTTCGAAGCTATAGTCTCTAACAAATAATTATATATATATATATATATACATATACATATTTATATTTGTTATATCTTATTATATTAAACGAGCATTTCTTATATATATATATATGGCAAAAATATAAATTAAATTTCGTTTTCCTTTGATCGGATTAAAATCTATACACGACTAATAACTTATGACACTTGATAAGTACACTAATTTAAAAAAAAAATCGTTAGTGCCGTTTTTGAGAAAATAAAAAAAACGAAAAAATTTTCATGTAAATGTCCACTTCCGGTGTTCCGATTTCAAGTAAAAGCTTGCTGTACCCATTTTAGCCTATATCGAGTTTAAGTTTCTAATTTCATACCTCTGAGATTTATGGTTGCGAAACGCAGGGAGGGGGTGCATTATTATTTATTTATTTATTAATTATGTTATGTACATAGGTCAGTGTAGACCCTTATACTGTACATCCAAGAGAAGAAAAAAACTGACAAATATAGAGATTAACAATATATAGAAATATAAAATACAAATTAGATATAAAAATACAATATATATATATATAAAATACAAAATATAGATTACAAAATATAAAATATAAATTAGAGGCTATAGTATTAGCATGATATAGCTACAGTGAGTCCACTCAAAAATTACACACGTAAACTTCCGGTACTTCTATTTTATCCAAAATCTTGTGGTACTTTTTTTAGCCTATAAATAACTTAAGTTTCAAATTTCAAGGTCCTGCGACTTACCGAATACGAGATATTAACGATTAAAATATTTATTTTGCGACATGACTAATTTACAACCCCTTCCTTTATTTCGATGGGATTAAAAATTGACTTGATAAGTACACCAAGAATTGGAGAAACCGATTCTATATATACAAGAATTGCTCATTTAATAATATAAGATTATTTTAGATTGTGTTCCCGAATCTAAACTAACGATCGAAATAGTACATTTTCCCGTAGCCTTTACTAAAGGTGGATAATTTTTGATGTTCGAATCCGTCCGGTCTAATTTACTTATTGCAAGACATAATTTTTTGTTCGGCTTTTTGAGGGTGTCCGAAAAGCAAACATCATGCCAACTTATTCCTAATGACACCAATTTGCAACCCAACTTTTATGGAACTGTTAAGCACGGAGTTTATGCCACCGACCCCGACACGAATGCGTGACTCGGGTTTATACGACCCACATTTCAAAATGCATACACACAACGACAGATACACATATATATATTTAATCGAGTCAAATGACTAATTGGGAGCATTCTTGGGAATTCTCCAAAATCATAAATATAGTGCCCTGAGAATATTTTAAGAAATAACTAGGGACGTAGGGGATTTCCCTTCAGGGGTGAGCAGTCATGGAACGAGGGCAAAACGCGAGACATTTGCTCTCTCGATTTAATCATAGTAATCACAATTCGATGAAATAAATTTGTATAAAAATACAAGGCAATTGGATCTAGAATAAATCGTCAAAATATTATTCGGAATGGATAATGTTACTTAACACGAAAATAGAGTTGTTTTTTTATTCTGGATTTCACACTCCAAATTAAAACGAAAAAAAAAGAAAAATGTAAATAATAAATAAATTATAATTCAAATGTGAATAATATTTGATATGATTTTTTTCAAAATTGTATATTTACCTATATGTAAATTAAATTAATTTTTTTATTGTTTTATAAATAAATATAAATCTTTTATATAAAAACAATCTTCAAACTTTTATTTAAATTCTAAACGTTTCGTTAGAATGTTTTCTTTTATTAAAAAATTTTAAGAAAGGGTATAGCCTGATATACATGAGAAATTTGCCCCCGTGGCGATTTCTATTACAACTTTGGGGATCGTTTTGGTAACTAATAAAAATAATTCAGCCAAATTTTCAGCTCTTAAATCTTAAGGTAGTTGTTCCGCCAAATGGGTTTTCTTAGGATTTTTTGAAATTTACACAGATTATTATTTAATTACTTCTGCATCGATTGGGGGCAAAACGAAATTTATGAACAATATACGAGTATTTAATTATAATTAAGACAACCCTTCTTACCATTTTTATAAAAAACTAAACCAACATTAAACAATATCCAATACATATTTTAAGACAATTTTGATTCATAGTTACAACACATTTTCGTAGATAACAATGAATAAATAATTAAAAATGAATAAAAAAATTTTTACACTAAAAACAATTTGGCAACAGCGCATTTATTTAATCGGCGAAAGATGTATAAAGCGCCCATGCGCTAGATTTTTTCAAAATTATAATTTTCTTAAGGTGTAACGTAAGCGTTGATTAGATCTGTTAAAAAATAACAAAATGATTTTTATAGAATTTTTTTAACTTTTAAAATGATTTATCTGTCATTTTAATATAAAAATATTCAATCTCTTACAATGGTGCCAGATTTGTCAAACGAGCACGGCATTGGGTAGAATCGGTACATAAACAGCAAAAAGTTTTGGGCTTATGAATTATGAATCCTTATTGTCTGTTCTATATACTCTAGCATTAACTTTTTGCTAGTATTGACGCGAAAAAACTACCTTAAGCAGTTTTTGAGTTATTTGAAAAAACCTATTTTTTCGATTTTTTTTTTTTCAATAGTAAAATTGAAAATTAACAAATGGCGATTTTTCCCCCAATACTTGCCAGTAAAAGGGATGAATAAACAATTTAGTAACGGTTCCCAGATGGAATGCCGATTTTTAAGAAAATAAATAAAACTAAAATCATTTTTTGACCGTGTTTTTGAAAAGTGTCCATCAACAAATTTTGTCAGAAAATACCTTTTATACTCATAAATTTTTTCAATTTTTTTGAAGTAGTGGAACATTATGAAAAAAATTAAAAACGATTTTTTTTATATAACCTTGCGTTTAAACGAACTAATAGTTACTCTTTTGCTGGTAGAAAAATTTATAAAAAATAACTTTTTAACCAAAAATACATACTGCACTACAGAAATACTAAGAAAGTTAAGAAATATATTACCCCAAAAAATTAAGGGTGCCAAAAAATGACGTTAATTTTTTTTTCATGAAAAAATACCTTGGAAAATAATGATATAATTTTTTTATACTATTGGCTATTATTCAGTTTTGTAATAATATATTTTTTACTTTCAGATTTATATTCTATAGAAAATAGTAATGTGAAGTATTATGATGCCGTGTCTGGGTCCTGACTCTTTGAGAGCTTGTATCTCAGAGATAAAAAAAATTAATTTCATTTAGTAACTTCTAGGTGGAAGGAATCGATGCCCTTAATAGTTGGAAGCCTGATTTAGGACGTAAAACCGGAAATTGTGGCCCCCAGAGGCCAAAAAGTGGCAAAAATCCATTGGTCCTAAAATCTTGAAATTCGTGTGACGTAATTTATAGACGGCCCCTTATATCTAAATTAATAAAGCTCAAAATGAAATATTTTTAATATTCGGAAATTAGATGTTTGATTATATTAATTTCTACTATAAAGCAAAAATGGCGCATATCGGACGGTGCCTAGGGCGCTTTCGAATTCAAATCCGCCCCTGTTGGAGTTTATAAAACAAAAGTCGGAATCATAAAGTAATAAAGAGTGGAAGGCTCCAGAATATCGAAAAGTATCTCTAGCGGCTCGGAGAACATTATTCTTAGTCCTTAAGAGCTAGTCAAAGATCATAGTCATAGGAGATTCAAAGCCTTTGTCAAAGATAAAAGATTCAAACAGGCTTTGTGCTAAACGTTCATTTAGAAAATTTTCCCAACGCACAAATTTATAGTTTAAAATATTATTAAATATGCCTAGTTCTCGGCGTCAATGTTTTGTGAACGGTTGCTTTCGCGACACAAAATCAGATAAAGTACATACTTTTTTTAAAGGACCTAAAAATCCTGAAATGTAAGTACCCTATATAAAATTAACTAGTAATTTATTTCTTTGGTTTTTATGTGTTAGTTCTTTAATAATTTAATTATAGAGCTAAAGAGAGCGGTTCCCGCCATTTTATTGCCCATTCCGAACCGCCAGAGAGCTCTGTAACTCGTATACGGTAAAATACATTTACTCCTTATGGAGCCTTCCACTCTATCTATCTACTCTTATTAAACGAGCAAAAATTGTTTATATACATATTTATTTATATATTTGTATCTTGGTTCTATTTTGAAAACGGCTCTACCGATTTTGATGAAACGAATTCTATTAACAAGTTTTGAGGATGAGATAGCGATCTTGCTGGACCTTGACAAATTTCATCTTAATTGATCTTTTCTTAATTAAAGTAATTATTTATAGATGAAAATCTCAATAAAAAGTTTGTTTACATTTTTTCAATTATCTTTTATTTTTAATTGGTTTTTTAATTTTAAAACCCATTAATAGGTTATAGCAAATATTATTATATTATATTAAAATTAGGAATTTTTTGTTTGTTTTTAATTAACAGGTGTCTAAATCATAACATTACAGATGTATTTACAAATAAACTGGTTGAAGTGGCTTTTTTTTATATAACTTGGAAACAAATCTTATTTAATTTTATGTTTTTATTTCAGATCCTATACGATTATTTTTACTTTATCCAATGCGAAGCATGTGAGAAAATATTGCAATCGGTCGCGCGGCAAGCGCGACTTCAACGGGTCCTCAGGTAAAGACTACGGAACCCATGAACTCAATTAAGGTCACAAATTGAAGTATTCAATGAGATTGAATTTTAGCACGTGGCGGTTTTGCCAAAAGTTACCTGGAATCTCGTCGAGAGGCCAAAAAGTGCCATTTTTTTTGGAAGTGCGTGCGGATGGATGGATGGATGTATGTTATCGTTTTTTTCGTCCAGGATTTTTTCCACACCTTTGCACCGATTGAAATGAAATTGAAAACCTACCATTAGTTTAACAAAATGAAGCGCTGCTTAGTTTTTGGTACATATCGGTCCACAAACATCAGTACTTTATTTCACGACTTTTTTAGTTTTTTCTATATATCTTGAAAATGACTTAACTAATTTTGATGAAATTTAATATCCTAATTAAGTACCTGGGGGACCACAAAAAAGGTTAAATAAAGTTTTTAGTAAAATCATATTTTAAAGTACTTTACTCTACTATTTTAATAGTACTTTTTTTAATTTTAAATTCTTTAAAATTTATTCATTTGATCGTTTTAATATAGCTCATTTAACCTAACTTAAGTAAGAATGGTTAGGCTTCTCGTTGTGAAATGGTAAAAATTTGGGAGGAAATTTTATAAGTAACCATAGCAACCGCGTTGTTTTCTTATCCGTTACCATTGCTGACGACATGGAGGAATCGACTTAAAATCAAAAATAGCTATTGATTCTCATCTAGTACTTGAGGAATAACCATTCTATATTGGATTTTTGACGTTTCGGTTTTTATTGGTAACCATTGCTGAAGACATAGAGGAATCGAGTTAAAATCAAAAATAGCGATTGATTCTCATCTAGTACTTGAGGAATAACCATTCTATATTGGATTTTTGACGTTTCGGTTTTTAATGGTAACCATTGCTGAAGACATAGAGGAATCTAGTTAAAATCAAAAATAGCAATTGATTCTCATCTAGTACTTGAGGAATAACCATTCTATATTGGATTTTTGATCTTTCGGTTTTCTACCTTAGATTTTTGACTCTTCGATTATTATTGGTAACCATTGCTGAAGACATGGAGGAATCGACTTAAAATCAAAAATAGCGATTGATTCTCATCTATTGCTTGAGGAATAATAATTCTACATTAGATTTTTGACCCTTCGATTATTATTGGTAACCATAGCTGAAGACATGGAGGAATCGGCTTAAAATCAAAAATAACGATCGTTTCTTATCTAATACTAGAGGAATAACCTTATTGCATTCCATTTTTGATGTTTTGACTATTAATACAAACCTCTACTGAAAACGTGGAAGAATCGACTTAAAATCAAAAAGAATTTAGTCTTTTTGATTTTAAGTCGATTCTTCCACGTTTTCAGTAGAGGTTGCTATTAATAGTCAAAACATCAAAAATGGAATGCAATAAGGTTATTCCTCTAGTATTAGATAAGAAACGATCGTTATTTTTGATTTTAAGCCGATTCCTCCATGTCTTCAGCTATGGTTACCAATAATAATCGAAGGGTCAAAAATCTAATGTAGAATTATTATTCCTCTAGTATTAGATAAGAATTGAACGTTATTTTTGATTTTAAGTCGATTCCTCCATGTCTTAAGCAATGGTTACCAATAATAATCGAAGGGTCAAAAATCTAAGGTACAATTATTATTCCTCAAGTATTAGATGAGAATCAATCGCTATTTTTGATTTTAAGTCGATTCCTCCATGTCTTAAGCAATGATTACCAATAATAACCGAAATGTCAAAAATCCAATGTAGAATTGTTATTCCTCGACTGTTAATCGAGAATCGATCATTATTTTTGAATTAAAGTCAACATGAGCTGCAAATTGCAAGTGATATCTGGTTTATATAAAGGAATAAACATATTAATATTTCAAATGAATTTGGATAAAGTTTAGCAACGATCCGTTGCAGTTTATTTTATTATTATTTTCTTATTTATTTTTTATAATGTTTATCAATATGAACGAATGTGGGCAAATTGGTGTACGAGTAAACAAATATACACATAATATGTAGACCATTAGAAAGCTAGAAATGCAAAAACTGGGGGTGTGGTGGATGTGGGAGGTGCAGGAGGTGGGGGTGCAGTTGTGGGGGATCCGGGGGTGGGAGGCGCGGTTGGGTGGGGTGGGGCGGAGTGGGGCGGAGTGGGGGTGCAGTGGTGGGGGCGAGGCGTATGGTTCCGGGCGGGGGGGGGGGTTACCGTGCATCGCTCGGTGCCTCCAGGTATATTACTCTATGGTCGAAATATATTATTCGATAAATATATCTATAGAGATAGATATTGCAACAATTATCAACATTAAAATTAGATTTGTTTAAATTATTGGGAGGTTCATAATAATAATAATAATAATAATAATATTTATAAGATTGGATCTGAGAATTTTATTTATATTAATTTATTTATTTATTTTTCGAGGTAGACAACAAACAGTCTGTTTAAAGAGTTGAAACATATTATTTTTTGTGATAAATTTTGATTAAAGGTCTTTAATTTTTTGATTGTTCAAGTGTGTAAAAGTTCAAGATTCTTGAGCAATTGGGGCATGATCCAACAATGTATTATAGTTTAAATAAAAAGGATTAAAGGATGTTTCGTCGCGTAGTGGAATTGTCTTTTGACAAATTGTGATAGAATGAGCTACTGAGGAAGTCGAAATTAATCGACGAAACGTCTGGCCCATTCAATAAAAACTCTGTTTTTTATTTTTGTCCAATTCCCTGCTATTCCTGTTAATTAATGCTTATTATGGATACGAGTGATTTACCAATAATAATAATATTAAATAGGTACTAAACTTTCGTTAAAGTATTCGTCAATTGGAGTTAAATTTACCAAATTGTATTTAAATGTTCTAACAAAATATCTGGGTTGAATTTATATATTTACTCTTTCTATGAAAATTGATAGTGAGGTTTTATTTTTTTTTTTTTTTGAACGATTTAAAATTTTTTCAAAATGTTCGATACACATTTTCATTCAAATTTTTATATCACTCATTTTGATTTCTATGCTTTTTAAAAATTCATTAAATTTAGGGCTGGTCTAGCTAGTACCCGACTATTGGAATTTTTCTTTTTATTATATTAACACTGAAAAATTATGTCATTTTTTTTAAAATGTAAAAATTAACGCCCCTAAAAAATTTTTTAGCAGCCTTAATTTTTCGGAATAGTGTATTTCTTAATTTTCTTAGTATTTCTGTATTGCGGTATGTATTTTTGGTTAAAAAGTTATTTTATATATATTTTTCTAACAGCAAAAGTGTACTTATTAGTTTAAACCCAAGGTTTAAAAAAAAAACAGGTTTTTAATTTTTTCATAATGTTCCACAACTTCAAAAAAATTGAGAAAAATTCCTGAGTATAAAGGAGTATAAAAGGCATTTTCTGACAAAAATTGGTGATGGACACTTTTCAAAATCTGAGTCAAAAAATGATATTAGTTTTATTTCTATTCTTTAAGTGTTGATTCATGCCTTTTACTCGCAAGTATTGAGGGAAAAATCGTCATTTGTTAATTTTGAATTTTGCTATTGAAAAAAAAATAAAATCGAAAAAATTGGATTTTTTAAACAACTCGAAAAATGAATAAGATTAAGAGCTGAAAATTTGGCTGAATTATTTTTATTTGGTACCAAAACGATCACCAAAGTGCTAATAGAAATCGCCGCGGTGGCAGATTTCTCATGCATACCCGGCTATACCCTTTTAAAAAATAGAGAAGAATATAAAGCAACTATCTTACTAATTTCACATTTATATTCTATAGAATATAGCAATGTGAAGTATTTCGATCGCATGCCTGGGTTCTGACACTTTGCGAGCTACTATTTTTATTCATTTCATAAAGCAAATATTTTTCAAATTTCTTTAATAAAGGTAGACATTTTCCGAAACGTTTCCATTTTAAATTGAATTTAAATTTATAGAAAATTTGTATTTATTTATCGTACCCCCTCGAATTGTCTACTGATGATTGTCTTTAATAAAAAAGCGGATCTATCACGAGTGGAAATTTTTTTGAATGTTATCCATTGCTGTTAAGGGGGCAGCATTTCTTCCTTGTCTGTCCAGAAATTCCAGTACTGCCCTGGTTTGATCGATGCCTTTACAGGAAAACGTCTGTGCATATAATTAGGTTGAGACTTGGTCTTGTATTTATTTAAATGTAAATTGTAATTTTAATATGAACACATGTATTGTAATTTTATGAATCTAATAACCATTGAGATAATATCTGGAGGGGATTGCCCTGTAATAGGAACTTAGATATTTTAATCTTAGTCATAATTAGAGACCGGATTCCTATGCAATTGCATATTTTGTTTGCCGAAACATACGATCCAGGGGATCAATTATCTATCCGAATCATGCATCTAAGATACTGTGGATTAAATTTTATACTACATATTTTTGCATATTTGAGTAATATTGCATAAAATTGCATATTTGAAGAATTTTCCATAAAATTGCATATGTGAAGGATTTTTTTATCAAATATTGCACATTTCCCGCCAAATAGAGATTTTTTAAAAGAAAAGCTTGTTAATATAAAAAATAAAATCAATACAATAGAATCGTGTTTGTTAAATAAAACTAACCTCGCAGCCCCGTATTTTTTCGTTCACATTTTTTGAAAAATTATTATATTTATAATGTTGATTTTATTCAAGAGCAACTAGTGCAGGTGCACTGTAAAACTAATCACTTCTTTCATTCCTTCAAATTGGCGGGTGCAAGGCTTTGGAATGAACTTCCATCCAAATTTCATGCAAACCCGACTCTTGGTGCTCTCAGGTCTTCGTTCTTTATGGATCCCACCCAATAACTGATACTCCTTACTCTTATTTCCTTTATGTCTTCTAATCTTTCTCTACTTTTTTTTTTTCTCTCTTCTTCCCCATAAAATTTGTGTATTGGTGAACTCTTTTGCCAAATTTATAAAATATTGTTGCTAAATTATGTATAAACACTAGGTGGGACCTAAGGTCCTATGTTTGTATACTTTGTTAAATAAATAAATAAAAATAAATAAATAAATAAAACTATTATTTCTTTGAGTTTAAAGATTTATTAATATATTAAATTAAATGAGAATATTGCGCAATTTTTTACGAAATAAAAGTGCATATTTGACACTTGTGTCTATAGATTACTTTATCATTTTATTTCTTTCATAGCTCTCCCTCAAATATTAGTCTCTTTGTCTTCAATTTTAATTTTTTAGTGGATAAAAAAATTTATTTTGCCATCTTTTACTGCATATATTTGCATATTTTAACGTATTCTGCGTATTGCTTGCATATTTCAGCATTTTAACTGCATATTTTATGTAATTGAAAAGTTTTTGTTTTGCCGAGAGTAGCAGAGTTGTTGATTCACAAAGAGAAACATTTGCATCAAGCAGAGGACAACCTCTTTGTTTCTCTTTGTGCATATTTTGGAAGTTTTTACTGCATAAAAATCTTATCTCTAATTATAATGTATACCTATATTCTATTGATGATGGCAACACTAAAAATATTTCTACATCACCAATAAGCACGGATAAAAGAGACAAGAAATAAAATTATTACATACTTCCTTCATTGACCATTTAGGTCAGTGTTTCCCAACCTTTTTTGTGCTTTGACTCACCTAACCCTTTCTAAAATTCTTATGCTCCCTGTGTAAAATTGTTAATAACAGACCTAACTTTTTTAACAAAATGAATTTAGGTCGAACAAAGATTTTAATAGATATGTTTTTATTGCATGTAGAAGGGTCCTACCCCTCAGGAGTTGAACCCAAGCACTAGTTTGCTTTCCGGGCAACATGCAATATATAAATTTTTTTGTTATTTATATAAATAAAGCGTGTAATATAATAGTATATAAAGTTAAAAAACACAAATTTGTTGATTAGTATTTTGTATGTTTCTACATACATTTTTAAATGTATTCTATAATTTTTTTAAGTTAATTACTAACAAATTTTGTTAACTTTTATTTTTTCAAATAAGGTTAACTAATTTTGTAGATTTTTTTATTGAAATTAAAAATAAATTTAGTTAGTTACTTTTGAGCTTTTTTGTTTTGCTTTCTTTCTTTCTTCCGTGCTGTTATATTATTTGTTGGTGAAAGATAATTTACTAATTTTAAATATTTTTTTTTTTTAATTTTCAAGGAAAAAGGGCTAAAAATACATAAAAAAATTCGTAACCAAAAATAAAGTATGTGTTAAAATTAATTTAAGATGAAGTGGAAAAACGTAGACTATAAAAGATGCTTATTTAAATGTATATGACACATTTTCCCCACCGCAAAGGAAAATAACATATTTTTTAAATTTATCTTCCTTTTAACTGTTTGCACTCGACTCGTAACTGAAAGTCGCCATAGGGTTAAGCGATAAGCTCTGGTCGAGTTCATTTTCGAATTGCCCCCTTTAACAATCAAATTTCTCCCCCGTGGGGCGCGGATCCCACGTTGGGAAACATTGCTTTAGGTGAATAGATTATATTTTAAATTTAAATTGTAGAGTTATAATTTATTAAAAGTTAATGTAATTATTTATTTTTTGGGAAAACCATTCATTGTGGTGGTTAAAATAATAATCTTATCTGATAAGATTCAGATGTTTTCAAGTGTTAATAAATATATTCGAGAGATAACCTGATAAGTGTAATTCCTTTTCCTTAAAGCAATTATTTTTTTAAAATGTTCAAATTTTCATTGATAAAAAGAGAATATCTCCCGAAAAATTTGGATTTTTAATAATTATTTCTAGATTGTTTTATAAAAGATTTGTTTTTATTTAGATAACCAAGTAGATATAACGTAATTTAAGACAGGGTAAATTACTGATGCTTATTGCAATGGATATCATATGTACTGTAATTTAATCCTATGTTTAAATGAATGTTTTGTTATCGCTTGATGATCGTACGGTGAAATCAATTCCATAATCCAAGGAGGAATTGGGAATTTGTTTTATAAAAAGAGCACAGATAGATCAATTTATCTCGGTTATCCCATAACACGTAAGAAGCTAGGAAGATCAAAAAGACAAGTCTAGACAGGTTTTAGTTGAATAGAAATTAATTCTTAAATTTGTGTTGTTCTAGAAAGACCCACACTTAATTGAATTAAATTTGTCGTGAGTAGCAGAGTTGTTGATTCATAAACAGAAATCAATTAGGTTTTCCTCAGCTTGATGCAAATAAACATATACATATATTTGGTATATATATATATACTACCCTCGAGGGGTGAACTGCGATTGGGATCAGGTGTACACGTCTTTGAAATTATGTTGAATTATTTTGGAATTTATTATATAATACTCTTTCATCTATTGTCTTCTACTTGAAAATAAAAGTAGAATTGAAGTAGGTGTACATGATATTAGGTCGCGGTTCACCCCTCGACTATCCTTATACCGAGATACTTGGGTCAGAACCTCATTATAAAACATACTAAAAGAATAAGATTGGAGTAATTTTTGGAGACGGACTGATAAGTGAATTAAGTGGATATTGATGAGGCAGTCCAAAAAAAGAAGAAGATAATTTACACTATCTTTTTATTCATAAAACCGACGTTTCGGAGGCTATTCCCTCCTTCTTCAGGGTTTTGAAAAGTCACCTTCACTTCCTTCACTGACTTTTCAAAACCCTGAAGAAGGAGGATAGCTCCGAAACGTCGGTTTTATGAATAAAAGATAGTGTAAATTATCTTCTTCTTTTTGGACTGCCTCATCAATATCCACTTAATACTAAAAGAATTATAAATGAAAAAGAAAATGATCTTATTTTATCAATTTAATCTATGTGAAGGTACACGTAATCATTCTAATATAAGAAAATAGCATTTCAATTATGAATTTTATAGTTTAAATAAAATGTTAATGAAAACATTCACTTTCTTCTCTCGGGCAGCGGGTCGATTAGAAAAAGAAAGCTTTTATTTTTTTCCTCATCACATATTCAATTAAATGTATTGTAATTTCATATCTATGGAATATTTTATTTTATCTTTTATAGCAATTAATTATTATTAGGAAATTTTAATTTTTAAGGGAAGTTTATTTGAAGTCTAATTTGAAAAAACTCTAATTACTTCTTTGAAATAATTTTTAAAAATATAAAATTAATAAATATTATAAAACAATTAATTATTAATATTTAATTTTCAACGAAATTGATTCAGTAGTTTTTGAGAAAATGGACAAAAACCCCGAAAACTATCGAAAAAACGATGTTTTCAAAAGCACGAGAAAATTTTCGCCCTGAACAAAAAGTTAAAAATGTCATATGAAACGATTATACATGTTCTTTAATTTTATTAAAAAAGACATTAGATAAAATAACTGAATATTAATCAATGTTTTCGTAAAACTTTAAAGATTTCAGTGATACAAAATGTATTTCCATACTAGCAAATAATAGTAGTTATAATTTTAAATTCTAAATTTACGTTGACATTTGCAAGTATTTGTGTAATATTGTTTTTAATTTTATTTCAATCAATAATATTTGTAAATAGAAATGTGAATTAGATGCTTTGAATACTGTTTAATCCCTGCAATGTTTGTTTACTCTTTCCTTGTTATGAAAAAGGATAAACACAATTATCGGTCATTACTAATTCATTTGTTAGTGATTCACCGTCCAAAACTATTGCTTATTTGAATTTATTTGTTAATTTATATAATTTATTAGGTAAGCCGCAATTCGTGTTTCACACTAAGAAAGAATTGTGATTAATTATTTATTTTAATTATTTAGATTTATTGATTTTGAAGTTTTTTTGCACTATTAGTTTCAAGTGTTATTTTTGCAATATCTTAAGTTTCTCTGAATCAATTTTCGAATCGTTTTCACCATTTTTAATTAAATTAAATGAACCTAATGAATCTACAAAAGAAAATATGAGCTACCATTTGAAAAAAAAACGCAAATTTACTTTTTCAAAAAATTGATAAAAGCTGTTATTATTGCAATGTTTTAAAGTAGAGTTTATGCTGAAAAAACCCTGTTCAAATTTTTTTCCTGAGGAGTTTTTTAGAATACCATGGGGTAAGGGGGTAGACACTAGTAAGATTTCACTCTGTATATATATATTGATATTTGAAATTATGCTTGATGAAATAAATTATAAATTTTTTTTCACTTATATAAAAATATTTATTATTTTTTCTTTTAGTGACCTCACTATTGAAAACTTTCATTAACGAACGAAAGCTAAGTCTATACCTATAACCTGACTGAATCAAATCGGACTAGTTTGGAAGTTGATTTGTTTAATATTTGAATTTTTGAAACGGCCGCGACCTTAAGGACGTTCCTTAATAAATCGATTTTCTTGCAATCTTTTTAAAACTTTGAATACACATATTTATAAGTAGAAATTTTTTCAATAGTCCTTGTGGGATTAAATGTCTAAATATTGGCCATTGAAATTTCCATATTTAACGCGAACCTTATCCCGATTGATGTTAAAGCGACTGTTTCATTAAATAAAAATTGTAATTTTCTTGAAATTATTTTGAAAACTGAGAATCATTAACTGAAGATATAACAAATATTTTTCTGTTAAAATAAATGTATCAAGCGGTATTCGTTTTGTCTTAAAAATGTTAAAATTTATATATTTTTGATGGTTTTCATTTTTTCTCTCATGGCATGGCAAGAAAAAGATTCCGACTTGGCAACGTCGCACTAAAATCACTCAATTTTTCCATATCTAAAAAACTTCTGCAGGTGGTGCATTTGAGATTTTTAGATAATTCTCTCAACCTAACTATACTGTACTCATCTGTAATTTCGCATTGAGCTGTTTCATGAAGTGTTTTTTTTTATTCTTTGTCATTTAGCGTTCGTAAGAATTCAATGTTGCCAGATCCGAGAAACGACGAAGTGAAAATATTTTTGTCTTTCTGGGCATGTGAGAGTAGGGGAAAGTGCGAACTGCTTCTGAGCTATATTAGGGAACGCCCTTAATGCTAACGACCATAAATAGAACGAGAGATAATAAGAGAGGCATATACAAAATCATGCAGTATAGTGAAGAGTATTCAATTAAGGCAGCCTCCATATAAAAACAAAAACAAAAATACTTAGTCTCGGATTCAAGGTAAATTTCTAATTTTTATTATTATTTTTTTTTATTTGGCATCGAAGTCTTTTTCGTAAACTAAACAAAAGAAAAAGATTGTTGTAAATATGTGTGGGAGGGGGAGAGGGGGAGAAGATCTTATAATTTTTTCACATATGACTACTGTGGCGAAATGGTCATTTCACAGTATGGAAAAGTAAAAAAGTATATAACTAAAATAATTATATCGCAAAATTTATTTTTGCACATGGGCATGATTTCTACAAATTTTCAACTGTAACGAATATCTTTACTTTTCGAAACACTTATTTATTCCACATAACAACAAATGTTTTCTTTGTTAATAAAACCTACAAAGTATTTATATAAAAATAGATAATTTATTAATATATTTATATAAATCAAACTGATAAGATCCTAATTAGATATTATCAATAGATATATGAGTATCAAAAAAATGTAATCTCAAGATCAACATCTCTGAAATAAAGAGAATAAAACGTGAGGTAAGAGATCGATAGTCAATACACTGTAGTGACCTTTACCATTAATCTTCCAAATGAAGATAGATCGAGAGGTTAATGAAATATTTGTCGGTGAATAACGAAATATGAAAATAAATATTTTCGAAATGGTAGGGCCGGTTGATCTTTTAACATTTCTTGAGGAATTGAAAGTTTAATAATAAAAATAACAAATAAATAAATAAATAAAATTAAAAAGAAATGATAAAGCAACTATAAACAAATAAATATTTTGAAAATAGGCAACAATTGTCTTGGGGTTGAAATCTTATTATATTAATTATTAAACTAGCAATTCTTGTATATATACCGGGTGAGTTTTTTATCTTGAGACAGTCTTATAACTCAAAAACAGTGCATTATATGGAAAAAGTTTCAAATAAAAAGTTCATTTATATCCAGGGGGAAACTAAACTACGCTATTGTTTGTCGACCAAGAACAAGCTTCCAAGGGTATTTGGAGGTCAAGTTGTGTTTTTTAATTAGAACCCTTAAATTATTTATTTAATAATTAATTATTTGATCATTATTATTTGATAATTAAGTTGAATAATTGTTAAAAATAATTATTAATTGAATTTTTTTAGATCTAATTGATTTAATATTTTGTTTATTTGATGTCGTATAAAAAAATAGTTCTAATAAAAGTTGTTCAACTTTTTTTTGTAAATTTAGGCAATGTAAAGAAAAATATAGGTTTCTATTTAAAAAGAGAAGTTGACCATGAAATATCCTTGAAAGCTTCTAGGTCGACAAACAATAGCGTAATTTAGTTCCCCCCCCCCTAGATTTAAACAAATTTTTTCCATATAATTGACTGTTTTTATTGAGTTATAAGACTGTCTGTCTCAAGATAAAAAAAAACTCACCCGGTATATATAATCGGTTTCTCGAAAACGGCTCTAACGATTTGGATGAAATTTACTGGTTATGGGGGTTTTGGGTTGACAATTCGATCTGTCACGGTCTCATCTTCGCCTAAGTTGTTTTTGATTGGTTTTTTGTTAACTGAAATAATTATAAACAGGTTGTTGTCTCGATTAAAATGTATAATTACATTTTTATTCAATTTCCTTTTAATAAATAATTAAATTTTAAACCCCCACTAATAAATCATTACAAATATTATTATATATTAAAATTAGACAATTTAATTAATTAGATAGCTGGTTCAAAAATTGTCATTCAAATAAAAAAATAATAATTAGAGGTATTGAAGATGGAGATGTAGAATTTAATGCTGAATTAATGGAAAGGCTGCCCAAAGATAAAGAAAACTACTAATTCCGATTACATTGATTTGAATTGGTGTTGAATTTTTGACGCTTCGATTATTATCGGTAACAATTGCTGAAGACATTGAAGGATCAATTTAATAACTTTTGGGAAAATATATTTTAATAAGTTTTTTAATGAAACTAATTATTAACAGATGATTGAATCAAAATAAAACAAATGGTTGATTAAATAAAAAACAAACACATGCATTACCGAGCATCGCTCGGTGTTCCAAATACTAACTTTTTAATAAAAACAAAAAAATATAAATATTTATGAAATAGTATATTGTATGGCGTAAAGAGAGGAATATCAGAAAAGCGAGATTTTCAACATGAGAGTTAGCTTATCGTGCAGCCACCCGAATACAAGTTTTAATCCAAAGCACTGTCCAAAAGGTGAATGTAGTATAAGCCGAAGCGAATGTCATTAACCTTGCTTGTTGGGTGTTCCTAACTAACTCCATGCCATAGGTTCACGACTATTTTAAAATTATTAATGTGCTTCAGTGCCGGATGTAGGGTTCTTCGGGCCCAAGGCTGTATATATATTTTAGCCCCCCCCCGTAAAGAAAATTTTTTAAACACTTTTTTACTAATTTTTATACATATATATTGTTTTTTATTTTGTACTTTTACAGATATAATCATTTATTATTTTTTTGCTAGGTTAGTATTGAAACATTGAATATATTTCAAAATTTTTGGAAGGGCAAGTTGGGAAAAAATAATAAGAAATTTGGTGTTGGTAAATATAAATGAAATGCATGTTCTAACACTTAAATCTACAAATAGTAACAATAATATTTCATTATTCGTGTCCATGATTAATAAATAAAGCAATCGTAGAGAGTTGGACATAATAATGTTCTTAGTATAGGGTGTTTTTTTAGAGGTAAAGAACTTCGAATTGAAATAAAACACAAGAAAATCGTTTTAATGTCCATCAATTTGGCTTTATTGGAAGGATAATTTTATGCCATTAATGTTTAAATATGATTTCGGGCATGTGGCCGCCGCGGCTGGCTCGAATAAATCCAATTCTACAGGTCAATTTTCAACCACTTTTTCGAGCATATGGGGCCGTATGTTGGCAATAACGCCACGAATGTTGGCTTCCAAGTCCCCTAACGTTTCTGGTTTGTTGGCGTAGACGAGCGACTTCACATATCCCCAAAGAAAATAATCCAATGGTGTCAAATCACACGATCTTGGTGGCCAATTGACAGGTCCATTCCGCGAAATTATGCGCTCATCGAATGTTTCCTTCAATAAATCGATTGTGACGTGCGCTGTGTGGCATGTAGCGCCGTCTTGTTGGAACCACAACTCATCCACATTCATGCCATCCAATTCGGGAACAAAATAGTCGGTTATCATGGCTCTATACCGGTCTCCATTAACGGTAACTGACTCTCCAGCATTATTTCGGAAGAAGTATGGCCCAATGACTCCACCAGCCCATAGAGCACACCAAACAGTCAGTTTTTGTGGATGTAATGGCGTCTCAAGGGTCTCATGTGGATTCTCTTCACTCCAAATGCGGCAATTTTGCCAACATTGGAAGCCAACATTCGTGGCGTTATTGCCAACATACGGCCCCATATGCTCGAAAAAGTGGTTGAAAATTGGACCTGTAGAATTGGATTTATTCGAGCCAGCCGCGGCGGCCACATGCCCGAAATCATATTTAAACATTAATGGCATAAAATTATCCTTCCAATAAAGCCAAATTGATGGACATTAAAACGATTTTCCTGTGTTTCATTTCAATTCGAAGTTCTATACCTCTAAAAAAAACACCCGATACATAATAATAATAAAGAAAAAAATTCTTTCTTCAATATGATTCTTTTAGTTTTTTGACAAAAACAATTAATTTGTTTAAAAGGTTTATATTTTATGTTAGTTGATGAATTGAATGAATTGTGATGGAAAAAAGAATACTGTTTGAAATGTTTTTTCTCGTAGTAAAAAATCCTGACAAATAAGTTTAATAAATGAGCCACTGAAGAAGTTGCAAAACAGCAACGAAACGTATGGCATATTTAATCAAAACTTGTATTTAATTTAATTTAAAGTCTTGTCCAACTCCCTACGATTCCTTTATTTAGTAACAATAATAATATTTAAAAAAAAATACTTTACTCTAGAAAAAAATAAGAAAATCGATAAATAATATATAAAATCGTGGGGTGAACCGCAACCTAATCTGCTGTACACCTACTTCCACTTGATACTTCCAAATATTTCCAAGTAATTCCAAATATTTCCAAGTACTTCCAAATATTTCCAAGTGCTTCCAAACATTCCAAGTGCTCCCAAATATTCCCAAGTACTTTCAAATATTTCTAAATATTTCCAAGTACTTCCAAAGATTTCCCAAGTATATACTTCCAAAAATACTTCCAAGTACTTCCAAAATACTTCCAAAGAGGTGTACACCTACTTCCAATCGCCGATCACGCCTCGTATAAAATTATCAACATATTACATATTAAAAATTTAGAGAAACAAATATTATTAGATATGTAATACTTTTTTCCTAGATTTTGCTTTAGCAAAATCTTGTATTAATTCGTTGAAATCCAATTTAAATGCTTCATTTTCTATAATCTATATAAAGTATAGATAACCCATCTAGCCTTTCTGGTCCCATACTGGATCTTAAATAATTTTTTATTCTCTTTAGTACAGAAAAAGATCTCTCTCCAGAAGCATTTGATACTGGAATTGTCATATATATTAGGATTAGTATTAGTATTATATAAGTAATAAGTTTATGAAAAGGTATTTTAATCAAAACGAGGTGAAATATGTTTTTTTCTTTACCATATTTTTACTTTTCCATACAGAGTATGGTCAAGTATTGTAATCGTGCATGAAAAGAGTGTTTTTTTCCTTCTTTTTTTCGAAATATCTAAAAAATGGCTCAAACTATTTTGATTAAAAAAATTGAGCTAAACCATGGCATTTCGCTCTATAAAAAAGCTTTAATAAGTAAACATCGAAAAAATTATATTTTTTGAGATAATAATTGTTTTGTCAAAATGTCTGTTAGTTAGTTAGTCTGTCCGGTTGTCTGGTTGTCTGGTTGGGTGTCCGTAAGTCTGTGCGTTACCAAATTTTTGTGGACGAGCTAGCTCAAAAACTAGTGTGAATATCGAAACCTAATTTCACACGTAGTTTTGGTTCATTGAGATTAAGAGCTGATTAGATTTTGGTGCATATTGACCCAAAATTAAGGGGGGTGGAGGGGGGGTTAAAAATTAAAAATCTAGGCTATTTGAGCAAACTAAACTAAATTTTGTATACATAATCAGTGCGACCCCAGAAGTCTAAAAATGCAAAAACTAACCCCCAAATTTGTTGGGGGAGGGGGGGGGAAATGAAAATATAGGCTCTTGTAACAAACTCAACCAAATTTTGTATACATAATCAGTGCGACCCCAAAAGTCTAAAAATGGAAAAACTAACCGCCGAAAATGGGTGGCGGGTCAAAAAATGAAAATATAGGCTCTTGTTCCAAACTCAATCAAATTTTGTATACATAATCAGTGAGCACAGAGTAATCTAAAAATGCAAAAACTAACCCCCCTTACATGATTATAAATAATTTTATTAAATATTAAATATAAGTAAGAGGCCAGGTTGTATGGTAAAGTCAAGTGGATGGCCACATCAGAACACATCAGCTTATTTTTATTTCCGCCTGACCGGGCCCCTTGTTTTTCCGGGCCCCGGGCTCTGATGTGCTTATTAAGCGGGTATTATATGTTCTTTATATAATTATTTGGAATGAAATTAACAAGAGGGAGGCTATTTTTTTGCTTATGTGAAATGTTTTAGGAATTTAAACATACCATAATTGTTTTACCGTATATTCATCGACTCTCCTGGATAAAAAATGAAACTTTATATTTTTTGATATATGGGAATCAAAGAATCTTTCTTTTCTCTAAAATATTCTTTTGAAGATAAAATTAAATTTTTCATTTTAAATGTTAAATAAGCCACACACACCGTGCATTTTTGTCTTTATAATGGAATTATTTGAATCATATTTCGAACTATTATTTTAAGTATAAATTGAAAGCATGCCTCTAAAAGCTTTACCAATTATTAAATATTTACGTAGTATAAAAAATATAATTTTTCCATTTAATTTTTATTAATTAAATAGAATTTCACAAGAACAAATTCCTGGATAGATACCTGGGAATTGTTGTTGTTATACAAGTATAATGGAGAGTACATAATTGGGAGGAGCATGTGCAACTTGTGCTCTCATTAGACAGACTAAACGGCATATAAATACTTAATTAACATGATTCATTCTCTATCGGACTGTTTAACTTCAATTGTCGAGGACGATCGCTACTAAATACAATTAGGGCTGTTGGTAATTAACTGTCCTGAATATGTTCATGTTCATATATTCCGTGCACATATCAAACTCACCCATCCCAATATCCCACCGATCAGAGATGGAATTAGTTTATGTAAATATGCAAGGTTTTTACCTGGCATGAAATCATCGCAAACATTACAACGACATTCAAGGAAACTATAGAAAATCAAGACAGGTGGTCAACTACTAAATCCCAGGTGTTAGGGATACTATTTATTAAGTTGAAAGAGATGTATTCACCGTTTCAGGATTTGAACCTAAATATATATATATATTTTATAATGATATTGATACAAGAAGAAGTTGCATCAAAAAGGTACAACATTCGTAGTCTGTGGTGAACCCTTGGATATTGAAAATAAGAAGAGATTTAGGGATTGGGTCGGAGTCGAAGGTATCTGTGGATGCGGGTCTTGGGGTCTTGAAAGACTCAAGATTATATGTTACTGGGAAGACTGTCGGGGGAAGACAGTTCCAGTCTCTAAATAATAAGTAATAAACGAATTGGAGAATGAGTTTTTTCGGAAAGTATCAAATTTAAGCGTGTAGGGGTGTTGAATCTTAGAAAATCGTGTATTTTGCGTAAATGAAGCCTTTAGAATGATGTTGGTCAGTCTTGAGAGAGACAAACCGATAGTGAAAGCGAGAGAGACACAGTAACTTTGCTTTAACTTGGTGATAGATTATATTTAATACAAAATTTTAACTTATTAATATGTTGGGTCTACACTAGCCAGCAAAAAAGATTCTTGATTCAATTATGATTATGCTGCTGGTGGAAGTCAAGAGTCCAACATTAAATCATTTGATAAAGCAAGTTGGACTTCGGCTCGGCGAGGGGTGTGTGGGGGTTGGATGAAGAGATTTAGGGATTGGGTCGGAGTTGAAGGTACCCGTGGATGCGTGTCTTGAAAGATTGAAGGTTATATGTTGCTAGGAAGACGGCCAGGGGAAGAGAGTTCCTGTCTCTAGAAGTCATGGGGACAATAGAATTGGTAAATGCGTTTATTCGCTTAGTATCTAATTTAAACGCGTGGGGATGTTGAATCTTGTTAAGTAGTGTATTCCGTGCAAATGAAGCCTTTGGAGGGATTATTGACTTTATCTTGTTGGAACAAAAGTCGTGGTAATATATATATAAATAAATTGACACGTTCTGATGTGGCCATCCACTTGACTTTACCAGACACTTCTGGTTGAGTTTGGTCCAAGGGCCTAGATTTTCAATTTTTGACCCCCGTTCCCCATTTTGGGCGGTTTGTTTGTGCATTTTTAGTGTTCTGGTAGCCCACTGACTATGTATACAAAATTTGGTTGAATTTGCTCAAATGGCCTAGATTTACATTTATTAACGAAAAAAAAAATATTTTTGTTATTATAGGTTCATATTATAGTATATTTCATTTTCCTTGTTTTTTTAGATTGAAAATATTATAATTTTATAATTTTCACCTCCCCCTCCTCCCCTCTTAATTTTAGGTCGATATGCACCAAAGTCTTCTCAGTTCTAAATCTCAATGCACAACTACATGCGAAATTTGGTTTTGATATTAACACTAGTTTTTGAGCTAGCTCGTCTACAAAAATTTGGTAACGCACAGACTAACTAACTCTAACAGAATAATAGAATAACAGACTAACAAACAATTTGATAAAACAGTTATTATCTCGGAAAATATAATATTTTCGATGTTCACTTATTAGTGCTTTTTTGTAGAGCGAAATGCCATGGTTTTGCCCAATTTTTTTAATCAAAATAGTTTCAACCGTTTTTGAGATATTTCGAAAAAAAGAACAAAAAAAATACTTTTTTCATGCACGATTACAATACTTGACCATACCCTGTATGGTAAAGTAAAAAGGGAAAGGGCGGAGACAGATCCACGATGGTCTAGGGAGTCGAGAGTGTCAGTTAATGTTGAATCTGAATTGAATCCAAGGTAGAAACAGAATGCTTGGAGTCTCCTCTCCACAAATGGGAGATTCTATCCTGGCACTTGGCTCGCCTTCCAAGGTGTAAGTAACCTCATCTGACAAATCATCGCCCTAATAAGAAATTTGCTTATCTCCTATTTTTTAGAAAATACAATTTTTCTGCCATTAAGCCATCCTTCGATAAATTTGCCTATGTGTTAATAATTATACCGGTTAGTTGTAAAACGTACGAAATATTCCTTTTAACTTGACAAATGTATGTAAAGAAATAATTTTTCTCCTGTAAAATTTTCTAAAAATAGAAATAGTCTATGTTCTTATTAAGGCGACAAAATATAGCATTTATAAAAAATTTCACTCAAGCATTTTTATTTTTTTTTTTTTTTAATGCAATCGAATGCAAGAAGGGGTGCGCCAGTAAAGATGCAGCTCCTATGGATCTCGAAAGACCCTTGCATTACCGAAGAGAAGGGAAAGTTGATCAAGTGAGAGGGTGTAGACGTAGGTGTCTATGCACCCCGGTTTTGAAGGTTTGAAGATTATAGGTGCTGGGAAAGACGGAGGCTGGGAGAGAGTTCCAGTTCCTTGAAGTCATGGAGATATATGTATTGGCGAATGAAGTGGTCCGGCACTTTTCCAGTTTGACCGCGAAAGAGTGTTGGGAGTCGGCAAAACGCGTGCTACGTGCAAAGCATGCTTTGGGGGGAATTATTGATCTTATCTCATCAGAGCACCTGCCGTGATAGTATCTATAGAAAAGGGAAAGGGCGGAGACATCTCTTCGATGAGCCAGCGAGTCGAGGGAGTCGGTGAGGGTAGAATCGTCAATTAGCCTGACGGCTCGTTTCTGAATTGCATCAAGGGTAGCAAGAGAATATTTTGAGGCTCCTCTCCACAGATGAGAGCCGTATTCGAGACAGGGGCGGATTTGGGCCTTGTAGATGGTGAGAAGTTGTGGGGGTTTGTAAAATCGCTTGGACCTGAATAAGAAGCCAATCTTCCTTGTTGCAGATTTCGCCACAGAGGAGATGTGTTCATTCCAAGACAGGTCAGATGTGACTGAGACGCCCAACATGGATAGGCTGTCACACATTTTTAGGGTATTCGAATCGAAGTGAATATCAGGGAAATCTTTATTTTCGCGCCTAGAAATTAGACAACATTGAGTCTTGTTTGAATTAAAGTTAACTAAATTTTGAGAGTCCCATTTATTCAGTTTGTCTAGGTCGAGAGTAATTGAGGAGGCAACATTGATTCATATTATTCGGGAGTGAGGGTTTGCTGTTTAGAGTGCTATCGTCGGCGAAACAATGAGTGGGGTTTGAGTTTAATCATTATTAAGAAATTTCGCAGTCACTTGATTCTAAATCTAACTAACTATACAGTCAAACCATATATTTTGATGTTTTAGATTTTTATGAATTTCAATGAGATGTTTATTTGTATCTAGCAGAGAACAACTTCTCAGATTTCTCTTTATGAATCAACAAATCTGCTATTCTCGGCAAAACAAAATGTTTTCAATTAAATTTTATTAAAAAAATAAATAGATAAATATTAACAGGAATTTACTTTATTTAGGGTCGGATTTTATTTTATTTTTACATTGCACATTATAGGGCTTACTGAAAGGACGAAGCCCTCTGATGTGCAATATAAAAAAGCTTCAACAGCTTCATTACTAATATAAAAATAGTTTCTAATAAAATTTTATATTCGACCCTAAATAAAGTAAATTCTTTTTAATATAATTATTGTTAAATTACCTGATTATTTTTGCAAAATTCCAAATTTTTTCAAAAAAGATACTCTTTAAGATGATTAAATCTTTACATTAATTATTTAAATAAAGGCTCCGACACAAGGGCGGTCCCAGGGTCATTACCCCCTTCCCCCAAATGGTTTCCAAAACCAAAAATAAAGGTCTGAATTTTGTAAGATAGTTATATCAAATACAACGCCTCCAGTAAATGACCCTCCCCCCCCAAAAAAATGAAAGTTTAGGACCGCCCCTGGTCCAACATTGAATATTTTTTTCAGTTTAGCATGATTTTTTGCTTTTCCCTTCTAGTTGAAAAGGTAGGAAAATCTTTAGATTTTTCTTATATGTTGCATATAGGAGAGAGATTTGTCTTAAGGGTATGGGTGACTGCCCAGAGAGCAAATTGGCGCTTAGATTCGATTCCTGAGGGGACAAGGCCCTCTGATGTTCAATGTAAAAATAGCTTCTAATAAAATCATAAATTCGACCCTAAATAAAGTAAATTCTTTTTAATATAATTGTGGTTAAATTATTTGAGTTGTATTTTTGAAAAATTCCATCTTTTTTAATACTCAAAAAATATAAGCTTAAATCATTACAAAAAATAAATAAATACACAAAATTTTATCTAAATACTTGGAATGTTTTTTTTTTATTTTTTATTTATTTATTGTAACCGGGAACAAAGCCCATTTAAACAGCACATAAGTAAAGTTTTAGTAGGGTAGTGAGAGAGCCGAGTTTTTAGCCTGTAGAAATTTTTTTATTTGCCAACTAGGATCGAACCCCGGCCTTCCACTCCAACATCGTCATAATCGACCGATGCCGAAGCGAGACCAGTGCGTTAGCCGGCTCAGCTAACCCGACTCCCCAACTTGGAATGTTAAGATCCATCAAATTTTCGAATTCGAATTTTTTCACTAAAAACCATAATCTCTATTTTTATTTGTTAGGATGTGCAAATGCTTTGCGAATAAACTAATTTAATCCTTATAGAGCTAAGGCTCAAGTAGAAAGCATTACTCGAGGTTGATTGGCGACTAGAAATAAATGATAGGTTTTTATTTAATGCCCTTCAAAAAAAATAATTAAATTATTTCAGAATTGAATAAAATTTACTGAATTATTTATGAGTAGTAAATATGTGACTAAACAGTTAGTCATCACCTGGAAGATCTGACTCCGCTCAGCTAAGAGACCTAGTCGTTTGTAATTCAATCAACATCTAATTAATTCAATCAATTTCGAGATTCGATACATAAAAGGATGTCCAAACGCTTTGCGAATAAACTAATTTAATCCTTCTAGAGCTAAGGCTCAAGTAGAAAGCATTAACCGAGGTTGATTGGCGACTACGGATGCTTTTTAATGGAAATCGAAATGGTTATAATTCCTTCTGGCTTTTCTAAACAATTTATCACCCAACAGATTATTCATGCATGATTCCTAATTTACTATATATTGGTTTTAATGCGAGCTATAAATAGAGGTGAAATATTTGCCATTCACTGGATATGTTGTCATAAACATCCAATTAATCAAAGAGGTAATGCAAAGTGAAGCTCTTTAGAGATTTTCGATGATGCGATAAATCGGAAACGGATTTCTTTACAAAACAACTTGCCTTTTCCGCTAACTCGAATTCGAATTTTTGAGACCATCCCAATACTTCAACTCACGATAGCTACCAGTATACTTGATCATGAATAAAAATATTCAATCCTTGGAAAAAGAAAAATCGACCTTGGCTTAGATTTTTTATATTAACTGATTTACACTGAGATTGATTGCCCTCAGTTCCGGAATAAATTATTTTTTTTTGTTCACATACAAGAGAAAATATCGTTCATTTTTAAAAAAAAAGCATGTATGTAAGTAACCTTTACGTTCGGTTGAAGTATAACTTCTGTTGTTGTGACATGTATTACTAAAAAGATTAAACTTAAAATAAATATGTCATATTAACTAAGCTCTCTCTAGCTAGCCCCCCCCCCCGGGCGGGGTGGCCCTGGCGGACAGGGTCTTGAAACGTTTAAAAGTTTGGTTCCTGAAATGTCTTCCTGCTAGCCCCTTACCCCACTCCTACTACCAGGACTTTTGTTCTCCTTTCTCTATTAATAAATGTACTTTCTAATTGGTAGAGATCCACAAATTTTAATCCTTCACTCGAGTTCGTGGGGCTGGAAGGTGATCAGAGTTAGAAGAGGAGAGAGTCCAGAGGACATGTATAGGGTTTGCGGGGTGAATGATGATCAGGGATGGATCTAGGGGGAAGGATAGGGACGGTGAGTGGAGGGGGGTTAGGGGAATCAGCAAGAGACCCGCCTCGCCGACTGCGTTTACTTAAAAAATTTCACACATTCTCTTAAGATCGAACATTCTGAAGATGCGTGATGAGTAAAGCCCGGATTTATATACAACAAAAACCCTCAAATATACCATATAATATGGGTGAAAAAAATAAAAAAATATACAGCATAAATTTCAAAGACATCGCTCAAACAATTTACAATTTAATGTACATCTTACTTTATACCTTACACGTATACCCTTATTCTACCTATGTAAAACTATACTAGGTACTCGTATTTTACGCTTGGAAGGGAATAGGATAGAAAAAACCTTAGTTATACTAAAAATATAATTATTATTAAAATAAACTAGTATATTTTATTTATCTACAAATTATAAATAAACAAATATCTACATATATATGTGTACCAGTATAATACATATTTAGGTTTTCGCTGTACATTGCTCCTAATTGACACGTTTCAAGAAAATTTATGAAAGGAAAACAACTTCAACAATTTTCTGTATGTCTGTTTTCTGTCTATCCGCGCAAATTTTGTCCGCACTTAGCATAAAAACTGCTGGAGCTATTTTTATGAAATTTCGTGTTGGGATCAAATGTATTTTTCATTTAAAATGTTTGCTATAGAACATTTTGATTTTCTGAACCCAAAAGGGGGTCTGGGGGAGCGCACTATTGGAAATTATGAAATAACTACTAAAATATTAATTCTACCCCAAATTATAAGCAAAGGATGTAATTTCTGAACTTAAAGAAATTAAATAAAAAAAAAATAATAATTGTCAAAATTGAAAGTTCTAGCACTTTGAATCAAACATATATATATGTTTATTCTCATCAAGCAGAGGAAAACCTCATTGATTTCTTTTTAATGAATCAACAACTCTGCTACTCTTGGTTAAACAAAATCTTTTCAAATAAATAACTCTCAATTAGTTACAGCAGCCAAAAATTTAGAAAATTTAATTTATAAATTATATTTGTTTATTTATCTTATAAAATATTTTTATTGTTTCATAGGCTCTGTCTTAATCTCCAATGTAATAATTATAAATGATAAATCTTCATTTGAAATATCTTTATTAGAAATGAAGAAAGAACAAAAAGAATGCACAACCCTTGAAGTTATGCATCCAATTCGACATATTAGTCGAGTTTTATCTTAAATCTAGGCGTTTTCACAATTCTAGAATAAGTCATACATAGTTATGATTACTTGTAATAAATCAACAGTTCAAGGTGTCGTTCGTGGTTACCTATCCAATATTTAACCATTCTTCATATTACTTAACTTTTTAAATTTATTCCTCCAGGTGATTTCATTATGCCCATTTCGCTAAATAAGATATGAATTCAACACGCTCTTCTCAAACATCTGTCATTTGTCAATTTGATATTCAACTACATATAGTACAAGATACAGACTTGGGTCGACCTTTACATATCTAGTTTCCTGATGAAATAAATATTTTGATAATATTATGTATTGATAAACAAAACTTGATAGGGTTGACATCCAATTTCCCTGCATAGCTATATTTGATAAAAAATTGAATAAAATAAAAAAAATAAAAAAAATAAAATAAATAAATAAATTAATTAATTCGCAATAAAATTATCTACATTTTCATTTATACAATAAAGGAAACTCTATAACTACAAAATACTAATTTGAATTTACTTACCTGTTGATAACCTGTCTAACTAGACTTATTAAGGGAAAAAAGATGCCGACCAAACTTTGGCATTTTATATACATATTTTACTCTCGATTGGTAATATATGGAAACTCGATAAGTACATTTATGAAATAAAATTAACAACTTTAATTTTTTATTACAAATAGCAATGGAAATTGGATGTCGTCCCTATCAAGTTTTGTTTATTAATACATTATATTATAAAAATATTAATTTCATTAGGAAACTAGATAGGTGAAGGTCGACCTAAGTTGGGATCTTAGACTAATAGTTGATAATTGATTTCAGTATAATGTGATCTCAATTATTTTTTTTGAATTTTGAATGTTTGTAATTTTTATTTCCCCTAACATTAAATACTGCAGCAATATTATTTTTGAAAAAATGTTATTATACTAGTAGGTATGGACCACCACCATCCATTTCTGGTTTAACTGCCTCGTTTGAATTAGCTATACATATAATGACGAAGAAAGGTTTATTAACGAATGACACAATATTATTTGAGGTCCTCTAAAAGCTTTTGAAAAATTTATTCTTTCTTTTAAGATCCTTCATGAAAGCTTTAGAAAACTCCGTGTTTATAATCATTCCATATTTCAACTTTTATATCTCTAAAGTAACGTTTCTCAACTAGAGGGTCATATAAACTCTAAAGGTTGACATACAAAAAATTTTCAAAGCATATTTTTATTTTATTGTAAAAATTAGGTTGAAAAGGGGTGCTTAGATTTAGAAGCTCTAATTTTGAAACCACATTCTTTCTCTTTTTATCCTTATTTTTTCTTTAGCTTAGGATTGAATTAAAGCAAACATTTTCAAATTTTTTAATTACTTATTGTGTTTAAAAATGTCTGAAACGTGGAGGAAAATAATTTTTAACCGTTTTCTATCTGGGTATCTGAATATAGATACCCACGATAACTTAAGAAAAAAAAGTCGTAGAAAGTTCGTTTTGTGTTAAAATGTTTATATTTTCAATTCAGAAATATGATTAGATTTTGGTATTTTTAGCTTCAGAAATTCTAGCTCAAAAATACAGAAAACTACATTTTTGATGATTTTATTGAGATTTGAGAAATGGAAAGTTATGTTCATAGCCAAATAATAAACATTCAGTAGTTTCAGATAATTTCTAGGAAGAATAAACTAGAGAAAGCTATAGGTCTTTGGAAGAAGGTGTATTTATTATTCCAAGCTACTGGTCGACAGTTTTTGATCGTATTAAATTTATTTGCACTAAAATCAACTGATTAAAAGACCAAACTAGCATTATTTTCCTTCAAAAAACAATATATTTTGGGCCTTAAAATACATATATTTAATTAATAATCACAGTGCCTCCATTTACCATCTACCGTTTGTTAGTGGTAAAAAGCATTTACTTTGCGACATACAACCGGCCCTTAGTAAGATTCATAAAATGTATATGTTTGGCACCGACTTCAAAAAGTAATTTCATGTTAATATTTCGTCGTTTAGTTGTAACTAAATAAGATAATTATTTTATACCTTTTAGTGTATTTTATTTTATTTTTAAGTTATTATTATTTTATTTGTTGCATTTAATTTTTTTGAAGTCGGTTTTATTTTTTTTTATAAAAATTATTTTTATTTTTCTCTTTTCAGTGATGTTATTAATAGTGACTTAATAAAGTAGCTTGCGTGCATCTCGTAAGAGAAAGCTTCGGGCGAATGAATCAGAAAATGATAATAAAATTCAATTCATAAATATAGAAATTCTCTCGAAACGTTTGCGGGTTTTAAATGAATGTTTTAAGATTTTTTTATAAAAGATTTTATTTATTATAATTTCGATTAATTGGTCATAAGAATTGGAGATTTACGTTATTTCGTCATTGATCATATCTTCAGAACTTCACCAAATTAATATGGTATTACCCCAAAGGTATCCTCTTTCCAATAAAAAAAGAATAATTAAAATCGGTACATAAACAAAGAAGTTATGCCTGAACAAACATATCAAAAAAGGTCCAATACCAATGAAAAAAACGTGACCAATCGGAAACTAGACTGAACCCAATGCAAAATAATCATCAAAATCGGTTCACAATTAGCGAAGATATGAGGTAACATAGGCACAAAAAAAAATTCAGTCGAATTGAGAACCTCCTCCTTTTTTGAAGTCGGTTAAAAATATTTTTAAATAAACTGGAAAAGGTGATTTGAAAATTTTCTAGATATTTTTCTTTTAATTGAACATTTGAGTGTTTTATAATTTGTATTTAATGAAAAATAAATGGAATTTTTTAAAAGATTGTAAAAACAACTCGCGGAGGCCCTTAATTTAAATAAATTAGAAAAAAAAGAAGTTCAATTTAAATATTAGTTCTTGGTAGATATCTATGTTTTTATTTATATTATGTGTCAGAAAGGCTCGCCTCCTCAAGAGTCGAACCCGAGCGCTAACTCTGCTTGCTTTCCAGCAGTTAACCTAACCCTACATTGTTAAAAAAATTGTAAATTTACTTTATGTTTACAATACAAATAGATAGGAAATTTACAAGATTGCGTATAGTATAAAAAATACATTATATTATATTGGTAAAATCACATTAACACAATGCAAAAATTTAAAAAAAATTGTAAATTTAAAGAGGTTCGGAACAGCAGATCTATCTGGTTGATCTACGAAAAAATATTTTGTATTTCTGCAGAGTGACAACTTCTGTCTACTAAATTTTTTAATAAAAAAAATAGTTAATAATGAGGCTAATTTCGAATACAAATCTTTGTTTTGATAATATCAATAAAAAGCATATTGAGATAAATTTTTTCTCATTATAAAAATATTTAGTTAACACAAAAACGATTTCAAGAAATAGAGTTGGAATTCTACACTAGTGCTTTTGTTTTATTCTTTTTGCTGCAAATAACTTTTTATTTTTACATTTATGGATAACTAATTAACTAGACTGTCAAATCTATTGAAAAATGTATCATTCTATTCATAAAAGTTGAATTATTGATCTGTATAAATTTGTTGAAAATGGTATAATTTGTATAGAAGTTATAGCTCTTTTAAAAGCTCGGTCCATTTACTCCCATGTTAAAAGGACAATATTCAATAATTTATTTCTCGGTAATGGGACAGACGATCAATTTCAAATTTCGGGAATTAATAATTAATACATCAATGATTTGATGGTAAAAATATGAGAATTTTCTTATAAAAATGATACAGTCCCGAACCCCTTAATGTTTTCTTGTATTAAATAGAGAGCTATTGGTAAATAATATGTTTTAAGATTACAATACGTGTATGTAATATTACTTAAAAGTTTTGAGGCCGGACTTCCCATTATTTATAGTAAAATTATATAAGAAAATTTTAACAGTGTAGAAAAACCAACCCTTCTGACATATACGTAATATAACATAGATATCTAAAAGGATCTAAGATTTAAATTGACCCAATCTGCCGTTCTAAATGTGTTTTAACAGAAGAAAAAAGAGGGAGGGGGGGGGTAAAAATGACTAAACTCAACCAAAATTTGTATACATATTCTGTGAGTCCTCAGAAGGCTAGAAATTCAAAAACTAATCACTCAAAATGGTGGGAGGTGGAGGGTCAAAAATGAAAATTCTAGACCTTTCGACCAAACTATGTATACAAAATTTAGTTAGTTTTTACATTTCTAGCCTTCTGGGCGTCCACAGCATATGTATATAAAATTTGGTTGAGTTTGGTCAAAAGGGCTAGAATTTTCATTTTTGATCCTCCTCTTATTTTGGGTGGTTAATTTTTGCATTTCTAGCCTATTTGGGACCTCAGAGAATATGTATACAAAATTTGAAATGGCTAGAATTTTTATTTTTGTCCCCCACTTTTTTTCTGATAATGTTTAAAATACATTTAAAAAAAAATTATTTTATGTTCCTTTCAAAAATATAATGAGTTTTTTAAATTTTTTCATTTTTTATACCTCTTCAAAATGTGATAGATCTTTAACCCCCACCCTGTACAAACATTTTACCACCAGAATGAACTTTCTACGATTTTTCGTTCTTGAGCTATCGTCGGTATCTGAATTTTCTTTCTTTTCAAAAAACAATTTCTGGGCACCCCCCACCTAAAAAATTCTCGTTACGTTTCCACTAATTTGGTCCATCTCTCTGTTTATATTTTGCTCTATTTTGTTAATAAAAAAAATTGATAAGAAATGTTTACCATATTTGTAAATTTCTTGAAAAAAATATTTATCGAAATTCAAGAGAATTTCCCACTGGTGGAATATCTTATCAAATAACTGGACTCTTTCTTTTGCAATTCTCGCCTCAGTTGTTGACAGGCAGGCCTAAAGGCAACGTCTTCTGGCCAACCAAAGGTAAATTACTCTTAATAAGCTTACTTTCTAGTTTTCTAAAACATACTTTCTCTTGCTCAAACTGCTTATTTAATTAATTATGTACTAAAATTATAATTATACAGGGTATACAAATAAAAGGATTAAGCCAACTGCCTGGAAAGCAAAATTGGTGCTGAGGGGCCTAACCATTTCTGACATATAATATATCCACTTAAACTACGAAATCTCTATATGGATACACACATACATGCCGGACCGTTTCCAAGCCATTGATCTTATATCCCCTCCACTAAAAATAATCCCCCAAATATGTTTTTTTTTTTTTTTTATCAAAACAACATAATTTCAATTTTATTTTTTAAGTTACTCCTAATATATTATTCTAACAAATATTAGTTTTTCATCAAGATAGTGAAAGTCCTTCAATGAAAAAAAATAAAATAATGATCATATCCCCACCCTTTCCCAATCTACCCTATGTTAAAAATGTCATTTTTAATTGCAATTATTTCATGTTTGGTGTGGTAAATCGATTCAAATTTTAAGTGTATGTTTATTATGCTTTTAATGAATTATATTCCAAGTTTCAAAGACTTCTTTGAATTTTCGCATTTGTGAAAGAACTACTCTAAATGAAAATGTCCAATCTTTCTAATAAATTTATAATTTTGAAAAAATATCCATTAGTTTTTTTTATAGCCGATTCAAATTCCAAAAGTTAGATGGCCCACCCAATATATGTTTGGACATTTTCATTTAAGAATGAAAAACATTTTTGTTTTCAAAAATTGAAAAGGATGACATGGGTGACATTTGGTTTCAACCCCCACTTGCCACACAGCCAACGTAACAATCGATCTTTTGCGCACTGTTTTTGGAAATCGAATAATGATTTTGTGTTTTATTCATAAATGAAAATATCCAATCTTTCTAATAAACTCATAATTTTGAAAAAAAAATATTCATTAGTTTTTTTTTATAGCCGATTCAAATTCCAAAAGTTAAATGGTCCACCCTATAAATACACCGATATCTACCAAGAGCTAAGTTTTAAATTAACCCTCTCTTTTACGTTTTTTTTCAATTGCGATATTTTTTTAAAATAAAAATAGAACAAAATTTCTTATAAATTAACCAATTCATGTAAAATTCATTTTCTATTAATTTTGATACTATTTGTTATTTTTATGATAACATAATTTAAAAAATAACATTGGGCTAAGTCATCTCGGATCTCGGAGCGTTGTTTAGAAAGAAATTCTTATAAATAGGTGAGGGTTCCCAGGGCGAGATTTAGAGGCAATTGAGATCATATCCTCTGGCCCTTATTGAACACTTATTGTTCTATAAATTTTACCACCGATAAACCCTTTTTTATTAGTTTTGTCGCAAACTCCATTAACGACCCCGCTGTGGATTCTGTCAACATGGTTTAGAAAACTCTGAACAATAGTTAATTATTCATTCAGACACAAACAATCGGAGTAATTGAATTTTTTAAATATGTTTCAGTATCAATAAAATATTATTTTAAATATTTTTTAAATCTAGATACTGTATGATTCAGACAACCTGTGTCACCGTTATTTTTCGATATCGAAACGTGGTTTGAAGATAGTGAAAAAATTTAATTTACAAATCTGAACTTAATTGAAAACATTTATATTTGATTTATCTGTATATATTGCAAATAAACATACGTATATATGTTGCAGTAAAAATCCGTTTTTTAGTAAGAACGGGTTCTTACTAGTTAAAACTTGTTTCACTGAATACCTTTGTGGCAACTAAAATTTACTGATGTTAGTTGAGTTTGGTTCAAAGGTCTAGAATCTATATTTTTGACCTTCTGCATCTCTTTGGGTGTTTATTTTCAAAAAATTTTAAACCGAAATGTCAAATTTTTTTTCATAAATAATTAATATTTTTGACATTTTCGTTTAATAACATATAGTTTAAAATTTTTTGAAAATAAACACCCAAAATGAGGCAGAAGCTCAAAAATAAAGATTCTAGACCTCTGGACCAAACTCAACTAACATCAGTAAATTCTAGTTGCCACAAAAATATTCAGTGAAAGCTATTCAACTAGTAAGAACCCGTTCTTACAAAAAACGGGCTTTTACTGCAACATATATAAAGAATATAAATTATTTAATTTATTTGTTAGAGGCTATAGTTTCGAAGGTTTAACCTTCATCCTCAGTCCTTTTAATTAGATACCTATATTTTATCTTTTATTTCTCGTGGGAACAAATACCCGATTGGATTTAGGCAAATTTGCTATGTCGAAATAGTAAACCGGTCACATAACGTTACGTTACGTTTGTTATGTGACCCGCTTACTATTACGACAAAGCGAATTTACCTAAATCCAATTGGGTATTTGTTCCCACGAGAAATGAAAGACAAAATATAGATATCTAATTAAAAGGACTGAGGATGATTGTTAGATCTTCGAAACTTTAGTCTCTAAAAAATAAATTATAAATAGGTATACATTTTTCAGGTCCTCTGGAATTACCATGAAGAAATACATTTTTAAGTAAATGAACTACACAAGTCAAATAAATCCTTGGATAATTCCGACTATTAATTCTACAGATCTGGAAATTATTTTATTATTATTGAAAATATAAATAAATAAAAATACGTTACCAAATAGATCAGTAGAGTTAACAGTCAGAATTATTGAATAAATTATTTTTTTTACTAGGTTTATTTATTATACTTAAAACTAAAGTTTAAAAAAAGTAGAAAGAAACAAAGAGGTACTCCCTGCTTGATTAAAATAAACATACATATATGTATATACCGGGTGAGTTTTTTATCTTGAGACAGTCTTATAACTCAAAAACAGTGCATTATGTGAAAAAGGTTTCAAATGAAAGTTTGTTTATATCGAGGGGAAACTAAACTATGCTATTGTTTGTCGACGTAGAACAAACTTTCATGGATATTTTAAGGTCAAGTTCTGTTTTTTAAATAGAACCCTATATTTTTCTATACGTCTCCTTAATCTACAAAAAAAACTGAATAACTTTCATAAGAACTATTTTTTATAGGACATCAAATAAACAAAATACATGAATCAATTCGATCTCAAAAAAAATCCTAATAAATATTTTTAACAAATATTCAACTTAATTATTAAAAAATAATGATTAAATAATTAATTATTAAATAAATAATTTAATAATAATTAATAATTTAATAATTTTTCGACGGTCTGTGACTTTCCAGAGTGTATCGCAAGTTTTTTGGATGAAATCCAGTTCCAAATTTCTTATTTTGGCCTGTTCCAGTTTCTTCGTAGCGTTTACAATTCGTGTTTTTTTCAACACAATAAAATGAAGCTCGTGAGGGTGTATCCCTGTCAGGAAAACGCTCGGCATTCATTTCAATGACAGCCCCTAAAATTTCTTCCAAATTCACCGCATAAATAAGACTATTTTAATTCTTTCTTCAACAAAAAAATGCTTCATTTTTATTATGGTATTACAATAAAACTATCTACTGGATTGACACGAGAAATAAACTTTTTTAAACTCAAGAATTTTAACTAGTTCTATTAAGTAGAAAATAATCTCTTATATCTGAGTATAACGAATATTTTCATTGTTGTGACTATTCGATTTAATGATTATTTATTTAATAATTAATTATTTAATCATTATTATTTGATAATTAAGTTAAATAATTGTTAAAAATAATTATTAAGATTTATTTTTGAGATATAATGGATTCATGTATTTTGTTTATTTGATGACGTATAAAAAATAGTTCTTATGAAATTTGTTCAGTTTTTTTTTGTAGATTAAGTAGACGTTTAGAAAAATATAGGATTCTATTTAAAAACAGAACTTGTCCTTGAAATACCCATGAAAGCTTGTTCTACGTCGACAAACAATAGCCTAGCTTAATTTCCCCTCGCTATAAACAAACTTTCATTTGAAACTTTTTTCGATATAATGCACTGTTTTTGAGTAAAAAGACTGTCTCAAGATAAAAAACTCACCCGGTATATATATAAAATATATATATATGTATATAAGTATATATATTATTTATTTGTTTGAGACTATAGTTTCGAAGGCTTGGCGCTCATCATCAGTCTTTTTAGTTATTAATATTATTTTTCATGGAGTCAGTATCGCTTGATATTGAAAAATTTACATTCTTTCTCATCTTGTGAGCCAGTCAGAATTCATTTTTTTTTTTTTAATTCTGACTGGCTCACAAGCTGAGAAAGAAGGAAAAAATGTTAAATATCCAAGCGATACTGAGCCCATGAAAAATAATATTTATAATTAAAAAGACTGATAATGAGGGCCAAGCCTTCGAAACTATAGTCACAAACAAATAAATAATATATATACCTATATATTTTATATATATTATATATATATGTGTGAATGTTTATGTGCATCAAGCAGAGGACAACCTCTTTGTTTCTCTCTATGAATCAACAACTCTGCTAATCTCGGCAAAATAAAAACTTTTCAATTAAAAAAAGTAATTTTTCTATATATACCTATACTCCTATATTTATATATTTATACTCGTTAGAAACAGAAAAAAAATTTAACGTGCTTTTTATCCACATGCTAGATATTTTTAAACACGAATTATGAGTGAATACAGAATAACACCATGCAATTTGTGGGGTTAAAAATATATATATTTTTAAAATATAAATACTACTAATAATCTTATATTAAAATTTGAATGGAGCGCAAATTGAATTGGAGTCCTATTGCCATATTGAACTTTTGAATTTAATAAATTGTTCTTCTCTGTGCAGCCGGTCCATGCCCCTGCCATATGTTGTGTTTATTTCACATCTAAATAGAAAACCTACTGTTTCCCAACTTTTGCAAACAAATGGCTTAAATTAATATACAATACATCGGGATTATTACAAATGTTTGCAAATTAAAGAAACAAACGCAATAAAATCGTACTTTTTTTAAATTAATAATAGAAACTTTTATTTTGACAATGGCGATCCGCCTCTAGTAGAGAAAAATAATCGAATTTTTTTAAGAGTGAAGACAGAAAGAATAAGATATATTGTATGACCACGAACATGGTGTTCTGTGCTTTGTCGATATTATTAACGCGGCCTACAGGTAAAATAATATAAATTATATGATATAAATTGTAATAAAATAAAAATGGTTACAGTGTTTGATAAAAATTATTCATTATAATTGAAAGTAATGGAAGGTAGCCCAGAGGTAGTGAGGAAAGAAAAAATTAACACATATAAAATAAGGTGTAATTTATTGGAATCCTTCCTCCTTTCCTTTCAAACCGACGTTTCGGAGGATTTTTCCCTCCTTTTTCAGGGTTTCAAAGAGGGAAAAATCCTCCGAAACGTCGGTTTGAAAGGAAAGGAGGAAGGATTCCAATAAATTACACCTTATTTTATATGTGTTAATTTTTTCTTTCCTCACTACCTCTGGGCTGCCTTCCATTACTTTCAATTAAAATTTCTAACAGTCCGTCTCTCTCCAGAGAAAATTTCGTTGCAAAAAAATTATTCATTATAGTCCTCTGCCTCCTATGATTAAATCAATTATAAATTTTGTCAAGTCCTAATGAGTTGTACACAATTTTATTTAGTTCTCACAAGCAGAGATTAGCTGAGCTAAAGAGAGGTCATGCCATCCTTGTTAAGGTTTTTACCAGGTTTCCTTAACAACTTATGGCAAATGCCGAGGTGGCTAATCCGTCGTTTGCTCCTGGTATCGGGTTTTTTGGGGTGGAATTTTTAAATTACTTTTTGTCTTTTGGTGGAAATCTATGGTCATATTATTGGTTAAAGACCATACATTTTTACGTAATAAAAATTAGAAAAATAAAATATGTAAATTTGTAGCAACAGTATCTCATTTTTTAGGACAGGGTAGCGATTTTCAACGTAATCAAAAAATGCCTATAACTCGAAAAATATTAGACTTTTGTTAAAAAAAAATTAGGTTCTGGACCGTCATAAACTGGTCTATCCCCTGTTCACGGTTTATAGGGGACACTCTGTATCTCTTTGATCTGCCAGGGTCTCATCTTCGCCTAAATTATTTTTGATGATTTTTTTTGTTAATTGAAATAATGATTCAGAGGTGGTTGTCTGGATAAAAATGGATAATTACATTTTTATTCAATTTTCTTTTAATAATTAATTGGTTTTTAAAATTTAAATCCCACTAATAAATCATTACAAATATTATAATATTTTAAAATTAGGCAATATAATTAATTAGATAGCTGGTCCAAAAAAATTAATTAGATGTATTGAAAATGGAAATGTAGAATTTAATGCTGAATTGATGGAAAGACTGCCGAAAGATATAGAAAACTACTAATTCCGATTACATTGAATTGAATTGGTATTGAATTTTTGACGTTTCGGTTATTATTGGTAACAATTGCTGAAGAGATTTAATACCAGGTCTCACTTTTGGGGAAAATTTTTGATAAGTTTTTTAATGAAACTAATTATTAACAGGTGGTTGAATCAAAATAAAACAAATGGTTGATTAAAGCAAAAACAAACACATGCATTACCGAGCATCGCTCGGTTTTCCAGGTACTAATTAGATAATGAAGTAATGTTTGTGGAGGTATGTTCCGTGAGAACCATGGCCTTAGAGCTTCGCCATGCTACACGTTATCGATAATGTAAACATATAAAAAATAACAATGTTCCTGGTCTGACTAACCTAAAATATGTATTCAAGGGTTAAACTGAAATTTTTTACTTTATCCAATGCGAAGCATGGGAGAAAGTATTGGAATCGCTCTCGCGGCAAGCGCGACTTCAAAGGGTCCTCAGGTAAAGACTACGGAACCCATGGACACAATTAAGGTCACAAATTGAAGTATTCAATGAGATTGAATTTTAGCACGTGACGGTTTTGCCAAAAATTACGTGGAATCTCGTCGAGAGGCCAAAAAGTGCCATTTTTTTGGAAGTGCGTGGGGATGTATATATGTATGTATGTATGTATGTGTGTGTGTGTGTTATCGTTTTTTTCGTCCACGGTTTTTTTCACACCTTTGCGCTGATTAAAATGAAATTGAAAACCTACCATTAGATTAACAAAATGAAGCGCTGATTAGTTTTTGGTACATATCGGTCCACAAACATTAGTACTTTATTTCAGTACTTTTTTAGTTTTTTCTAAATATCTTGAAAATGACTTAACCAATTTTGATGAAATTTAATATCCTAATTAAGTACCTTGGGGACCACAAAAAAGGTTAAATAAAGTTTTTAGTAGAATCATATTTTAAAGTACATTGCTCTATAGTAAAATAGTACTTTTTTTTAATTTTAAATTTTTTAAATTTATTCTTTTGATCGTTTTAATATAGCTCATTTAACCTAAATTAAGTAAGAATGGTTAGGCTTCTCGCTGTGAAATGGTAAAAATTTGGGAGGGAATTTTATAAGTAACCATAGCAACCGCGTTGTTTTCTTATCCGTTACCATTGCTGACGACATGGAGGAATCGACTTAAAATCAAAAATAGCTATTGATTCTCATCTAGTACTTGAGGATTAACCATTCTATATTGGATTTTTGACGTTTCGGTTTTTATTGGTAACCATTGCTGAAGACATGGAGGAATCGACTTAAAATCAAAAATAACGATCGATTCTTATCTAATACTAGAGGAATAACCTTATTGCATTCCATTTTTGATGTTTTGACTATTAATGGCAACCTCTACTGAAAACGTGGAAGAATCGACTTCAAATCAAAAAGACTAAATTCTTTTATGGCAAACAACTCAAGCTTGAGTTGTTTACCAAAAAGAATTTAGTCTTTTTGATTTGAAGTCGATTCTTCCACGTTTTCAGTAGAGGTTGCCATTAATAGTCAAAACATCAAAAATGGAATGCAATAAGGTTATTCCTCTAGTATTAGATAAGAATCGATCGTTATTTTTGATTTTAAGTCGATTCCTCCATGTCCCCAGCAATGGTTACCAATAATAATCGAAGGGTCAAAAATCTAAGGTAGAATTATTATTCCTCAAACCGCAGAGTTCAAGAAAGAAATTTTGAAATTCTAGTAAAAATGTGTTTTTTTCCTTTTTTTTTGGATGAAATTTCTTCATTGAACAGTCAAAATCGGTCCTATACATATTTTTTAATTTTTTTAAATTTATTTATTGCCACCGGGATTTAGACAGCACATAAATAAAGTGTTAGTAGTGTTAGTAAGGGAGCCGAGTTTTTAGCCGGTAGAAATTTTTATTTGCCAGCCAGGATCGAACCCCGGCCTTCCGCTACAACATCGTCATAATAGATCGATGCCGGAGCAGGGCCAGCGCGTTGGCCGGCTCGGCTAACCCGACTCCCCTTTAATTTGTTTATAATTCATAGTTATTCACTTGAATATTTAAATCTTATTCCATGAACAAACAAACCAAAATAATTTAAAATTTCGAAGTATTATTACAAAAAGAATTAAATTTTTGTTAAAAACAAAAAATGAAAAAACAATGAAAATGATAAGTGATACAGCATTTCTACTTTCTGATTTCGATTCAGGGGGGACGAATTATAAATAATCACCTATTTTCATTCAAAGGACCAAAAAAAAATTTGAATTTATTCATCAGTGTAATTAAAGCACAAATAATAAATAAACTGCAACGGATCGCTGCTAAACTTTATCCAAAGTCATTTGAAATATCAATATTTTTATTCCTTTATTATTAATCATATAGCGTAGCCTATTTGCGGTCCAGGTTTAAAATAAAATAAAGAATTTAAAAAAAAGTACTATCTTTCTCTAGAGTAAAGTACTTTAAAATATAATTTTACTCAAAACTTTATTTAACCTTTTTTGTGGTCCCCAAGATATTTAATTGGGATATTGAATTTCATCAAAATTGGTTGAGTCATTTTCAAGATATTTAGAAAAAACTAAAAAACTACTGAAATAAAGTACTAATGTTTGCGGGCCGATATTTACCAAAAACTAATCAGCGCTTCATTTTGTTAAAATAATGGTAGGTTTTCAATTTCATTTTAATCGGTGTGAAAAAAATCGTGGACGAAAAAAACGATAACATACATCCATCCCCACGCACTTCCAAAAAAATGGCACTTTTTGGCCTCTCGACGAGACCCCATGTAATTTTTGGCAAAACTGTCACGTACTAAAATTCAACCTAATTGAATACTACAATCTGTGACTTTAATTGAGACCATGTGTTCCGTAGTCTTTACCTGAGTAGCCTTTGAAGTCGCGCTTGCCGCGAGACCGAATACAATACTTTACCCATGCTTCGAATTGGATAAAGTAATAACTCTGTAAGCCTGGTTGACTCAGAAGATTGGTGGAAAACAATACATTCATTCTGCATCATCACTTTAAGTGATAAAAATTAAAGGTGTTCGATTGCTAAATATTCAATTTTACCTCTTTGTTTTTTTAATTCATTGGTAAAAAAAGAAAAAAAAATTCATTGGAATTAATAATATGAGATTAGCTTTTGCTTTCAATATTTGTACTCGGCTGTTTCCGGTGATAAATCGTGCAAATCATAAATTCTAATTTTGCCAATAACTCGGATTGTGGTCTGATCAGTTTTTACTAACAATCTTACAAGTGGTTTGAGTTGTGATTTGTAAAATAGTTTGGGAAACAGACGGTGAACACGTGTTATGTTAATATCTCATAGTTACCCGGAAGAAATTGGAGCTTTATTTTTTGGCTTAGACCACTTTCATAAATGATCGAGTTTCCAAAAAAACAACAACTTTTTCAAAGTTCGATTCTTCCATGATTTTAATCATAGACTTTAGATTAATTAAACATACTATGTTTTTTAAAGAAAATCACTAGTGGTTGTCAACTACTAAATCCGAGGTGTTATCAACAATGTTTATACATGTCAGAAGGATTGTATTCAGTAGTAGCGGACAAACCCTCGTGATTTTCCTTAGAAATCTTAACTCTGCTATTATCGGCAATTTTCGTTTTTTCGTATACGAATATATATATATATGTATGCAATGGTTTACTTCTACAACACTACAACAGCTTTCTTTTGAATTTTTATTTTGTGTTAATTATATTATTAAGAACTTGGAGGACTGAGCGTTGCTCGGTGATTTCTATTTGCTTTAGTAAAAAGCGATATATATTAATAGTATTTTTAATTTTAAATTCAGGTAAAAAGGTCAATTTTAATTTGCAGCGAAATGAAAATAGAATTTAAAATATTTTTTGACAACTTTTTGACCCGTTTCTGCCATCATCACTGCCATTGTGCACAAAGTTTTGAACTTAATTGAAATTATGAATAATATTAAAATATATTGAGGTTCCTTCCTTGACCCTTTTAAGCCCTTAAATAGGAGAAACAATCGTCCGAATCGTCGGGTTATTTACTAGGATTAAAATGATTTCCTAATAAATTATTTTATTAGAAATTTGTGCTTTTAATTATACTTGGCCTGCCTTTGCGTTAATTCAGCATTGAGTTTTACCAGTCTGTCTTCAATAGGAAAAATATCTAATACATTAAATTTCCTAACTTTAATATAGAATAATATTTGCAGTGAATTTCAAAATTAAAAAAACAACAATGATTAATTAATAAGATTGGAGTAATTTTTGGAGACGGACTGATAAGTGAATTAAGTGGATATTGATGAGGCAGTCCAAAAAAAGAAGAAGATAATTTACACTATCTTTTTATTCATAAAACCGACGTTTCGGAGGATATTCCCTCCTTCTTCAGGGTTTTGAAAAGTCAGTGAAGGAAATCCAATGCGGCAGAGGAGACAGAGGGGAATGCCGCATTGGATTTCCTTCACTGACTTTTCAAACCCTGAAGAAGGAGGGAATATCCTCCGAAACGTCGGTTTTATGAATAAAAAGATAGTGTAAATTATCTTCTTCTTTTTTTGGACTGTCTCATCAATATCCACTTAATTAATTAATAATTGAAAAAAAAATATAAATTTTTATTGACACACCCCTTGTGAATAATTACTTTAATTAATAAAAAACAATCAAATTAAAGTCACCCAAAGATGAGATCCTGATAGATCGATCTGTGAACCAAAACACTACCTAATCTATGATTTTCATTTAGATCAATATAGCTCTTTTCGAGAAACCGATATACGATTGAAGTAGTTTTTGGAGAAGGCTTGATAAGTGAATTGAATGGATTTAGATAAGGAAGTTAAAGGTTAAAAAAAGAGAGATAATTATAACTATGTTTTTTATTCAAAGGCGACGTTTCGGAGGTTTATTCCCTCCTTCTTCAAGGTTTTGAAATGTCAATGAATGAAATCCAATGTGACATTCCCCTCAGTGACAGTAACAATATTATACAATATTTCATTCTCAGCTCATCTACACTAAATTCTGCTGAGAATGAAATACTGTATAATATTGTTACTGTCACTGAGGAAATATCACATTGGATTTCATTCACTGAACTTACAAAACATTAAAGAAGGAGGGAATAAACCTCCGAAACATCGGCTTTGAATAAATAAATTGACACGTTCTGATGTGGCCATCCACTTGACTTTACCATACACTTCTGGTTGAGTTTAGTACAAGGGCCTAGATTTTAATTTTTTGACCCCCTAGGGGGTTTGTTTTGAATATTTAGTGTTCTAGGGGCCCACTGATTATGTATACAAAATTTGATTGAGTCTGCTCAAATGGCCTAAATTTTTATTTAATTTTGCTCGATATGCACCAAAATCTAATCAGCTCTTAATCTCAATGCACCAAAACTATGTGTGAAATTTGGTTTTGATATTCAGACTAGTTTTTGAGCTAGCTCGTCCACAAAATTTGCTATCGCACTGACTAACAGAATAACAGATATTTTGACAAAACAGTTATTATCTCGAAAAATATAATTTTTTCGATATTCACTTATTGGAGCTTTTTTGTAGACCAAAATGCCATGGTGTTGTCCAATTTTTTTATTCAAAATAGTTTCAGCCGTTTTTGCGATATTTCAAAAAAAAAGAAGCAAAAAAAACTACTTTTTTCATGCACGATTACAATACTTGACCATACTCTGTATGGTAAAATAAAATAAACTGCAACGGATCGTTGCTAAACTTTATCCAAATTCATTTGAAATATTAATATGTTCTAGAGTAAAGTACTTTAAAATATAATTTTACTAAAAACTTTATTTAACCTTTTTTGTGGGGCCCAAGATACTTAATTAGGCTATTAAATTTCATCAAAAATGGTTAAGTCATTTTCAAGATATTTAGAAAAAACTAAAAAAGTACTGAAATAAAGTACTAATGTTTGTGGACCGATATGTACCAAAAACTAATCAGCGCTTCATTTTGTTAAAATACTGGTAGGTTTTCAATTTCAATTCATTCGGTGCAACGGTGTGGAAAAATTCGTGGACGAAAAAAACGGTAACACACACACATCCATCCATCCATCCGCACGCACTTCCAAAAAAAATGGCACTTTTTGGCCTCTCGGCGAGATCCCAGGTAATTTTTGGCAAAACCGTCACGTGCTAAAATTCAATCTCATTGAATACTTCAATTTGTGACCTTAATTGAGTCCATGGGTTCCGTATTCTTTACCTGAGGACCCTTTGAAGTCGCGCTTTGCCGCGAGAGCGATTCCAATACTTTCTCCCATGCTTCGCATTGGATAAAGTAAAAATGGTTATAATTATCTCTCTTATTTTTGAACCTTGGACTGCCTCATCAAAATCCATTCAATAAATAAATATATGTACAAGAATTGCTAATTTAATGTTACCTGTTATATAATATACGAGCCACCAGTTAAAATACTGTGACATTGTTAAAGTAATTAGCGAATTGTGTTGATGAAGCAATAATACCGAATGAGCTGTTGCCCTGGCTATTGAGTTTGTGGCTACAACCCCATTTCGAGGTGGCTGGCTGTTCTCAGTGTCTTACGACTTACGTCCTACGTGCCTATCAACTTGTTACTTACTGATTATATTTAAGATCCCAACACCCAGATAAAAGGTGCAAGCCATCGGCAAAAAAACCAGACAAGTCAAAAGGAAACGCTAGTCTTTAGCTGGGTTCAAATTCTCAACGAAGAAGAAAACATTTTGCAGCCAGACGTGATGCTCTGCTCTCCAGCAAGCTGGCTGTCTTTAAAGGGGCACGCCCGCAGAAAAATGATAAAAAACGACAGCTATTTGTGCCGAAAAAAGTGCAAAGAGCTTGGAATAAATAAAAACTCCTACCACCTTGCACAACGGAATCTAATACATTTCCTTTATTAGAATAGATTCTATTCTTAAGGACATTTTCAAAAGTGAAAAATATATATTTAAACAAAATATGGCGTAGTTTTTTAAACATTTATTTTGCATGAATTTTACCAGTAATTGAGTGATTAATATTTGATTTAAATTATTTTATAATCTTAGTTTTTGTCATAAAGGAAATCAGGTTCAGACTTTCGAAACTATAGTCTCTAGAAAATTAATTATATATATATATATATATATATATATATATATATATATATATATATATATATTATATATAATGCTATCCAAAGTTTAACCCATCAATTTTTAATATTTTAATTTATCCCGGTATTTTTCCAGAACTAAAAAATCAATGTGATCCCGGAAACAATCCCTAATATGAATTTGGAATTTAATCTTTCATCTCCTCTTTATTCATTTCCAAGGCTCTGTAGTGGCCGGACTTTATTATTAAACTATTTTCTACTTAATATAGTAAAGAAAATTTAAAAAATTTGAAAATTTGAAATAAATTTAATTTCTAGATAGGTTTCACAAAAATAAAAGACAAGATGCTTGTTTACATGCCTCGATAATAGATACATATTTCGGATTGCGAGCCCAACATCTTCAGGAGTTCAGTCGTGAAGATGGGCTCGTAACCCGAAATATATGAATAAAGCTTTCGTCAACTCTTTTATCCCTATGATCTCCAGAAACTGGAACTCACTTCCAGCCACAGTCTTCCACGCAACTTATAACCTTCAGCTTGTTAAGACCGGTATCCAGAGATACCTTCACCTCCTACCCAGCCCATAAAATCCCCGCTTCTTCTTCTTTTCAGGATAGAGGGGCCAACCCAGGCCTTTAGGGGATTCACCTTTTTGGTGTATCTCCTTCTCACACCAATATCATTAAAAATATATATATAGAGTCATGCTAACAAGAATCTTGTCTTTTATTTTTGTGAAACCTACCTAGAAATTTATATTTTTTAAATTTTTTAAATTTTCTTTACTTATTAAAATACTAGCTGCAAGGACCGCCTTCGGTGGGCCTCTTGCTAGCCAAGGGGAAGCCTCCTGGACTCCCCGTCACTTGAACACTCCCACTCCTCCATCTCCAACCACTGCCATCCCACCAACTCTCAAATAACTTAAAATAAAATCACGTATTTCTAATATTATTTGTCTTTTTTTTTAAGAAAATACCCCAAGCATCATCCCCAATTATTCAATATGTATATGTTAATTTGAATAAAGCAGGGGCGCTTGCTGTTATATTAAGGCAGCTGCACATGAAGCTTGTTTTAATAATTTTTTGTCTACTTGCTGCTAGCAGATGGCTTCCGAGGGCCAAGCCGGGAAATAGAACATGTCCTATCTTTTAAATCAAGCAAGCCAGCAGTGACGTCATTTTGATCTCGACAGGCCTCCAAATTGCAAACAGAAAGCTCCCATCCCAAAAACAGGTAGAGGAAAAAGCCTCGTGTGCAGCGTGCTTTAGGAAGGATATTCCAAATAGGCGTTTAACCAATTTTGAATCCAAAGAATTTATACATTCGATTGCATTAAAAAAAAAAAAATAAATAAATAAAAAACTCATTGATTTCTCCTTATGAATTAACAACTCTGCTACTCTCGGCAAAACAAAGTCTTTTCAACTTAATTTTTTTTTTTTTTTGCAATTGAATTAAATTTTATAATAAAATAATGTAGGTATACCTTTTCATCACTTTTCTCCACTTTTTGTTTCATGGGATTAATCGATTTGCCAAATGAATGGCTCATATAATACTAGCACCAACAGAAGGGATTTGTTAAAACTAGTGATTAGTAGGCGAATTTCGTTTTAATTGATTTCGAATTAAATGGAGTGCTTTTTTTTAAATTGATTTCCGAAAATTTTCATAGAATAGAATATTGAATTCAAAACTTTTTACAAAAATTTTCCTAATTCTAAAATTAGAATATTCGATTGTCTTTATATAGCACTGGAAATGAAACTTTCTCCATCCCTCCTTATCGATAATAATATCCGAGCTTCACTGACACTGTGGCTATCTGTCACTTGAACGGAGATCTTGGCCATGAATCATAGAACAAGAAAAGTTTCCAGGATCTAAGCAAGAGAAATTGGTCTTTGGAATTTCTATTAGACAGCCAGAATTTCCACACATCATCTGTTATAATACATTTCAATATCATATTCGACTTCATCAAAATGGGTAAAATAAAAAACTAAAAATGTACTGGAATAAAGTAATAATGTTTTTGGGCCGATAAGTAACAAAAACTAATAATCGCTTCATTTTGTTAAAGTAATGGAAGGTTTCCAATTTCATTTCAATCGGTTGAACGGTGTAGAAAAAAGGGAACATACATACATACATACGGGTTCACCCCAAAATCCCGACAAAAAAAATTGTAATTTTTCTTATTTTAAGGAGGTTCTTTCGCGAAAATCCACACAAAAAGTTTTAGCCTCATAACCACTCTATAAATATGAAAGGTGTTAAAATTTTAGGTTATGAATTTTTTAACGTGACTGTACCACTCCCGCTACGAAATCTCTATATGGATACACATATACTTGCCGGATCGTTTCCAAGCCATTGATCTGATTTCCCCTCCAATAAAAATAATCGCCCAAATATGTTTTTTTTTTGTTTTTTATCAAAACTAAGATGTAAATAATTTCAATTTTTTTTAAGTTACTCCGAATATATTATTCTAACAAATATTAGTTTTTGATCAAGATGGTGAAAGTCTTTCAATAAAAAAAATAAAATAATGATCATTTCCCCACCCTTTCCCTATCTACCATATCTAAAAATGTCATTTTTAATTGCAATTATTTCATGTTTGGTGTGGTCAATCGTCTTCAAAGTCTTAACAGTATGTGTATTATGCTTTTAATGACTTATATTCCAAGTTTCAAAGACTTCTTGAATTTTTGTATTTGTGAAAGAACTACCTTAACGAACTTTTTATAAACCCAACCTATCAGTAGGTGCGATTATAATTTTTTATATTCTCAACATAGATTTGTATAGAACCGAACAGTCGGATAAGTGTAAGTCGCAGCCGGTTCGGTTCGGTTAGGATATATTCAGTTCGGCTTGGTTCAGTTCGTATACCTCCATTTCTGGGGGGTTTCTAGAAAGTTCGGTTTGGGTATACGAACTGAACCGAGCCGAACTGAATATATCCTAACCGAACCGAACCTGACCACGTTTACTAGTAGTCCGGGCGAAGGGGGTCTCGGCCCATTTTTTTTTCTAATTTCAAAGTTAATAAGAAAATAAAATCAGTAATTAAATAAAGAGTAAGAAAAAAACTGAAATAAAAGTTGCTTTTTCTAAGATTTAAAATCCAACACCAAAGAAATTAAATATTTTATACAAATTGTCTTGGTGTCCAAATTAGCCTCCATTTTTTTTTCATTTTAATATTTGATTGGTTAAAATTTATTTATTGTAAATAAATAATAAAATAAATAAATAAAAAATAAAAATAATAATCCATAAAAACATAATATAAATTTAAGAATTTTAGTCTTTTGTCAATCCTTTTAGGGAGAAAAATAATTTGTATTTTTACAAATTTAATAAAATTTAATTTATTTATTTGTTATTTTGATATTTCAATTATGTACTCTTTATATTTATTAGGTTAATCATGTTAAATATATTTTTTAAAATATGTATTAAAAAGATTGATAAAATTAATTTTATTTATTTATTATTTTGATATTTGATATGAACTTTCTGTCTTAATTAGGTTAATATAGTCAAATACATATAGATAGTATATATATTTGTACAAATATCAAAAAGGGTAATAAAAAACTATAATTAAGCCTGAATTTCACATAGAAAATAAGTAAAAATATATTTTTTTCTAGGTGGGTTTCACAAATAAAACAAATTGTTTAAAGATTATGAATTTCACGTGTTGAGATTTTGGCTTTTCGGGATTTTGGGTTCCACCCCATACATACATACGTACATACATATATCTGCACAGTCTAAATGAAAAAATATCACTTTTTGGCCTCTGGGCGAGACCCCATGTAATTTTTGCCAAAATCGTCACGTGCTAATATTCAACCTAAATGAATACTACAATTTTTGACTGTGATTGAGGCCATGGGTTCCGTAGTCTATACCTGAGGACCCTTTGAACTCGCGCTTGCCGCGAGACCGATTCCAATTATTAATTACTTTAATTACTTTAGGTCAAAGATACGAAATTAAAGTTACCCGAAGATAAGACCTTGACAAACCGATTTCTCAATCGAAAAACCTCCTAATCCTTGATTTTTATCGAAATCGTTACAGCTTTTTTTGATTCCGATTTAAATATGTAGAAGTGAGTGTACCAGTGTGTGTGTAAGTAATTAATAGGCCCCCCACATATAGCAATATTCTATTTATTTGCATACCATATTCCTATGGCTTAGTCACTTTTTTATTCAATTAAAAACTCCTTATCCACAAAAAAACAACAACAACGAATATTTATGTATATTTTAAAGATAAATGGAAACGTTCAATTAAGTGGAGAAATTTTGCCTTTAAATTTGTATTTATCTGAAGAGTATATTTTCTCTTTAAAAGAAATTGCCCAAGGAAAATTAACAAATAGTGGAAAAAAAAAACAAAGATGAGAGTATGGCTCATAAATACTCCCCCATGGAGAAATGAAAAGATATAACCAGAACGAATTCTATCTCATCGCCACAAAAATATTATATCAATTATTAATCTAACGAGCACTTATGCTATAATATAGAATTATAAAAAACATTAAAGTAAGCTCCAAGAAAAAACCTGATAAACGCATCTCATCTCCTATGTAAATTTGCTTTTAGTTTTAAACGAATATTTTACTTAGCTATGGACTTTACTGGTTGAATAATTAGAAGTTTAGATGGGCCTTGTAAAATTAAATTTAGTCCATCTGAGCATGAAAGAGATTTAGACTAAATTTACCAGAAGTTATAAGTTATAATGAATGGATTTCGATGAAATTTCGGCTGATTTGCAGAAGCGTAGCCAAATGTCAAACTTTTATCTAGGGACTTGAATTGGTTGGGCGAGGGGCTGCTAGTGAGTTTTTAGCACTATTAAAGTGCCACCCGAGGGTTTTCGGTTTTCTAATGTGTTGTTGATTAGAAAAAGAAAGATAGGCCCGAAACACACCTAGCCCGGACTAATCTGATTCGGTTCGGTTTGGTTAAGATTAAGTCAGTTCGGCTCGGCTCCTCGGTTCGTATCAGTGGCGTAGCCAGAAAATTTTCATAAGGGAGGTCAATCCACAAAGCAAAATATTTAGCTGGAATTTTTTTTTATTAAAACAAATAGGTAGGTACTTCAAGAAATTAAAAAAAGAACATCATTCTTGATTAAACATTAATTATGGTTAATTTTCCAAAAGAAACGGTTTGTCGTTGCCGTTACTCATCCCAAGAGCCCTGCCCTGGGGGGGTTCTTGACCCCCTCCCCCGTTGCTACGCCCCTGGTTCGTATACCTCCATTTCTGGCTGAATTTTATACGGTTTGGTTGGCGTTAGACCGAAGAACCGAGCCGAACTGAATATTTCCCTAACCGAACCGGCGACGACTTTCCCATATTCGAATTTATATGTAGTGGTGGAATAGGTGGGCAGAGTGAGGGAACTATCTAAAACGAACATGGACACCATGTTTCAATGTGACGTCATTGCTTCTTTTCTGCAAATCACCCGAAATTGTTTTCTATAATAAAAACAAAATACTGATTTCGAATAATATATCTTTAATTGAAAATATTTTGTTTTACACAAAGTGGCAGAGTTGTTAATTAATAAAGAGAAATCTATGACGTTGTTCTCTGTTTGATGCAAATAAACATATCGTCGCCTTAGAGTGTAAACCTAAATCCATTTTTTATCATACTATATGACAAATTAATACGGTTTGAAAGATAAAGAGATGCATCATCGTCCAAACTGCTACTTAAAATTACAATTGTAAGTTATAGAAAAAAAAATGTGAAAAATAGTTTCTTTTCATAACAACAATATTAAATTTTGTTTGTTTTTTCTCTGCCCTGTAAAATTTCATTGTTGTGAGTTAGCAGGTTTACACTCTAAGGGCCGGTTGTATGTCGCAAAGTAAATGCTTTTTACACAGGGTAGATGGTAAATGGAGGGACTTACAGTGCCTGGCATCTGATTGGTCATCCCAGTGGCAAAAAGCATTTACTTTGCGACATACAACCGGCCCTAAGGCGACGATATACATTAGGGATGTTATGGAGCTTCGACTCAGACTCCGAAAGGTCGGAAGTTCTAATTGATTTTACATCTCCGGCTCCGACTTGGCCCCCTTAGGAAAACTCCCTAACTACGCCAATACCTATATTATATTCAGTGAAACTCGAAGGGACCAAGATTTTTTTCTCACTTATATATGTTTCTCACTAACCCAGGTCTCTCACTAGAGAGGGATAGTTAATGACAGGATCAACATTACAAATTACAATATACATATAAGATCAATTATTGCTTTATTTAATCACATAAGAATTAAGATTGAAAAATTCATATAATAAAAAACTTGAGCAAGATGCGAGGTAGGTTTCACAAAAAGTCTTTTTGTGAAACCTACCTCGCATCTTGCTCAAGTTTTATTATTATATCAAAATGTTTCACCTAGAACCAACACCTAACTCCTTAAAAGTTATTGAAAAAACTCATTTACTTTAGTTTGTCTTAAAAAATGATTTTCTGTCAATGATTTTTCTATAAAATATAACTTATCAAGTATTGCTTTATCTACGACTGATGATAGTTCAAAATATTTATGTAGAGACTCTAAAGCTTTTTCCGCTTCACGCTTCGAACATTCTTTAATCTTTAAGCCACACAAATCTTAATAGTTATTACACATTCAATAATGAGTGTTTATTCATTTGGATCTACAAACATTCATGTACTCATAGCCAAGGAATGTCTCAGTTAAAGAGGCTCATTAGTATCAATTAAAGAGGTTTTTCGGTATGAAGGTGCCGGGCCTGACTTCAATGTATCAGTAATAGAGGTTTCTCATTTATCCGGGTCCCACTTATCCAGGTTTCACTGTATACAATATAGGAATGTTTATGTTTATTTGCATCAAACAGATAATTGATTTCTCTTTATGAATCAACAACTCTGCTACCCTCAACAAAACAAATCTTTACAATTAAAAATATTTAATGACTGGTGAAGAGTGTATGAAGGAAAGAGGCTAGAAATAATTGACGAATAAATAAATATATAATCCCAAGCAGGGAGCAATTTGCGGTTTGTTGAGGCATTTGAAGGTTAAATGTTCTCCCAAGGTTAGCGCTCGTCCTGCAAACATTCCTCCTCATCCTGTTTCTTGCTTTTTTGCGTAAATAAATAATTAGCACTATTAAGTAAATGGAATAAATTAAATTGTCGATTTTTTGTTTTGTTATACATAATATCCTGAAAGTAATAAAGGAATTCTGGCAAGTGAGAAATTTGGATTTATTGAAGTGATAACTTCTTTTGGTGCGCCTTGCATACTTTTTATTTTACTTGGCAGTAAATGGGATTGAGACTTCACGCATCATGTCACGGTTGGGGTCTATGTCTAGACGCAGATGGCAGTGCAGCATTAACTCTAAGCTCAAATTAATATCTAAAATTTGAATTTTGGCGCTCATGTACATTTTTATTTTCCTGGTCAATAAATGAGATTGAATAGTCACAAGTCACACCACGCGTCGCGTCATGAGTCATGTCACGCGTGTCGGCTGGGCTGTTGTCTAGTACCGGTTCAATCATTGTTGGAAAATATATTAATTATTCCTTTTCAAAAAATAATAAAATTATTAAAATTTCAGTAATTTCAAAAATCACTAGCTTAGTGGATATAGGAGCTAAAGCTCTTATGACAAAGCATTGTAGTACACATGCAAAGATGAGGGTTCGAGCCCCGGCTGATCCTTTTGTCTGTAATAAAAATAATCTTTTCTTCGTTCTCTAAATTTAACTTTGTTATTAAAATTTATATTTTTATAAAAAATAAATTTTTTAAGTAAACTTTTAATTATTTTTTGGGGATTGTTAAATATATATCGTATTTATATTATCCTATTTTTAAATATTATATTATTATATTTAATGCCTAGTTTTTTTTTAGTTTTTTTATTCAGGATTTTGGCTAAATCAAAAAATAGAAATACTTACTCCAAAATCCTGAATAAAAAAAAACAAACTAAACATTAAATTTAATAATATAATATTTAAAAATAACATAACATAAATATATATTTAACAATCCCAAAAAATAATTAAAAGTTTACTTAATAAATTTATTTTTTATAAAAATATAAATTTTTTTCTTCTTCTTCTTCTTCTTACTTTTAAACCTATAGGTTTGTTTCTTCCAGAACGTCATACCATCTCTTCTAGGACGACCTCTACTTCTTATTCCAACCGGCTTGTTTGTCATCATTTTCTTTACCAGTCGGTCTTCTGGCATTCTTCTCACATGACCATACCATTCCGCTCTTCTTCTTTTAACCCATTCGCCTACATTTTGTATTCCACATTTTTCTCTAATATCTTCACTCTTCATCCTATCGAGCCTTGTCACGTTCATTTATCCTTCGTAATGTCTTCATTTCAGTCGTTTCCAATAATTGAGAAATTTTTGCAGTGTCGGGTCTTGTCTCTGCTGCCTAAGTTAATATTGGACGTACTACGGTTTTGTAGACTCGTACCTTGGCCTCCATTCTTAAATATTGATTTGACCAGATTGCATTGTTAAGGCAACCCGATATTTTTGAGGCTCTTATTGCCTGATGTCTTACCTCTGTTTCTAGGTCTTGATGAGAGGTTATTTGGATGCCAAGGTATGTGAAGGACATGACTTGTTCGACAATCGTATCGTACAGTTGTAGTTTACATCGGAGTGGTGATTTAGAGATTGTCATTGTTTTGGTCTTCTTGGTTGACAGGGAGAGACCGAATTTATGCGCAACACAGCTAAATTTATACAGGAGGCGCTGGAGGGAATCTTCATCTTCTGCAACGAGTGCTGCATCGTCTGCGTAGCAAACGCATGTTATATTCTCGTCCCCCAAGGAATATCCTTTTAGATTTTTGATTTCGCCAATGATTTCATCCATAACTATATTAAAAAGCAGCAGACTAAGGGAGTATTCCTGCCTAATACCTTGATTCACTGGGATGCTTCCGGACAGTCTTCCTTCGATTTTTATTCTGGTGGTGTTGTTCGAGTAAATGTCCTGTATCAGGTTTATGAGATTATCTGGGATTTTAAACTTGTCCAAGATTCTTATGACGTGCTTAAGTTGGACTTTATCAAACGCTTTTTCTATATCGGAAAAACGCCGGTTTGTTAAATTCGTAGGCCTTTTCGCAAAGCTGTCTAATGTCGACACAGGATCGACCTTTCCTGAAGCCTTGTTGCTCGTAATGCAAGTTTATTAGTTGTGACAGTTTATTACTTATTATTTTTGTGGTGAGCTTAAGGTGAGTATTTAGGAGATTAAATTTTAATAATTTTATAATATTAGAATTATAACTGCCATATAGGTTATCACTTCTGTTGTGTGGTCTTAAGCACAAACCCGAATTTTTTTTAAGTCCGATTCCTACTTGTAATTAGGAATATTGATTAACAAAATTTTTATTTCGCAACATCCTTTGACTGGACAACTTCACTTTTTTATAATCAAATTGATTTCATTATAATTTCTCTCCCAATACACTTGCCCGATGAATATTTACAAAATCTTTAATCAATTTTAAAAGATTTCAAAAATGGGAGAGGAAAAAGGAAAAAACTAAATCGAAGTCTCGAATCGGAACAGACAGACAGCCATCCAGCCAGCTATGCTTTCCATTCCTATTTCGACTAATGCATTCCATTCTCTTTATACATTTGCATTTTTCCTCTTATCGTCTTCCATCATCTCGCTGATTCTAATTAAGCTTTGAACCTGAAATACGCCAACAGATAAAAAATAGCATTACAAGTATAAAGTAAAAGTATTTTCAATAGATTTCTATTGGGTTGCTTCTGCCTGCACTGACAATCTCATAAGCGAGTCATGAAGAGCGAGTTCATTTTATACGCGTATAAATTATAATTATTATCCGAGGTGATAGACTTTCTCAGCTTACGCTTGAAAAATGTCATCTATACTTTAGGATCATTTGTTCAAATATTGTAATCGTGGATGAAACAAGTGTTTTTTGGAAATATCTCAAAAATGGCTCAAACCACTCATGGTCAAAATTAGCGGAACGTGTATCTAATAAAGAAAATTTTATGAAACTTAAATAAAATGTGAAATTTGAGGAAAAATCAATATTTAAGTGACTTACTAAAATAAATAAAAGTAAAATTAAAAATCTTATTATATTAAACGAGCAATTCTTTGATATATGTCATTAGAGGTTTTTCGGGTTTCTTCTCGTGGGTTTGAGAGTTTTACTCGGCGTTTCGAATCTCCTTTTGGAGCCATTTTCAAGAGAGGGGGTGGGTGTCTTAACCTTGTAGTCCAAGGTTTGTTGTTGACAATTCGATCTGTCAGGGTCTCATCTTTGGTTAAGTTGTTTTTGATGGTTTTTTTGTTAATTGAAATAATTATTCACAGGTGGTTTTTTGAATAAAAATTTAAATGACAAATATTATTATATATTAGAATTTGCAAATTTAATTAAAGGTATTTTTCTATAAAATAATTTATTAGAATATCAATTTCATTCTCTTAAAAAATCTGACAATTCGAAGGATCGTTCCGCCTTCTTCAGGATTTAAAAGGGTCAACGAAAGAATCTCCGTGTATATTAATATTATTTTTAATTGCAATTACATTCAAAACTTTCTGGCCAGTGATATGACTTGATGATGACCATAGCGGGTCATAATTTTGATAAAAATATAAATTAAGTATTATTTCAATTTTATTTTATGGCTGCGATTAAAAATCGACCTTTTTACCTGAATTTAAAATTAAAAATAATATTAATATATCGCTTTTAACTGAATCAAAAAATTACCGAGCATCGCTCGGTGTTTAAAGCACTAATATTTTACCAAATTAATCAAGAAACTAAAAGATAAGAGTCATTTCTTTAAATCGAATTATAGCTTTTTTTTGTTCCGCTAATTTTGTCCATTAGTATATATTGTTAAAAAAAATTGAACAGAACCATGAAGTTTTGGTCTCCAGAAAATCAATAAAAACCGAACATCGAAAACATTATATTTTTACTTAGACATGGTACTATAATGTTTTAAAATTATAAATTGTGGTGTTTTTTGAGGCTCTTGAAAACCTTGAAAACAGATGTAATGTCTTCGTTAGGAAAAAGGAAATAAAATTTCTTTATATTCTAATAAATTTATTTTCATGAAAAACTTATGAGACGTTTCGGCGGATATTCTCACACCATCATCAGTCTACAAGGAAAACATAATCTTAATTACAGTAAATTACTAATTACATGTCATTCTCAAGATAAAAGAAGAAAAGAACTCACCCAAGCTTTTCATAATATAGTACATATGTCTGTGTAGAATGTCATTTTCTTTTTACAAATAATAACATTTTAATCAAAAAGCTTGTAATAAAAATAACAAATTAGAATTAATTTTAATTAACCTAAATAAATCAAATAAAAAATCTTCATATTTGTTATTTACCTGGAGGTATTTTTTGTGTTAAATTGTTATTAATATAGTATGTCAATATCAGTTATATAAGTTATATAAGTTGTCTTCCATAGTCATTCTTCTTAAAACACTTTCATAATATATTACATATATATGTGTAGAATGTTATTTTCTTTTTTACAATTAATAACTTTTGATTATTGATTATAATGTTATTAATTGTAAAAAAGAAAATAACATTCTACACATATATATATGTAATATATTATGAAAGTGTTTTAAGAAGAATAACTATAGAAAACAACTTATATAACTTATATAACTGATATTGACATACTATATTAATAACAATTTAACACACAAAATACCTCCAGGTAAATAACAAATATGAAGATTTTTTATTTGATTTATTTAGGTTAATTAAAATTAATTCTAATTTGTTATTTTTATTACAAGCTTTTTGATTAAAATGTTATTATTTGTAAAAAGAAAATGACATTCTACACAGACATATGTACTATATTATGAAAAGCTTGGGTGAGTTCTTTTTCTTCTTTTATCTTGAGAATGACATGTAATTAGTAATTTACTGTAATTAAGATTATGTTTTCCTTGTAGACTGATGATGGTGTGAGAATATCCGCCGAAACGTCTCATAAGTTTTTCATGAAAATAAATTTGTTAGAATATAAAGAAATTTTATTTCCTTTTTCCTAACGAAGACATTACATCTGTTTTCAAGGTTTTCAAGAGCCTCAAAAAACACCACAATTTATAATTATATTTTTAATTATTTAGCCAAATATATTAGTATGTTAGTACATTTAGCACCCACATTGGCGTGTTAATAAAATTTGTATACACTTCAGCTTAAAAACTAGCGTGGATGTCAAAACGAAATTCCACGTGTAGTTTTTTGTATTGAAGTAATTAGATTTTGTTTGAAATTCAACCGAATATTAAAGCGGGAGAGTTCTTATAAAATTTTCAAACTAAAAAAATAAATAAATGAAATTTACTGTAAAATGGTCTTATAAAAAAGTCATTATTTCTTTATGGCAGGGTTCCCAACCTTTTTGCACCTGCGTACCACTTGACTTTATGAGAAATTTTGGCGTACCATCAGACCTAAATATTTTAATAAACGTATAATATTTACACAGGATTATAGTGGTGTTTCACAAAGTGGAGATAAAATTAAAAAAATTAAAAAATCTTTTAAATTATTTTGGAGATTTTTTTATTTATCTCTATACATATTTCGGGCTATGAACCCTTCATCAGGAGGTTTAACAGAAAACTGAATATAAAATTTTTACATTGTATTGATATTATAGTCTGGTGGTTAATATTTTAGTACAGGGCGAGTGGGGGGGGGGTGAGCCAATGGGCGTTGAAAGAATTTGTGTGGTTGAAGTTAAAGATACGTGGAGGGGAGAAACTGGGTATAATATTTACTCTTCTAAAAGTGTTCAAAGGCTTTTTGAATTAAATTCCTGAGAAAACTTCATATTTAATGGTTAGATATTTGTTTATTTATAACATGCTTATAATAAAGGAGAAATAAAAAGATTAAAATGGTATTAATTTACAGTTTTATTTATTACCCATAAGTCTAAAAACATACAAATAAAAAATTAGTACAAACTCAGCAAAAAATTAATCATCATACAAAATATATTTTTATAGTCTTTAGTGCGAAACTTGTTGTTATTTGCCTGTGATTAAAATATCAACATTAGTCTCTTAAGTCCTCTTCAACACTTATTCTGCTTCTATGTTTATTTTTTATGTACAAGAGTTCAGAAAATCCACTCTCACACAAGTAACTCGTAACAAATGGCATCAAAAATAGCAGAGCTTGCCGGAAGATCAAAGGGTACTCGGTTTTACATCCGATCCAGAAGTTAATTAAAGATTTCTCTTTAAAATAATCTTTCATGGAACTATCTTCTGTAAGATCGATAAAACTTTCTTTTAGTTCCAATTCATTTGGTGAGGTTCCCGAAAAAGGATTTCTGATCCAGTCCACTTTTGAATAATCTTCAGAGAAATACTTCTTAAAGCTTTTTTGAAGGCCTTCCAAGTGAACAATGATATCTGCAACCACATCTGGTTTTGGAGATATTTCATTTTCTTCAAAAAATGATGATAGAGTGGGAAATGCAAATAAATTCTCCTCCTGTATTTGTGAACAAAACAGAAGCTATTAATAGCATGTTGCTCACATCACTCACGCGTACCAACTGAATCGTTCCCGCGTACCACCAGTGGTACGCGTACCACCGGTTGGGAACCCCTTCTTTAAGGGACCAAAATGGATTGTTCAAAAAATAGAATTATAAATTAATTTATTAAATTTTAAATATAGGAGAGGAAACTGAACCTATCTTCTCGCAACCGTCTTTCTGGCGACATACAACCTTGTGTATTTTAAGAGAAGCACTATAGGTAATTTCAGATCCGACCCAATCACTGAAATTTTTCTCCTTCTTTTACTAAGCACGAGTCCACCCTAAACTACAGAGGTTGGACCTTTTGGTATAACGTCTGGGATCAATGCCATTATAATAATAAAAAAAAAAAGATATCTCCATCAACATAAATTTACCATACACCTTTCCTCTGATATTACATGTATCATACCTCAATGATTTTGATTAATTTTAAGATATAATAGATGTGCACATATTTCTGAATAAACTCAATTGTAATTGATTCTTTTTTTGGCCCGAAACAATTATTTAATATATATAAAAGAAAGATACAAATGACATGATTTTTTTATTTATTCTTTTTTTATTATAATGATTTAGATGCAATACGTTATACCAAAAAGGTCCAATCTCTGTAGTATAGGGTGGACTCATGCTTCGTAAAAAGAAGGAGGAAAATTTCAGGGATTGGGTCGGAGCTGAAATTACATATGAGTGCTCTCTTAAAATACACAAGGTTGTATGTCTCCCGGAATTACAGTTGCGAGAAGATAGGTTCAGTTTCCAGAAGTCTATAAGGGTTCTATTTAAAAAATCAATTGGAACCCTATTAGTGTCGCTAGACTGTCAGTCTGTCTGTTAGAGAATTGTAGCTAGTAAATATTATACAAAATTTATAAATTATCTCTATTCATTTTCCAGTCAATCGAAAATAGCATAAAAATTTTAATCCAATAATTATTTTAGGAGAGTAGAATTTTGTGTTGGGTGAAAAATAAAAAATAATATTTTTTTAATTCTAAAGTGCAAGGTATCCCTGTACAAACCCTTAAGGATTTTTTTGTAAATTCATTTCCTGACCGTTAGAACTCCAAAGAGGACCTATTTTTGTGATTATTCTACCTGTCGGGGTTTAAAAATGGCTCATCTGAAAATTTAGAAAAATTATATTACATCAGTTGTATTGAACGGAACCCTCGGAATGTGATTCGACTCGCACTTTGCCAGCTTATTAGGTTCGGTCGTTCTGTAAAGAGAGTTAGTTCAACATGGCACACTGGACATTAGTATTATTTTAAATTTTTTAATTGGAACTCTCGAACTATACGGAAGCTCTGAAGGATTTTGACTTTCTGATCCATCCATGCCACCCTTATTGATGTTGGATAAGGCAAGGTCCTCGATGATTCCATTAAGCTGCTTTGAAACAACTCCTTCTGCAGAGATTTCGAGAGGATATATTTCAATAAATTTGTGAGTTGATCATATTTTCGGCGTTTCGTTTTGATGTAATAGCAAGCTGGTCACATAACAAACGAATTAGTTTGTTGAGTGACTAGCTAATTATTACAACATAACCAATTTACCTACATCCAATAGGGTAATTATACTTATGAGAAATAACAGATAAAATATTTCTAATTATAAAGACTAATGATGAAAGTCAAACCTTCGAAATTAGTAGTCTCGGGACGAGCCCATCTTTAGAGTTTACAGTAATAATGAGTAGAAGACCGGATTTTATGCAATTGCATATTTTGTTTGCCGCCACATACGACACAGGAGATCAATTACGTATCTATCCGAATCACGCATCTAGGATACTGGGGGTTAAATTTTATACTGCATATTTTTGCATATTTGAGTAATATTGAATAAAATTACATATTTGAAGGATATTGCATAAAATTACATATTTCCCGCCAAATACAGAGGTTTTAAAAGTAATTTTTCGGAGAACGAATGAAAAAATAAATAAATATAAAACAGGGTAGGACACTATTTTAAATTCGAAGAGGCCTCAACGACACGAAGTGCAGTGTTGGACTACGAAGTAGGAAGTTGAATTACAAAGGATGTAAATAAGCTACATAACAACAACCCACTCATTTTTCTTTTTATTCAGTTGTACTATATACTATATTCTACTCGAAAATGACCAAAAGATTGCAATATTTTCCTTCCAAAGTAAAAGTGGGAAGTTCAAGTTCATTTAAATTCGCCCCCAGTATGTCTGTGGATGTAGAGCGCTATTTTTCATCTTTTAAATCAATTTTAAGTGACCCCAGACATAATAACCTAAAGATAATTTATTAAAATACTTGTAAACATAAATTATTCATAATTGCAATCAAATTTTAACTATTTTTGAGATCCATTGTTAATTATTTAATTTTTTTATGGCCTTTGGGAACTATAGTCCATTTTGGCCATTGAGTGTTCGTGTGTATGTGTAAATTATTGTAGGGATTAGATTATAACCGTTCAAATATTTGCATTATTTTATTAGTTTATTTTATTATTTGTACGTCAATAAGAAAAGCTTTTATTCAATAAAAGTACATATTTGACCTTTGGTGTGTTTAGCTTACTTTATCATATTATTTTTTTCATAGCATTCTTTCAAATATATACTCTTTTTGTCTTCAATTTTATTTTTTAGTGCATAAAAAAAATTATTTTGTCATTTATTATATTTCACCGTATTCTGCATATTACTTGCATATTTCAGCATTTTTAACATTTTAATGGCATATTTTGACAGTTTTTACTTCATAAAAATCCGGTCTCTAATAATTAGTCTTGTTCATAGGCAATATTGCAATATTTCTTTTATTTTGTGAACCTACCTAGTAATTTATTTTTAATTTTATTAAATATGTTTCACTTCTAACTTATACCATTCTCCTTGAACAAAATATATGTGTATTTAGATCAAGCAGAATAACCTCATTGATTTCTCTCTATGAATCAATAACTCTGCTAATCTCGGCAAATCAAAATATTTTCAATAAGGAAGAACTTAGAGCAAATAAATGACTGAACTCTGAGGATCTGCAGCATTAATAAAGAAAGCGAATAGAAAATAACCCTAATAGTAAGATTTGAACTAAAGCTTTCAAACCACTTGGACAGCAGGCATTAGGAATCAAAAATATCGTGTCGGATACGATTGAAATGTCTAAAACTACTTGTTGTATAGTAATAGAATTAAAATGGTTGAAATTTAAATTAAACGTTCCTTAATCCATTCAAGAAAACTACAAAACCACGTTTTACATGTGATTTAAGGTAGTTGTTTCACCATATGCGTTTTTTAGGATTTTTTTGAAACTTAGACAGATTTTACTTAGAGTCATCTATTGTCTTCTACTTGGAAATGAAAGTGGAAGTGGAAGTAGGTGTACACGATTTTAGGTCACGGTTTACCCCTTACATTGAACTATACGGGATATCGAAGAGTTTTCATACATATATAATTATAATTAAGAAACTCTTCTTACCATTGTTATAAAAAACTAAACCAACATTCAACAATAACTAATAATTTTTTTTAGAAAATTATAATAGATAGTTACAACACAGATTCTGAGATAATAATTAATAAATAATGAAAAATATACACTAAAAACAAGCTGGAAACAAATCATTTATTTATCCTAAAAAGTGGGCTAAATTTAGTACTTTTTGACATTTTTTTGCTTCAGCCATTGTCGCAACAGCTTTCAATCGCTTATTAAGAACTATGTTGTTTTATAAATCTTCCTTTATAATGTACTTTATCTGACATTTCTATGATAAAATATTTGACAGTGTTGCCAGATTTGTCAAACGAAACGGGATTGGCTAGTAGTGGTACAAAAACAGCAAAAAGTTTTGGGCTTATGAATTTTGAATCTTTATTGTTTGTTCTATATACTCTAGCATTAGCTTTTTGCTAGTATTGTCGCAAAACAACTACCTTAAACCGGTGCGTGGGAACTGGGTAGGCTTGGATCTTAAAAACGGAACTTTATCTCTAGTGATAGACAATGTCTCGACAATAGATTCAGGGGCTAAATCGATGACTAATCACTCGATGTCCTTTAATTAAACTCCTCGTTTGAATTATGTCATCGAATTCATCGTCATAATCGAATCGAGTAATCGGATTAGTCGTAGTTATCGAATGAATTTCATTGACTTATGTTAATAGTCTCTATTTTATTGCTTATAAGACTTAATTCGCGGTTGTTAGATTCGCGACTTTTATTTAGCCAATAAGAATATACTTAAAAAATTCATTTTACTGATAATTTGATGATCGATTTTATTGGGAAAAAATCACGAAAAATCAAGCAAATTGGAGGGGGATGAGCGGGGTGGTTAAGCTGTCACAGGCAGCACCCCTAGTAATAAATTTAAATCCATCAATTATTCAAAATTTATTTCTTGAAACATCTGTTTGCTTTTAACATTCCTCGTGGTAACAAGTGAAAGTCTTTTAAACAACACAAAAAATACGAGGTGTATCTATTCTAAGAATATCACAGAAGAGAAGTAGAACTTCGTAAGCTCATTTAGGTCAATTAACACTATTACTAACTTAGAGCTTTTTTATAATATTCATTATTTTATATTCTCAATAAATAAAAAAGAAAAAATAACTAAAAAAGATAAAATAATTTATATTTTAAAGTCCAATCAATGGTGTCACGACAGAAGAGTGCCTACTTAAGGACGTTCCCTAATAAATCGATTTTCTTGCAATCCTTTTAAAACTTTGAATACACATATTTATAACTGTTCTTTATACGTAGAAATTTTTTTCAATAGTCCTTGCGGCACTAAATTTGTAAATATTGACCATTGAAATTTGTATATTTAACACGCGAACCCTATCCAGATTGATGTTAAAGCGACTGTTTCATTAAATAACAATGGTAATTTTCTTGAAATTATTTTTAATAAAAAAATAAAACCGACTTCAAAAAGTAATTTCATGTTAATATTTCGTCGTTTATTTGTAAATAAATTAGATAATTATTTTATACCTTTTAGTGTATTTTATTTGATTTTTTAAGTTATTATTATTTTATTTGTTGCATTTAATTTTTTGAAGTCGGTTTTATTTTTTTATAAAAATTATTTTTATTTTTCTCTTTTTATTAGTGATGTTATTAATAGTGACTTAATATAATACCTTGCATGCATCTCGTAAGAGAAAGCGTCGGGCGAATGAATCAGAAAATGATAATAAAATTCAATTCATAAATATAGAAATTCTCTCGAAACGTTTGCGGGGTTTTAAATGAATGTTTTAAAAAAAGATTTTATTTATTATAATTTCGATTATATGGTCATATGAATGGGAGATTTACGTTATTTCGTCATTGATCTTATCTTCAGAACTTGACCCCTCTTCCCAATAAAAAAAGAATAATTAAAATCGGTTCATAAACAAAGAAGTTATGCCTGAACAAACATATCAAAAAAGGTCTAATACCACTGAAAAAAAAACGGGACCAATCGGAAGCTATACTGAACCCAATGCAAAAAAATCATCAAAATCGGTTCATATTCGCGAAGATATGAGGTAACATAGACACAAAAAAAAAAAATCAGTCGAATAGAGAACCCCTTTTTTGAAGTCGGTTAAAAACTGAGAATCATTAACTGAAGATATAACAAATATTTTTCTATTAAAATAATTGTATCAAGCGGTCGGTATTCGTTTTGTATGAAAAATGTTAAAAGTTAGGTAATTTTGATGGTTTCATTTTTTTCTCTCATGGCATGGCAAGTGAGAGATGGCGACTTGGCAACGTCGCACTAAAATCTCACAATTTTTCCATATCTACAAAACTTCTGCAGCTTGTGCATTTGAGATTTTTAGCTAATTCTCTCAACCTAACTATACTGATCTCATCTGGAATTTTTACATTGAGCTGTTTTGAAGTGTTTTTTTTATTCATTGTCTTTTAGCTTTGGTAAGAATGGCAATGTTGCCAGATCCGAGAAACGACGAAGTGAAAATATTTTTGCTTATCTGAACATGTGAGAGTAGGGGAAAGAGCGAACTGCATCTGAGCATATATTAGGAACTCTTTTCTCTCATTTGAAATGTTCAGAGGAATCATCAAATAAACAAATACATTTTTTAATAGATGCTTTGATTTCTATTTCTCTCTCTTCCACGTTTTCTATATTTCTAACTCTCTGGAATTTCTGTTTCATTTTGATTTGAATTACTACTCTCCAAAAGAAGATCCACTAAAAAAAGAAGATATTAATCAAGTACGTTGGCAGGTATTTGGACAGAAAAATAGCAAATAAAAAAATTGTCATTGATTTAAGCGACTTTTCGCGAATTTTATTTTGGCTTCATCAGGCGTCTAAAAAAACACAAAAAACAGTTTCAGAGAAATTACAAAAGTTACATCATTTTTCCTCTTTTCTTTCTTTTCTGACCAAATCAACAAATGATATTACATGTAACATACCTCAATGATTATGATTAATTTTAAGATGTGCACATATTTCGAAATAAACTCAATTGTAATCAATTATTGATTCTTTTTTGCCAGAACAATTATTTAATTTATATAAGATTCAAATGACAGGATTATCTTTCTTTTATATAAATTAAATAATTATTCAGTCAAAAAAGAATTAATTACAAGTGAGTTTATTCAGAAATATGTGCACATCTTAAAATTAATCATAATCATTGAAATTGTTACATGTAATATCATCTGATGATTTGGTCAGAAAAAAGGGAAAAATGATGTAACTTTTGTAGTATTACTCTGTTTTTTGTGTTTTTTTAGACTCTTGATGAAGCTAAAATAGAATTGGCGAAACGTCACGTAAATCAATGACAATTTTTTGATTTGCTATTTTCCTATCCAAACACCTGCCAACGTACTTTATTAATTAAATAATATGGATGCTATAGACTTTAATAAAAGAAGATATTTTTTGAAGCTAAATAGTGCAAAATCTAATAAGATTTTTGTTTTTCCAAATACATATTGTTGGAAACTGAATGAAATTTCTAAGACCCTCCGTTTTTATGTTGTCGTGATTGTCTTAAAGCGAGGGGTGAACCGCGATTGGAATTAGGTGTACACCGTCTTTGGAATTGTTTGAAATTGCTTTGGAATTCATTAGATAATCTATTGTCATCTATTGTCTTCCACTTGGAAATGAAAGTGGAAGTGGAAGTAGGTGTACACGATTTTAGGTCGCGGTTCACCCCTCGTCTTAAAGTATAATGATCGCCCGAGACGCTAGTCAAATATTTGACCAGCAGATAATCATTAGTTTACAGTAGTAAAAAAAATCTCCAAGAGCTCGGGCCCTAGGCATTTGCAAGCAATAATTTCTCCGATGGATATACTATGTCTTGTGGCCTGTTAAATGATATATATAAGATTAATATATAATAGCCTCTTTTTCATTAATAAATTATTATCCAAATAAAAGCCAGCGCTTAGTTTTTTTTTCATTCTATTTAAGAATCCTAAGTATTTATAGAATTTAAAATAAAAACACTTGAATTTTTTATATTCTAAATTTGACCGTAAATAATACCAGTGAAATCTTTTAGTAATAAGTACATAGAAAAATTTGGATTGGAGGTTTCGTTCTTAAATTCAAAATATACACGTTAACATATTGAAGTATTCGACGGTATTTCTAACCAAGTTTCCTCGATAACTACAATAGAACTGAAGACAAATCATGGACATTTTCTATTATTTAGCTAGACAATTTTTTCATTACTCGGTAAACACACGGGATGCAGACGCAGCCTGCCTGCCGGGAGAGCCTACCCAGTATTGAACCCGCTCAAAAATTTTCAAATTTAGTTTTTTCCTGAAAAATATCTGGAACCTGTGGAGAAATCCTTTTTTTTGGCCTGTGAGTGGATTCAGATAACCACAAGAGCTTAAGAACAAAAACTCATAGAAAGTTATTTCTTGTGCTTAAATGTTTATATTTCCAATGCGGAAAAGTAATTAGATTTCGTGCATTTCTAGCTTTAGAACTTCTTCAAAAATTCAGATAATGAATGAATGATTTTATTGAGACCTCAAGGTATTTTTTTTTTTTTTTATAATGATACTAATACAAGAGGAAGTTGCACCAAGAAGGTACAACCTCTATAGTCCGTGGTGGACCCTTGTAACGTGAAGATAAGGGGAGATTTAGGGATTGGGTAGCAGTCGAAGGTATCTGTGGATGCTGGTCTTGAAAGATTGAAGCTTATAAGTTGCTAGAAAGACGGTCGGGGGAAGAGAGTTCCAGTCTCTAGGTGTCATAGGGATAAATGAATTGGCGAATGCGTTTGTTCGATTAGTATCCAGTTTAAGAGCGTAGGGGTGTCTTTATAATATAGGGATCAATGATCACTTTATATTTAAGTTTATTATTAATTATTTATAAGGGCATAAATAAGTTTGCTATTTAATCAATATGCAAGTGAACAATTCTTTCATTAGAATCTAATTGAGGAAATAACTAAATAGGGCTCGGCTAAAATGATCTCTCTTGGTTTAGAGGTAAGGCATTGCAAGAATGCCAAATACAAGCTTAGACCTGTTTCACGGTAGTAGAGATTGATTTCTTAATTTCTATCATTCTTCGAACGGCCTTTTGACTCTAGGTAAGAAAATATTAAATTAAAATGGAAATCAAATTTAGATATTTATCATTAAAAATTATTAATTATTTCACCAACACTGCAAACTGCGTACCGAGTCTTGAGAACAGTTTTACATTTTCTTCCAATTTATTTAAGTTAAGAATTTTAGTTAAGGGTATATGTTATTTCCGTTCTCTTTAACGCCTATCATTTTGCTCTAAGAGGATAATTCTAGAATAAACTAAATTAGGAAGAATTTCAAATCCAGAAAAACTTGTCTCGACCTGTCTTTTCTATTAGCCGGGCAAGATGGTTTGTTCTATCTGCGGCCTTTTTATAAAATACATTCTAAATTGCTCTTTTGAACACGGGTAATGAAATAATAATAATTTTTAACGACCATATCTACTGACGAGAATATTACACCTAAATGAATTAAGATGAATATCATTTTTAAATATTTATCATTTAAAATTATTAGTTCATTGAAACTGCAAGCACCGTAGTAAGTAGTATGGTGAACATTCGTCCTTGATTAAAGCCCCGTGTTCTGTATTAATATATGTCCCGGAAAATGTACCGAATTAGATAATTCATCACATCATATGAACATATTCGATATATTTTATTCGCGCGTCTTCGTACATGACCATGCGAACCCATTCCCTAAAAATCTACGTGCATGCTTATGTTTACAGCCAACACACACTTATCTATATGTATAAATTTGCATGTTGGTTTCTTTGACATTAATGGACTTCGACACCGTTTGACCGTTCACCATGAAAGTTGACATATATATATATGAAAGTTGACATATATATATATATATATATATATATATATATATATATATATATATATATATTTTTTCATTGAGAACATAATGCGCGAGTATTATTTTGTTATTTTTTACAGGGGGGTCCAGGAGGAGGGGGAAAATACCACCCAAGGTTTGGTTGATCTTGCCCAAATTTTGCACAGCTAATCTTTAGAATCACATAAGAAAAGTGTGAATTGGATTTTTCAAAATTTAACCCCTAACTACCTAAAAACTACTCATTTATCATCGAAATTGTGCATTTTCAAAGTACTGTCATGGTGAAACGATATTATCAATTTGAATAAAATTTGGTATACTCATAGTCGGTACTTAACTTAACCTACTGACTAAGTATGATTTTGTTATTTTTCAAAGGGAGGGACCAGCATAATTTCTCCTCGTCTTGAATAAACTATATATTTGTTATTTTATATGACTAAAAAATATCAAATTAAATTTATTTTTTTATTAAATTTAAACCATTTAAAACATTTATAAATTAATTGTTGTAAAACTTCTGAAAGCATATTTTGAAAAATAAAAATACAAAAAGATATAATTTCCTTAAAGTTTGAATTTTTATTTAAATCACACATGATTAATTTATAATTATTTATTGAAACAAATAATTATAATAAATATTTCAATAAATAATTATAAATTAATCATGTGTGATTTAGATTAAAATTCAAACTTTAATCAAATTGTTTTTAAGGAATTTGGTGTTGGTACTTGGTGAAACATTTTTTTAAAATTATTGGATAAAAATACTTGGTAGGTTTTACATTAAGATATAAAAAATAAATTCGTTTTATTTTTTATCCAATAATTTTAATCAATTTAATCACAAAAATAAAAGCTTCAACAGCTTCATTACTAATATAATTTCCTAATATATTTTTATTTAAAGAAATTTCTTTAATTTCTTTGGATATTAATTATTAAATTTAAGACATTGGTGGTAGAAGAATTAGTAGATGGCTGATTTACTGCAGGAACATACTCAAAAGAGGGTCCAGCTGGGCGGAGCCATCCGGCTAGCAGAGACGCCTACCAAGGCCGGGCGTCTCAGCTAGTTATACTATAAAGATAAGAGTAAATAGATATTTTATTTAATATGGATTTACTATGAGTTAAGGATACTGGGTCACTTATTTCACATTAAAATTAAAAAATTAAAAAGATATAAAAAAATTTTTTCTTTTTCAATATATATATTTCGGGCTACAACCCATCTTCAGGAAATACAGAAGGTAACTGAGTTATACTATACTATTGTTATACTATAAATAATTTTTTTACTGATTTTCATGTTTCATTTTAGTTTTTCATTTAAATATTTTTTGGAAAATTTTTTTTTTTTGTTAATGGGGTGGGGGGTCAATGTCCCGGAGTGGGCCTCGGAAAAAATGGTTACCCTAACGTAGTTTCACTTTTTTCACCATAGTGGTAGAAGAATTATTAGATGGCTGATTTAATGCAGGAACATACTCAAAAGGGGGTCCAGGAGGACGGAGCCACCCGGCTACCGTAGATTGGTAATTATCAATTGGTTAGGTTTGTGAAGAAATTGTCTTAATCTGTTTGGTGTTAATTTTGCTTAAGATATATCTGATGCAGGGTGTGTTTTTTAGGGTAGCTGACTAGCTGAGGTCCATGAGGCAACAAGATCGAGGTGCGGTGCGCACTCACTTCTATTTGTTCAGCCAGCCTAATTGGCAGACGTTGATAAAACTATTCAAAAGAAACAGATTTTTAATTGGACATGGAAGACTTGAGCTGAGCCTTTAACTCGCTCAGCCCTTGACCAATTAATTAACTCTTGAGGCGTATCTCAAGTGCTCAGAAAAACATCGATATAATCTAATAATTAGACAAGTTTAAGTACTTGAATATCTCCCCGAAAATCGGGAATTTTCAACTGAAAAAGTTTTTTTGGAGACCTCTTAACTATGATCAATTGATAAATGAATTAAATACAGCGAGCTTTTTTATAAACTCATTTACTTTAGGGCATATTTTAGTCATGCGTCAATTCTCTGCAACAAATTTGCTTGATAAGTTTAAAAAGCTTAGCAAAGTGAACCGGGCAGAATTTCTGAGCCCTTTCTCTCTCTCTTTATCCTTGCCTTGTTTTAAATAATTTTTCATAATCTTAAGAATATACTCGCCAAGTTTAAATTTAGCATAATTCTCGATTTTTTTTCTTTAGTACAAATTTAATGAATGAATAATGAAATCAACTTCTCCGTTTTTCGTTGTTTAGGGAAGAATTCAAAGGAGAGAAAGAAGAAAAAACCTAAAGAGAATAAAACGACATGTTAAAAAAGAGAACAGGAGACGCCTTGATATTCATTACCTAGTAATTTACAAAAAAAAGAAGAGATTAAATCAAAATTGAAATGTGAATCTAATTTCCATTAATCTATATTTTAAGGGATGCTTCGAAAAACATTTTCTAACACAATCAGCTCTATTCTATAAAAAAGTCGAACTTTTAACTTAGTAACCACATATGTTAAATTTTTTTTCTTTTAGCGTTTTTGCTTTAGTTAAAAAACCCGACTTCAAATGCAACAAATAAAATAATAAGAACTCAAAAATCTAATAATTTAGAGGCAAAAAGATACCGAGCATAGCTCGGTGCTCTAGGCACTATATATATATATATATATATATATATATATATATATATGTGTGTGTGTATATGTTTATTTGCATCAAGCAGAGGAGAAGACAACCTCTTTGTTTATGCAAATAAACATACATATATAGTATATATATATATATATATATATATTATTTATATACATATTTATTTTTTATATATGTGTGTGTTAATGTTTATTTGCATCAAGCAGAGGAGAACCTTTTTGTTTTTTTCTATGAAGGAAGATATCGTTGTAATCGTGAAAACGTTTTTCGTTATCGGATAATCTAAAAGTCAATGGAAAATATATAAATACATTAACATTTTAAAAATTGTATTCTAATTGTATACTAATATTCATAACTAATATATATTATCTGTTTTGCGATTTTTCATTTGTGGTCTTTATAAGATTTTTTTTCCGTCTTCCTTTGTACGTGCGAGCGTGTTTGAATTCCGATAACCAGAGAAACATCAAGTTATTCTCACGTAATTTAATTCAAAATCTAATAATATATAAATATATATATATATATATATATATATATATATATATATATATATATATATATATATATATTTAATTATTTATTTAATTATTAAAAATGCGTATAAGTCGAAAACTATCAAACTCTTTGTTTCTCTTTATAATTCAATAACTCTGGTACTCTCAGCAAAACAAAAACTTTTCAATTGGAAAAAAGTTGTTGACCCCTCTTCGTAAATTATAGTCAAATAAAATATAAATTAATTTTTCTAACCTTGAAGATTTTATAATTTTCCTTTTTAGGTAGATTTCGAAGAAATATACCTATTTCGCTAACTCTCATGGTGCGATTTCCGAAAAATTTCATCATAGTTTTTCCAATCATGGCCCCTAGACCCCAAAACCACCCTCCATTCAAAAGTTTATTTATATGGGGGGGGGGTATCGCAATTTTGTGGTGCGCTGCAGGCCGACACGTTCAACCGATTGCAATCAAATTTGGCACAAAATTTACCTCCTTTATGTAAACAAGAAGTGATTAGTTTTTGGTGAGGGGTGAACCGCGACCTAAAATCTTGTACACCTATTTCCACTTTCATTTCCTAGTAGAAGACAATAGATTATCTAATGAATTCCAAATAATTCCACATAATTCCAAAGACGCTGTACACCTAATTCCAATCGCGGTTCACCTCTCGGTTTTTGGTTACTTCAGCTCCAAGCGGATGGAAATGGTGGGCGGTTGAAATCTTAAAAAATTAATAACAACGTTAATATGAATGATACCAGTTTGGATGCAAATGGTTAATATTATACTAATTAACCTCTACAACTTGTGTCTGAAAAGTTTTTGATAGGAGCAGTCTAAAGGGGAGTAGAGCCCCTTCGAAATCTACCCCTTCCCACGGCCTGGCGCAGGGATTTTTTTTGTAATCTTTCTCCATTCATTTTAAGTCATGTAAATTTTGCTAAAGATCGACCAAAGTGTTTTGGAGCATATAACGGTATTTTTTTTTCAAATTCCCTTCTTCAGAAATATTCACATTCTCTTTTTAATATAAATCCTCAATGACAAATATCAGGTTTCTGGTTTAAAATTTTTATAATTTTAATTTTTTAATCCCCTCCAAATAGATAGTCATTTCGTAAGTTCACAAAGGGCATTTATTGTAAAAAAATTATCGACTATTCACTTAGATTGGACATTTTTAATGATCACAGGATCCATCCATGCCATTTGAAAACGACTCCAGAACTAGGTATCGAAACGTCATTCATTCGGATGGGATTTTCACTCAAGGGCCTCATGATTTTTTTTCAATTTTGTAGCTATGAAAGACTATTCTGCGGATTAATCTACGCATGACATATTTCATGTTTCTAGCATTAATTGCTTGCTTAGACGCTCCTGTCCTGAAACAGGGACGACAGCCAAAAAAGCGAGGAATTCATCTCAAGTAAAAGGGTTCAAGTTTTTTTTTATTTATTTATTTTTTCGCTTTCATCTCGAATCCAAAAACTATATTTCACTTGACAATCGGTAGATTATTTATTATATTATACTAAAAGTATATCAGTCCTCCTACCTCAGTGTAATGGTCAGCATAACTGGCTGGCAACCCGGAGGTCTCGGGTTCGAATCCCCAGCTATACCCAGACATTTTTTCTGTAAGTATAGGGTCTGGTAATAAAAATTAAGTGGGAGATAAATTTAACCTAATTTATCGCGCGGAGAATTTACCACTGCTCGAAGCCCCTAAAAACTTAGTAAATTGGACTATATCTAACTTTCTGAGATTTGGCTCGTGATCCCGGCTTCTTTTCCTTCTACTCTGTTCTTTTCACGATTGAGGGGCCAGCCCATACAGGCCTTTAGGGGATGGACCTTCTGGTGTATCTCCTTCTCACATTAATATCATTAAAAGAAAAAAATTTAAATTTTTTAAAAATTTTTAAAAAGTTTCTAAAAAAATTTCAAATTTGTTTTACTTAATTTAAGATGTTTCACCAAAATCCACCATTCTTCCTTAACACAAAAGAAATTATGTTGTTGAAAAAAAAATTAATTTTTCTGTATATAAATAAAAACAAATCTTTTATAAAAACACTCTCAACAGGTTTTATTAAAAATGCACACCTTTCAAGAGAATTTTTCCCTTATGATTGGATATTTGAAAAAGTTGAAAAATAGTTCACAGGAGTTTTTTACCGGGTTATAGTGGTGTTTCACAAAGAGAAAATGAAAATTAAAAATTTCTTTAATTATATTTTTGGAGATTTTTCATTTTTCTCTATACATATTTCGGGTTACGAGCCCATCATCAGAAGGTTAACAAAAGACTGTAGCCATGGAAGCCGAATTTTTTTATTTAGTGGTGTTAATACTTATTATTAAATTTGTTATACAGTTAGGAGTCACTTAAGGTAGTTGTTTCGCGACAATACTAGCAATAAGTTAATGCTAGAGTATATAGAACAGACAATAAGAATTCATAATTCATAAGCCCCAAAACTTTTTGCTGTTTATGTACCAATTACTAGCCAATCCCGTGCTCGTTTGACAAATCTGGCACCATTGTAAGAGATTGAATATTTTTATATTAAAATGACAAATAAAATACATTTTAAAAGTTAAAAATTTCTATAAAAATCGTTTTGTTATTTTTTAACAAATGTAATCAATGCCTACGTTACACCTTATGAAAATTATAATTTTGAAAAAATCTAGCGCATGCGCGCTTTATACATCTTTCGCTGGTTAAATAAATGCGCTGTTGCCAAAATTGTTTTTAGTGTAAATTTTTTTTATACATTTTTCATTATTTATTCATTATTATCTCAGAAACTGTGTTGTAACTATGAATCAAAATTGTCTTAAAATATATATTAGTTATTGATTTAAGTGTTTGGTTTAGCTTTTATGAAAATGGTAAGAAGGTTTTCTTAATTATTATACTATATATATTTATCTAGATTAATTTGTAACAACGCTTAGAGAAATTTCTCTAAAAAAATTACCCTCTTGCCTAGAATCGAACCGACGAACTCTTGAACTATGGTCATCAGCTCTAACCACTAGACCAATGTCACATTAATATTTATATCTTGATTTCTTTTACTAAAACTATATATTTTTGATTTAGACTTTGTGTCTAGATAAAATATTGTATTCATTTGAACTCGAATGAAAATGAAAAAACACCAATAGATTTTAAATTAAGAAACATTAAATATATATTAATTAACGAGGCAAATTTGAAATATAATTCTCACCTCGGATTTTAAACTGATGGCTCCAATCGATTTTCATTAACCAGGCAAATTTGAAATATATATATTCGAATTTTGAAATGAAAGACTCCAATTCATTTTAAATTAAGAAACATTAAATATATTTTTTGTAATTAATTAAATTAATTGAACCGCGTAAATTTGAATAATTTCCATGATTCAGCCTGCGAATTTTTTGCAGTTCATAAGTCATTTCATTGTTTTTGTTTTGAAAAGGAAAAATGAAATTTAAATTTAAATTTTAAATTTAAATATATTCATAATTAGATTGGAGTAATTTTTGGAGACGGACTGATAAGTGAATTAAAGTGGATATTGATGAGGCAGTCAAAAAAGAAGAAGATAATTTACACTATCTTTTTATTCATAAAACCGACGTTTCGGAGGCTATTCCCTCCTTCTTCAGGGTTTTGAAAAGTCAGTGAAGGAAATCAATGCGGCATTCCCCTCTGTCTCCTCTTTCATTATCATTATAATTCTGCTGAGAATGAAATACAAGATATTATTGTTACTGCCACTGAAAGAGGAGACAGAGGGGAATGCCGCATTGGATTTCCTTCACTGACTTTTCAAAACCCTGAAGAAGGAGGAATAGCCTCCGAAACGTCGGTTTTATGAATAAAAGATAGTGTAAATTATCTTCTTCTTTTTTGACTGCCTCATCAATATCCACTTAATATTCATATTATTCCTCCCCCCACCCGCCACTCAAGAATTAAAGAGGCGAAACTTTAAGAGATGATGTATTTTCGGTAGTTTATGGGTATACATTTGGATTGTGGTTTTGTAAGAGGAATAAAAATTTTTGAACGAGACGCTGCCCGCCAGGGCACCAGCCCGGAGGACCGAGCTTCGAGGGCGTGCCGAAGGCCCCCACGAAAAGCTCGTAATTAAATATGTATGTAAATTTTCCTATATCCCGTATAGTGCAATGTTAAAGAGCCTGAAAATCTCGATTTTTGAAATTTAATATCTCCGGGACTGTATTGTTCATAAATTTCGTTTTGCCACCATTCGATGCAGAAGTATTTCAATAATAATCTGTCTAAATTTCAAAATAATCCTAAGAAAACGCATTTGGCGGAACAACTACCTTAAGTGCTTTGACATTAATACTAGTATTTAATAAAATTGAGAAATTGGAGTTAATCGATTTGGCAAGAGAAGTATTCATATAATGCAAACCTAGATTCTAAAATTTAAAATGACCTTCTTCTTTTTAGTTTTTAAATTTAAATAATGAGGCGGTAAGACATGAAATAACAGTGTTATTTTTTTATTTTTTATTTTTTTTTGAATTTTCAAATTAATTGTAAGTAGTATCAAAAATTAAAATTTCATAATTTGTAGATTAAAAAAAAACACTGTTATTTCATAGTTTTTAAGTTTTCACTTCTGTCGGCAGTCCCCATTTTTTTTTTTAATTTTGGGAATAGAAAAGTCAAAATTGTTTCCCAGGCTAATTGAATGGCTAGCTAGTATGGTACATTCGAAATTTTCTACTGATACATTTGAATTTTTAATAAATGTTTCTAGATCGTTTTATAAAATATTTGTATTTATGAAATTATAATATATAATTTTTTAGAATATTTTCTCTTCCTACATACTAATTGGCATTGTTATACTTCATTTTAGATTTTAAGTGGGGTTTATTAACAATTAGCAGAATCCCCACTCCAGACGTTGCTTTCTTATTCTTGTTTTTTGAAATACTCCTCGTTTCGAATGCCAACTCTCTTTAATCCGGCTCTGTTGAGAGAGATTCGAGCTGAAAAGAGAACTCGAGGAAGGTAAGATTCGCCAAGTGGCGGCAGCTGCTACTTAATTTATTCACTTATTCAAAAATGTATTAATTAAAGCGGACTTGGATATCAATTTGAAAGGAAGAAAAATCTTTGGACTTAAAAGTTAAAAGAAATGAATTCAAGACTTATACAAAGGAATGGAGATGAATTTTGAAAATAGCTCGAAATTTGTTAGGTATCTTAGATATCTTTCTTTAATGTTAAGTAAGCAAACCACGGAGGAACATCTCAAAAAATTCCAATAGAAAAAGAAATAAAAGAAATCACTGAGGATGTAATCTACTTAATACAAAAATTCGTGCGTGTAACTTTCACGCGCGGTTGGAGTAAAACATATTTGGGGGTTTGTAGCAGGTATTACTAAAAAGATTTAACTTAAAACAAATATGTCACATTAACTGCGCCAGCCGTGCCACCAGCACTAGTATCTGCAAACGACTCACCTTAAGGAGGTTCGGGACAGCTTATCTATCTGGTTGATCTTCGAAAAAATCTTTTGTATTTCTGCAGACTGACAACTTCTGCATACTAAATTTTTTAATAAAAAAATTGTTAATAATGAAGTTAATTTCGAATAAAAATCTTTGTTTTGATAATATTAATAAAAATAATTTTTATAAAAAAATAAAAGCGACTTCAAAAAATTAAATGCATCAAATAAAATAAGAATAACTCAAAAATAAAATAAAATACACTAAAAGATATAAAATAACTAGGTATCTTATTTAGTTACAACTAAACGACGAAATTTTTACATGAAATCACTTTTTGAAGTCGGTGATAAACATATACATTTTATAAATCGCACTCGACGGATCTTACTTAGTCACGTTCGACTTCATATAGTTTGTATTAGTACCGTTTAAAAAGTGATTTCATGTAAAAATTTCGTTGTTTAGTTGTAACTAAATAAGATAATTATTTTATACCTTTTAGTGTATTTTATTTTATTTTTGAGTTATTCTTATTTTATTTGATGCATTTAATTTTTTTGAAGTCGGTTTTATTTTTTTTATAAAAATTATTTTTATTTTTCTCTTTTTAGTGATGTTATTAATAGTGACTTAAGATAATATTTTGTATGCATCTCGTAAGAGAAAGCGTCGGGCGAATGAATCAGAAAATGATAAAAAAATTCAATTCATAAATATAGAAATTCTCTCGAAACGTTTGCGGGTTTTAAATGAACGTTTTAAGATTGTTTTTTTATAAAATATTTTATTTAATATAATTTCGATTATTTGCTCATAAGAATTGGAAATTTACGTTATTTCGTCATTGATCATATCAACAGAACATGACCAAATTAATATGGGACTACCCCAAGGTACTCCCTTTCTAATAAAAGAAGAATGATTTAAATCGGTTCATAAACAAAGAAGTTATGCCTAAACATACATATCAAAAAAGGTACAATACAAATGAAAAAAACGGGACCAATCGGGAAGCAGACTGAACCCAATGCAAAAAATCATCGAAATCGGTTCACAAATGGCTAAGAAATCAGGTAACATAGACACAAAAAAATCAGTCGAATTGATAACCTCTTCCTTTTTTGAAGTCGGTTAAAAAAAGAATATTGAGTTAATTTTTTCTCATTATAAAAACACTTATTTAACACAAAAACGATTTCAAGAAATAGAGTTGAAATTCTACACTAGTGCTTTTGTTATATTCTGTTGGCTGCAAATGCCTTTTTATTTTTACATTTATGGATAACAAATTAACTAGACTGTCAAATCTATTAAAAAATCTATCATTCGATTCATAAAAGTTGAATTATTAATCTGTATAAATTTGTTGAAAATGTTATAATTTGTATAGAAGTTATAGCCCTTTTCAAAGCTCGGTCCATTTATTTCAATGTTAAAAAGTACCATTTTCAATAATTTATTTTTCGATAATGGGACAGATGATCAACTTCAAATTTCGGGCATAGATATTTAATACATCAATGATTTGATGGTAAGCATTTGAGAATTTTCTTATAAAAATGATAAACGGTCACGAACCCCTTAATTCAAAATCTGTTTTAATTTTTCAAACATGATATTATATTAATTGTAAAATGAAAATTTGCTAAAAAGTATTAATTCGTAAATTTGAGAATATGCCAGAAGTGACTGGCTCCAAGTGCCATAAACCCTATTCAGGCATTTGGATATTCTTTGGGACCACAATACCAGCAGCTAAATTTCAGTCAAAATTGCCATCAAATTTTTTTCTAGCGAGTCAAGCTTCCAAATCTATAAATTAAAGGAACAATAAATGAGTGTGTCTTTTATTGTCTCCTTTAATTTTTAAAATGTTGCTACTCTCGGCAAAAAGAAATTTTAAATTTAATTCAAATCTTTAGTTCACTTTAGTACAATTATGATAAAATGAGTTTTCGAATTAAAAAAAAAAAAATTAAAAAAAATGACATTTTGAATACATAAATTGTTCTCGTTGAGAGAGCAGCTGAAATTAGGGATCCATGTTCAGGTGAACATTGTCCGGGACATGGTGCCACAGGAGTGATCCTTCAAGCCTTAAAGCCACTTGGTCGAGTCTGAATGCAGATCCCGAGAGACTCCATCCGAGTCCTTCGTTAACTGCTGCCAAAGATATATAGCGGATCACAGCCAGTAGTAGAGGAAAAGATTTCCGAGTCTTAGAGCTATAGCGCCAAACAAATCCTCTGCACCTTGATCCCTTGGGAACTGACCCAGCATCCACCTTAAAGAACATTCTGATAAACGCTTCTCGTATTTCTAATAGAGACCTTCAATCGAATTGAATCCTGCCTGAAATTATTTTTTTTTGAAGTTCCAAGTATCCGTACCTTTGGTTTAGTAGACGATTTTTTAAATACTTTAAACCAGGGGTGAAATTGAAAATTTTTAATAACAGCTATAGTAAAAAAAGTAATATACGTAAAGGTAAAGGTTAATATGAGGTAATTAAAATATAAATAATCTTTTTTATATCTTATTATGATTAAATGAGCAATTCTTGTATATATAGAATCGGTTTCTCGAAAACGGCTCTAACGATTTGGATGAAAGTCACGGGTTAGGGGAGTTTGAGTTGACAATTCGATGTGGCATGGTCTCATTTTCGGCTTTTTGTTAATTTAAATAATTATTCACAGGGGGTTGTCTAGATAAAAATCTATAATTACACTTTTATTCAATTTCCTTTTAATAAATAATTGGTTTTTTTAATTTTAAATCTTACAAAATGATCATTACAAATATTTATATATATTAAAAGTTAGGCAATTTAATTGATTATAAATCAAGTTTAAATCCCACAATTATTATTATATGTTAAATTTAATTAATTATAAAACAGACAAATTGTTATTTAATTAAAAAAAATAATTATATGGTATTTATTTATATACCTATATAGACATAATCTGTGGGCCACTATAAGGCTAGAAATACAAAAACTGGGGGCGAGGTGCTGGGTTTCGGGGGTTGGTGTGGGAGCGGGATGGGGGTCCATGGAGGGGGGTTTCTTGGGCAGGGGTGGGGCGGGGCTGAGTGTGGGGTTCGGGGAGATCCAGGCCGCATGTACTATATATATATATATATATATATATATATAGTTTTTAATTGAAGCAAAAAGTTCCCGAGCATCGCTCGGCGGCCAGGTACTAAATTAATTAAATGAAATAAATAAACGACATTTCTCTCGGAGAAATTCATCTTTAATATTGAAACTTAGTAGATTTTAACCCTAAAACGCACATGGCTTTTTCACAAACACAAAGTCGCGAGCCGAGCCTGTCAGGATTTATAGTGAAATGTTTAATTGGCTTATAATACATTTTTCATTAATTATATTCATTTTTTTTATTAATTTCTATCAGTATTTATAAAAATAATATATCAATACTTTTTTACTGTCTTAATACACAGAAAACCCCCGAGCCTTGTGACTTTGTGTTTGTAAAATATGGTTCCAAGAAAAAATTAGGCATTTACAATTTTTTTTGTTAGAAAAATCCTTTAAATATACTTTTATTGTGTATTAATAAAGGAATATTAAAAACTTGGAATTTATGGAACCCCTTTTCTGAAAGTTTTTGAAAAGAAAGGTGTGATCAGGCCTGACATTCTCGGCCTATGCGAACTAGGGTTAAAGTTATTTGCCTAAGTGAGAAACAAAACACAACTTATAATTTAAACTGAAAGTAATGGAAGGCAGCCCAGGGGGTAGTGAAGAAAGAAAAAAATAACACATATCCAAATAAGGTGTAGGTACCTGGAGCCACCGAGCGATGCTCGGTACCGTTTTGCTTCAGTTAAATGCTATATTTATTAATATTATTTTTAATTTGAAATTATCATAAAAAATGGAAAAACAATTTCGAGATATTTCATCAATAAACATATGTTCCAAAATTGAATTCTAAAACTTTAAAGACCGAGAAGATAGAACACTAAAAATTTTCAATATATAATAAATAATTATTATTAATTACTTATCTTCCCTATGAGGTTTATTTAATAAGTCACAATTTTGAAAGTTTTATTTTTACTATTTAGGACAAAGGAAATTGAAAAAAAATAAAAAAATAATACAAAAAAAAAATTGAATTAAAAGAACAAACAAGATAAAGAGAAAAAAAAATAAAAAATTTAATTAATTTCCTTTCAATTTCCTTTGTCCTAAATAGTGAAAATATAACTTTCACAATTGTGACTTATTAAATCTCATAGAGAAGATTAGTAATTAAAATATTAAGTCTATTCAGTATTCACTCAAAAATAATAATTATGTTCGACTGGCTAAATGGGCATCTTCCTGAAGCCAATTAGGTAAATAAAAAAAAATAAAATAATAAAATTCCCTATTTTACTAGATATATAATAATATTTGTTATAAAGTATTCGTGGGTATTAAAATTAAAAAAACAATTAATAAATAAAAGATAATTGAAAAAATGTAAACAAACTTTTTTAATGACATTTTCATTTATCAATAATTACTTTAATTAAGGAAAGATTAATTAAAATTAATTTTGATGAGGTCCAGACCTAGCCGATTGCTTTCTCATTCTCAAACTTTTTGAGCTTGTTTCATCAAAATTGGTAGAGCCGTTTTCAAAATAGAAAAATTTACAAACAAATATATACACCGGGTGAGTTTTTTGTCTTGAGACAGTCTTATAATTCAAAAACAGTGCATTATATGGAAAAAAGTTTCAAATAAAAGTTTGTTTATATCGAGGGGGAAACTAAACTACGCTATTGTTTGTCGACCTAGAACAAGCTTTCAAGGGTATTTCAATGTCAAGTTCTGTTTTTTAAATGGAACCCTATATTTTTCTATACGTCTACTTAATCTACAAAGAAACTGAACAACTTTCATAAGAACTATTTTTTTGTACGACATCAAATAAACAAAATACATGAATCAATTAAATCTCAAAAATAATAACTTTTTAATAATTATTTAACTTAATTATCAAATAATAATGATTAAATAATTAATTATTAAATAAATAATTAATAATTTAATAATTTTTTGACACTGTTTTGAGACATTCCAGAGCGTATTGCAAGTCTTCTGGATGAATTCCAGTTCCAATTTCCTTATTTTGGCCTGTTCCAATTTCTTCGTAGCCTTTACATTTCCTGTTTTTTTTTTAAACAGATTTTACAACACAATAAAATGAAGCTTGTGAGGGTGTATTCCTATTAGGAAACCGCTCGGCATTCATTTCAATGGCAGCCCTTAACACTTCTTCCACATTCACCGCATAAATTAAGACCATTTTAATTCAGTCTTCAACAAAAAATGCTCCATTTTTATTATGGTAATACAATATAACTATCTACTGGATTGACACAAGAAATAAACTTTTTTAAACTCAAGAATTTCAACTAGTTCTATTAAGTAGAAAATAATCTGTTAAATCTGAGTATAACGAAGTTTTAAAATCATTATAAACACTTATTACCATTGTTGTGACTTTTCGATTTAATGATGATTTATTTAATAATTAATTATTTAATCATTATTATTTGATAATTAAGTTAAATAATTATTAAAAATAATTATTAAGAAGTTTTTTTTGAGATTTAATTGATTCATGTATTTTGTTTATTTGATGTCGTATAAAAAAATAATTCTTATGAAAGTTGTTCAGTTTTCTTTGTAGATTAAGTAGACGTATAGAAAAATATAGGGTTCCATTTAAAAAACAGAACTTGACATTGAAATACCCTTGAAAGCTTGTTCTAGGTCGACAAACAATAGCGTAGTTTAGTTTCCCTCGATATAAACAAACTTTTATTTGAAACTTTTTTCCATATAGTGCACTGTTTTTGAGTTATAAGACTGTCTCAAGATAAAAAACTCACCCGGTATATATATTATATATATACCATTTTCGCTCGTTTAATTAGAGTAGATTTATTGGATTCTTTTCTCCTTTCCTTTCAAACCGACGTTTCGGAGGATCTTCCCCTTCTTCATGGTTTCAAAGGGTCAATGAAGGAAATAAACATTTTTTTTTGTTTCCTACATTGACATATTTGAAACCCTAAAGAAGGAGAAAAGTATCCTCCGAAACGTCGATTTGAAAGGAAATCAGGAAATAATCCAATAAATTACGCTTTATTTGGATATGTGTTAGTTTTTTTCTTTCTTCACTATCCCTGGGCTATCTTCTAATACTTTCAGTTAAAATTTCTACCAGTCCGTCTCTCTCCAAAGAAAATTTCTTTCAAAAAAAAATTATAATTAAAAAAATAATAAAAATAATTTGTCAGAGCAGACCCAAATGTTTTCGGATTTCTTGGAACTTTCAATTAATAATTGATCATCTTTTAAATTTTTTATTTTTGAATACTTATTTTCTTAAAACATCATTAATTTACGGTATTTTAATTAAACTATCGATTAATATCCAAATTAAAAAAAAAAATTATGCCCACACACACGCATACACATACATCCTTTGATGACGATCTACTATATTTAATTAATTTGAATTCTTTATAGATACAGAAACATTCATTCATTCCTTGATAATATTAATTAATAGTATATTAAAAAGACATCGATTTTTTTCTTTTGAAAAATAATCCTTTGTTTTCCTTAAATAACCAATGAAAAAAGTACTCAGACTATTTTTCGCTCATTAAGATTTTTTTCCATTAAAATTTTTATCTTACCATCTCATTGTTATTTTTTATATACCTTTGATTGCTCATTAGTAAAAAGTCGGAGCCTTTTGTTTGCTAACATGAATAAAATAAAATTCTTCTTTATATCTATGTATTTATTTAGTGTCAGAAAATATTTTACCTTTAGCCCCACGATTTTTTCAAATATTTTACTGATGAATCTATTTTAATTGAAACTGATTTCTTTTAGTGCAGGAATACTAATTAATAAGAAAAATCTTTAGTAATTTTTAAGAGAGTTTATTAATTTTTGTATTAAAATTTAAATATTATATTGTATTTGCGAATTCATAATAAATAATTTTTCTTCAAAAAGTTTTGATAGAATTTAATTCAAATAGAAATCCGTGAGGTTGCCATCTGCTTAATGAAAATAAACAAAATACATATACATATGATTTATTTGTTATGGAGACTATAGTTTCTATGATTTCATCTTTATCATCAGTCATTATAAAACTTAATTTAAAATTCTATCTTCTTGTGAGTACGTACACAGAGCCTGTTTGCCTAAAATCAGTATATTTTAAAATAATTCTTTATAAGTTTGTAGGATCTTTTGAAATAGTGTTATAAGTCTAGTCTCAATGAATAATGGGAATGTGTGCATAAAATATTCAATGAGCCTAAATAAAAATTTTGAATACCTACTAATTTTTGATTTGAAAAATATTGAAAAATTAAACTCGCCTAGCTTTTACGCAGCTTCCATTATTTCCCGTTGAAATGATTGCCTAAAAACAGGCGCACTAGAAATGATTCCAAATCAGCACCTGTCAACTTTACAAAGCTAAAACATCAAATCAAAAATATCTCTTGCAAATTTTAACCAGTACATATATTGATGCATATGTTACTGTAAAAGCCCAGGAATTCATAAATTCTACCATTTACCATAGTCAAGAGATAAGAGCTCTGAAATGCTTGTAAACACTTTGATTTTGAGCTTATTCTAAATCTCTTTTAAATTTGTAAAGCGACTGGAGCGCTCGAAATAAAAATATATAATAAATCACATGATTACTAGATTTTAAAAATAACCATTTAAGGGGTCTTTTCGCCGCCAATGTTAAATAAAAAATATTAGATTATAACTATAACTTAATTTTTTTATAATAGTTTAATTCTCTACTATGCTTTGGTGAAGTTTCAATCACACATTAGCGAGCAAATTTTTAAAAATAAAATTTTTTAAAATATAAACATTTTCTCAGAGTCTCGTGGAAAATTAAGATCTTGACACTATCTCCTGAATTATACAACTATTAGTTGAATAGATAAAGTTAAAAAAAACAACTAAAAATTAGCTTTTTGAAACATGTGGGTTTCTAAAATATCGATTGAGCCTAAATAAAAATTTTGAATACCTACTAATTTTTAATTTAAAAAATATTGAACAATTAATAAGATATAACAGAACCCTCATTTAAATCGGATGACGTCTGAGATCGGTATAGAGAATTTTCTTTCATTTAAAATGTTCAGGGTATTTCTAAATTAATAAAAAAAATGTTTTTCAACGACAAAGCACACGGATCAACTAAGGGCCGGTTTTATGATAGTTTGTAAACTCTTTGTTAAGTTGACAAACGGTCATACGTATTCACCAAGTTTCCCAGCTAAATAAAAATTCCTAAAAGCGTCAAAGTCGAAATTAGGTATCCGTCAAAAATTTGCCGCCGTAGGCTTCCAGCCTACTTACCCTAATAGGAAATCCGCCATTGTTTGCCACAGCGTTGCACCTAGAAATCGGCGACAGGACCCCGGGACGTTCTGAAGAGAAATTTTCTAAACGTCTCAGTCCAGGATGATGAACTCGAAACTGAACATTAAAGTCTGGTACCGTCACTTCGCCATGGAGAGCCCCAATGAAAAATTTAAGATCGAAAATTTATCTTCTCTTTTGGAGAGAAGAAAGTCTTAAGCGCCTCACATGCTTCCGCCTAACAAGACGGAACCTTCGATGAAATCCATGCGTTGTGCCGTTTCCATTTCTAGAATAAAAAATAATAATCAATCGTACAGGTGTGTTTTGAATTACCATTTAATACAGTGTGGGGCATAAAGATCTACACATTTTGAAGAGGTATAAAAAAATGAAAAATTTAACTAGAAAAAAACTGAATATATTTTTGAAAAGAACATAAAATAATTTTTTTTTAATGTGTTTTAAACATTATATCAGACGAAAAAAAGGGGGGGGGGTCAAAAATGAAAATTCTAGCTTTCGACCAAACTCAAGCCAAATTTTGTGTACATATTCTGTGGACCCCCAAAAGGCTAGAAATGCAAATACTAATCACCCAAAATAGGGGAGGGTCAAAAATGAAAATTCTAGCCCTATCGACCAAACTATGAATACAAAATTTCGTTAGTATTTGCATTTCTTTCTTTCTGGGGGTCCACAGAATATGTGTACAAAATTTGTTTGAGTTTGGTCAAAAGGGCTAGAATTTTCATTTTTGACCACCCTCCTTTTTTTTGTCTGATAATGTTTCAAACACATTAAAAAAAAATACTTTATGTTCTTTTCAAAAATATATTCAGTTTTTGTCTAGTTAAATTTTTTTCATTTTTTTACCTCTTCAAAATGAGCTAGATCTTTATGCCCCACGCTGTATATTAAATATTTCTTTAAGGTAGTTCTTTCACAAATGCAAAAATTGAAGAAGTTTTTGAAACTTGGATTATAAGTCAGTAAAAGCATAATACAGATACTGTTAAAATTTGAAGACGATTCACCTCACCAAACATGAAATATTTGCAATTAAAAATGACATTTTTAACATACGGTAGATAGGGAAAGTGTGGGGATATGATCATTATTTTATTTTTTTTCATTGAAGGACTTTCACCATCTTGATGAAAAACTAATATTTGTTAGAATAATATATTCAGAGTAACTTAAAAAAAAATAGAAATTATTTACCACGTAGTTTTGATAAAAAAACAAAAACAAAACCTATTTGGGCGACTATTTTTAGTGGAGGGGATATAAGCACAATGGGTTGGAAGCGACCGGCAAATGTGTGTCCGTATAGAGATTTCGTAGTGTGAGTGGAAAGTCAGGTAAAAAAAAAATACCCTAAAATTTTAGTTCCTTTCATATTTATACAGTGGTTACGAGGTTAAAACTTTTGCCGTGGATTGTCGCGAAAGAACCTCCTTAATTCACTGAAACTACAAACAGTATACCGAGTCTTGAAAAAAGATAAATACTCGTATGTCCTCCAATTGTAAATTGGATTCCACCGTAGATCTTTAATAAATAAATAAATTTGCATTAAAATGACATTTCGAGTCTGAATTTCAGGACATATCTCTAGTTCTGCAAACATATTAGCAATCATTGATTGCTTTGATCATCCTTATCGAACTATTGGATATTTGACTATTGAACATTTGCATTATCAACAAAGCTCATTTCATGTTCTTCTCTTTAGGGGCAAAATTCACAATTCATTTATTTATTTGCCATTACTTTCCGAGTTAAATAACATAAGTCTGTTATACGTTTTTTTCGAAAAATGAAACGAACTCAACTAATACCAGGACGAATAATTAATGTATCCAAAAGTCTTTATCAACCCAACAGTTTTTTTTATTATTAAAAGTTATGATGTGTTTGTTTAACTTTTTATAGCTTAGAAAAAATATTACTTTAAAAGTTATGAACTTTTCTCTTTTTATTTTATTAGAATAAAAAAAAAAAAATATTGTAAGGTAAGAACTAGTCGAATTTATAAACAGGTCATAAAGTGAAAATCTTAACAAATATTTTTTTATCCTTAGATACCCTTCTTTCTAACTTCTTTTTCTTGTTTTATAATGAGTATTATTTCAATTTCATGGGATTTTAAAGGATTTTATGATCCAATTAAATTGAACTTATTTTAAAATTTTTTTGAGAAGTCTCTATGCAATTATCAATATTTTCAAGATGTTTTTATTGGAATCAGTTAATTTTGCTTTACGCTGTAACAATACCTTAAAAATAACAAACACAAGGAATTATCTTCAGCAAATATTCGATAAAATCATCCAATTATATTTCTGAAAATGGTATTGCATACAATTATACTTTTTCCGAATAATTAAATGAAACAAAGATTTGAAAAAGAAATCGACTTAGGTTGAAGGGCCAATTAGATGTTTTCTAAAAATGGTTGCCAAACAGAGGAAAGAAACCAAGCATTTAATAGAATAAAAAAAAGATTAAATAAAAAATCGAATCGTTATATCCCCAAGGACTTGAACGGTTGTGATCTAAGGGGCGTCCATAAAATTACGGCAATACAGTAAGGAGGTGGGCATTTCAGATTTGTGATAAAATGTAACAAGTGGGCCCAGGATCTTAAAAAATTGTGATGTCACAGTTAGGGAATGCAATCTCGAGCAAAGATCGCAAATTCGAGATCTCGCGGGACTAGAAATGTCGATCTCGCGAGATCTCGGTATTTTCGAGATCTCGAGTAATTTAAAAAAAAACTCTAAAAATTGTGATGTCACAGTTAGGGAATGCAATCTCGAGTCGAGATCTTGCGGGACTAGAAATGTCGATTTCACGAGTTCTCGGTATTTTCGAGATCTCGGGTACTTTTTAAAAAACTATTGTTTTTATTCGGAAAACTAAAACGCGATGAAAACTGCTTAGCTTGTTATGTGATTAAGTAAGACACAACATTAATTAAAAAAAATGTTTATTCTTTATAATCACTTACTTATTATTACTAATGAACACTACAATTACCTGCTTTTTTTTTGGAAATTAACAAAAATAAAAACACCTGAGAAGGCATTTTTAATTTTTTTACTTACTTTTGGCTTCAGGCCTAAGCCATTTAGCCATGCTCAACTATAAAATTACACTGTTTTCCATCTTCTTCAAAAAATTAATTAATTATGATGTATAATTATACATAATAAAACAATTCACAATAGATAAAAACAAACAAACAAAATTCATAAGGAAAAAAATGGTATATGAAATCTAAATACAAATTAAAATATAGATTTTCAAATTGAAAAATTAAAAATAAGAGAAAAAAAGCAGAAAAAATTTACTAAGAATATTTACAAAGAATATAAATCACTATAAACACTTTTACACTTAAAAGTTGGCCCATATTAGGAAGCGATGTATCACTTTGGCAATTTCTTCTTTTTCTCTCGCTCAATCTCGTCAATCTCGCGAGATCTGGCGAGATCTCGCGAGATCGAGATCGAGATCCCGCGAGATCGGGATTGCATTCGCTAGTCACAGTCAAATTAAATTTTTTTCAAATATAAATAAAAAAAATATAAAAGTTATAGTATGACGTCACAATACAGAATGTGACACATGGGGAATCTAAAAATCTTGAAATTCATGTGACTTAATTTAAGGACGGCCCCTAATGAGCTGAATTTTAGCACATGTGTAATAATAAACTGCAAACAATCAAGATTGTTTTTTTTATCTCAAACAGTTCGCTGGAGAAAATATTGTCAATTCACCGAAACCTGCACAGAGAAAGCTTCTTTTTCTCTCTAATTTATGATAATTTTTTAATAACTATTATCTTTATACATATAAAAAATTAATGAGAGAGTTGAATGAAAAATAAAATTCCAAATAAAAGAATTTATTGGAACGTCATTTTCATCCACTTAAAAAGCGACGTTTTTGAGAATATTTTCTTCTTCATCAGAGTTTGCAAATTAATATAAAAGAAAAATAACTAATCTCACTGCACACTGCATTATGTGCATAATATTTGAAGGGAATCGGGGTGTATATAGCCATTTTTATGTAAAAAAATTATTCTATTGAATAATCTGGGAAGAAATAAAAATATCCAAGCAGTCTCTTGCCACTTTGAACGCAACTCAAAAGCGATCAATATAACTAAAAGCAGATCTAGCTTTATTTAGCTGGCTTAATTCCCTGGCCCATCGTAGAACTGATCGTAGCCTTTTCTTTTATCTATATTAATAAAATAGATTATTCCGCGCGACAAGCTCGAATCATTTGCCAATAGATGGCAGTATTACTGCTTGAATCATTTGCATTAAGATTGATACATTTTTGAAAAAATATAGGTAGTCATTTTCAAATCATTACAAAATTTTCTAGATGTAAAAAAAAGGTAAAAGTGTTATAATATATTTTGAGATTTGAAATCATTTCATTTATATTTTAATTAATCATATTTTTAGGCTAAGATAGATATTTTGTTAAGGGAGAATGGTGTAGGTTCTTGGTGAAACATTTTAAATAAAGTACAGAAAATTTTTGAAAGTTTTTTTAGAAACTTTTTAAAATTTAAATGTCCTTTGTGAACTTCTGAAGATGGGCTTATACGCCGAAATATATATAGAGTCGTGCTAAACAAGCATCTGATCTTTTATTTATGTGAAACCTACCTAGTAGTTTATATTTTAAATTTTAAAAAGTTTCTAAAAAAATTTCCAAAATTTTCTTTACTTTAAGCTAGATATATTATCTTTTATTAATAAAATATAATTTTTGTGAATTTTCTTTCAAAATAAAAGGTACCCAGTAAATTTTATCCGACCCTAAACACTTCTGATGAAAAAACAGGCCAATTTCGGAAAAATAATGAAATTTAGGATGCAATTATTCGTCAAGAATAATTAAGTTTAGAAAATAGTACTTTAAATTAAAATCAATCAATATAAATAATTACTATCTGATGATGTATGTTCTGTCGAGTTTAATTCAAAAACTCCTCTAAAGCCTTATTTGTAAGAAATAAACTATTTTTAAACGTTAATAAACACCAAGAGAAACAAAGTGGTTGTCTTCTGCTTGATGCAAATAAACATACACACATATATATCGAGATGATATATCTGTATATATATATTATTTAACACAAACAAATAAATTGTTTCTCTTTGTGAATCAACAACTCTGCTACTCTCGGCAAAACAAAAACTTTTCAATTTTTTCAAGTTAATAAACACGCCTGATTCAAATTAAATAAACAAATATGTTAACTCCTTTATCACTATGACTTCTAAAGATTAAATTTTCTTTCCATTCTGGTCTTTCCTGTAACTTACAAGCTTCAGTCAATCTGTCTTGCTCTTCTTTTCACGTCAATCATTACCTAGAGATGTTGCACGTTATATGAGTAACATTTCTTTGCATCAATAGGAATACATTTGATTTATTTTTATTTTTTAATAAAATGATTTTTAGCTTTTATTTTTTTAATGAGGACCTTTCGCCGCCAATCTTAATTACAAAATGTTAGATTATAACTAGAACTTAATTTTTTATAATAGTTTAAGTCTCAATCTATGCTTTGGTGAAGTTTCAATCACACTAATCCGTGCAAATTTTTGAAAATAAAATTTTTTAAATGTAAACATTTTCTCAGAGTCTTATGGAAAATTAAGATCTTGACACTTTCTCTTGAATTATACTACTATTAGTTGAATAGATAATGTTAAAAAAAACTAAAAATTAACTTTTTGGAACACGCAGGTTTCTTTTTTAACCGACTTCAAAAAAGGAGGTGGTAATCTATTGGACTGAATATTTTTTTATAACCGACTTCAAAAAAGGAGGAGGTTATCTATTCGACTGAATTTTTTTTTGTGCCTATGTTACCTCATATCGCCGCCAATTGTGAACAAATTTTGAAAAAAAAATTGCATTGGGTTCAGTCTACCTTTCCGATTGGCCCCATTTTTTTTCATAGGTATTAGACCTTTTTTGTTAGGTTTGTTTAGGCCTAACTTTTTTGTTTATGAACCGATTTCGATGATTCTTTTTTTATTCGAAAGGGAGTATCTTAGGGATGGTGTCATATTAATTTGGTCAAGTTCTGATGATATGATCACTATTAATAACATCACTAAAAAGAGAAAATAAAAATAACTTTTAAGAAAAAAATAAAAACTGACTTCAAAAATTAAATGCAACAAATAAAAATACACTAAAAGGTATAAAATAATTATTATCTTATTTAGTTACAACTAAATGACGAAATATTAACATGAAATTACTTTTTGATGTCGGTACCAAACAAACTATACCTATAAGCGAGCATACCCTCCAAACGTACTAAGTAAGATCCGTCGAGTGCGATTCATAAAAGTTATATGTTTGGCACCGACTTCGAAAAGTAATTTCATGTTAATATTTCGTCGTTTAGTTGTAACTAAATAAGATAATAATTATTTTATACCTTTTAGTGTATTTTATTTGTCGCATTTAATTTTTTGAAGTCGGTTTTGTTTTTTTCTTAAAAATTATTTTTTTTGCAATAAAATATACCATTGGCCGTGGAATTTACTGAAAAATTTACTTTTAAAACATCACATAAATTACCTACATAGTTACTATATAGTTTGAAACATTGTGCTACTAGGGTAGTGTTACTATCAGCTGATTTGAATAATTCAAACTAACTTCTGTATTTAATTATTATTTTTATAATTGTTTTTATTTCAAACATTTACTGATTTCATACCAATTATTTTTTAATTCTATTATTTTTCATTTGTATTTTAACTGATTTTATTCAATATTAGATACTACACTTCTTTTGACTCAACTGGAGAGAAAAAGACCTCCTTAAGTGAAATATTTAACTATAAATAATCCTTTTTCGTTCTGGTGGTCATTTACAATAAATTCGAAAAACTTCTAATAATTATTAATTGAATCCGAGTATTGATAGATTCTCTTTGTCCAAAAGCGAAAAGCCTCTTCAACTTGATATGGATTGAAGATATGAATGGATGACTGAGTTTCAAAAGAAACGTTTCAACTCTCGGCTAGTTCTTAGGACCTTAGGTGATCTACGAATGCAGGGAAACGACACTTTGCTAACTAACTAATGAAAGGTGCTTTTTTGTTTTAAAACTTGGTTAAACCGAATTCCATTTCGAAGAACACATGAACCGGAAAGAGAGATAATAGATTTATTGATGTACGGGGATCTAAAAGAGATGAGGAAATGAAAGATAAAAGAAACTATTAAAAAATGCTTTTGAAAAGAAAATATTAATGTCCGGTGAAAATAATTGGAACTAAAATAAAAACCTTCTCGAGGAGAGGGTTAAAAATAAAATAAAAATTCGGGTGTGGTGCTTAAGACCACACGACAGAAGTGATAACTTATGTGGCATTTATAATTTTAATAAATAAATAATTTTTTTTATTATTATTTTAGATAAATATACTCTTTTAAACATTAGTGTTTTTAACCGACTTCAAAAAAGTAGGAGGTTTTCTATTCAACTGAATTTTTTTTTGTGTCTATGTTACCTCATATCTCCGCCAATTGTGAACCGATTTTGAAATTTTTTTTGCATTGGGTTCAGTCTAGCTTCCGATTAGTCCCGTTTTTTTCATTGGTATTAGACCTTTTTTTAGGTTTGTTCAGGCCTAACTTCTTTGTTTATGAACCGATTTCGATGATTCTTTTTTATTGGAAAGGAGGTATCTTAGGGATAGTGCTATATTAATTTGGTCAAATTCTGATGATATGATCAACGACGAAATAACGTAAATCTCCAATTCTTATGTGTAAATAATCGAAATAAATAAAATCTTTTATAAAAAATCTTATAACATTTATTTAAAACCCGCAAACGTTTGGAGATAATTTCATTATTTATTAATTGAATTTTATTATCATTTTCTGATTCATTCGCCCGACGCTTTTTCTTACGAGATGTATGCAAGGTATTATATTAAGTCACTATTAATAACATCACTAAAAAGAGAAAAATAAAAATAATTTTTATAAAAAATAAAACCGACTTCAAAAAACTTAAATGCAACAAATAAAATAATAATAACTTAAAATAAATAAAATCACTAAAAGGTATAAAATAATTATCTCATTTAGTTACAACTAAACGACGAAATATTAACATGAAATTACTTTTGAAGTCGGTGCCAAACATATACATTTTATGAATCGCACTTGACGGATCTTACTTAGTACGTTTAGCGGGTACGCTCGCTTATAGGTATAGTTTGTTTGGCACCGACTTCAAAAAGTAATTTCATGTTAATATTTCGTCATTTAGTTGTAAATAAATTATGATAATTATTTTATACTTTTTAGTGTATTTTATTTTATTTTTATGTTATTATTATTTTATTTGTTGCATTTAAGTTTTTTGAAGTCGGTTTTATTTTTTTTATAAAAATTATTAAGTAAACTTTTAATTATTTTTTGTAGTTGTTAAAATATGAGTATATTTATCTAAAATAATAATAAAATAAAACAATTCATTCAATTAAATAAATATCTTTTGAGAGCTCATCCTGCATTGTACTGCACTACTGGTAACCAATTTTTTATAAAAATATAAATAATTAACATTACCTCTCGGTCCTTATTTATTTAAACTTTCGCGGTCTCATTGGTTAAAAAATGTTAATGCTGCAGCGCCATCTGTGCCTTGAATTGGTACGGGATCAAGACACAGAGCCTAATCATGACGATTGGTAACCGTTACCACTGACGAATGGCAACCGTTACAGGTGAATCCCATTTACTGCCAAGTAAAATAAAAAGTGTGCAAGGCGCGCCAAAAGAAGTTATCACTTCAAAAAAATAGATTTCCTCGCGATCTGATTGCAAAATATTTACGTACTCTTAAAATATCAAAGCTTTGACTAAAATCAGTAATTCCGACAACTACTAATCTTTAACGTTCACTTATATGAGTATCATTAAACGATATTATATTATATATATATATATAATTTTTATATTTGTACAAATTTTAAATTCGTTTCTCTTGATCAGGGGTCGCGAAACATTTTTAGCTAATAGATAATACCCCAAAATACATATATGTACCTAATTCCCCCCTCGTTTCGAAAGGCACAAAATTAAAGTCAATTTAAATTCAAAATTGTTTACATATACATATTGATTTATACAGAGACATAGACAGCTGTTTAGCGAGAACAGGGGGCACCACGAGTAGGCAGCTGTCACCACCCCCCACATGGATAGATAAATAAAAAATTATTAAAAGTAGATCATTCATATAATTATGAACGCAAATTACATAATATACTGATAGAGTGATAATTTTAAAATTTTAAATTTATCTATAGATTCAAATATATGAAAAATATAAATTATATACGATGAAATAAATATAATGTTAATTAAAAAAAGGAAATAATAGAAAAAATTAATAAAATTTCATTTATGGAACAAAATAATAGATATCATTGGAAATTTTTTAACTACAGATTGTGTAGAAATGTTATTGTTTCATTTTTGATAAAATAATATCAAAATTACGATTTTTAGATGTAATCCAATTTGAATATTATTATCTTTGGGCTTCAATCGATTTTATGTGAATTTTGTTTATTTGTTTTTTTATAGATATTTTTATAGACACACATTTATATATAGCCTTCTTTATCCCCAAAATTTTCATTTTTACCCCATTTGGAATAATTTATTTACCCCAGTTCTCCGACCCCTGCTCTAGATCTATCGATTAAATAAATAGCAAAGATTTGGCATTCTAGGGTACTTTTCTATCATGATTAGCTTATAATCGTGATTAAATATGGGCTGTTTCTGTTAAATAAATTAAGTCAATCTTTACTGGTTACCCCTGTGGACCGGGGGTAGAATTTGTCCGCCTCCCTGGTGTAATGGTCAGAATAACTGGCTGGCAACCCGGAGGTCTCGGGTTCGATTCCCGGCTTACCAAGACATTTTTTTCTGTAAGTATAGGGTCTCGTAATAAAGAATTAAGTGGGAGATAAATTTAACGTAATTTATCGCGCGGAGAATTTACCACTGCTCGAAGCCCCTAAAACCTTAGTAAATTGGAAATTCGATTGTATCTAAGTTTCTTAGATTGGCTCGTGATCCCGGCTTCTTTTCCTTCTACTCTGTTCTTTTCACGATGGAGGTGCCAGCCCATACAGGCCTCAAGGGGATGGACCTTCTGGTGTATGTCCTTCTCAAATCAATATCATTAAAAAAAGTATCCCCTGCTTGTCGTATAAGGCGACTAAAAGGGGTTGGACATGGGGCTATCTACCTTACTCCGTAAAAAACTTCCTAGTAGTACCTAATATTCGTCTCGAAACCGAACAGAAGAGGAAAAAGACGGAAGATATTCATTAAAACTTTAGAATTTGAATTAAAAATACCAATAGGAGATCTTGCAGTAACTGTCGACTAACTGCTCGTGGGCATTCTGGCCCAACATACAACTTGTCTTCGTCCTTTTCCTTTTTTATAGACACTACCATTAGCGTTTATTCTGACGAAATAAAATCAATAATCCCTCCTAAAGCCTCACTTTTTTGTTACTCATTCCTGAATAATCCTTCTATTGACCACAATACAAAATAAAACCATAAGTACTATACTTTTGGTGAAAAACAATATTTTTAGCGGAATTATGTTTTAAAAAATTTTCATCAGCTAACTTTGAATCATCTTTAATGTAAAAAAGTCTAGTAATCTACCATGGGAAATAATTTAAAAAATTGGCCCATTTAGTCAAGATTTCAAAATGATACAGCCCTTTGTACTTCCTTTTTTAGAAAAAAATATTGATATTTTTTTGGCAAAATTAGCTAATTTAAAAACAAATGTTGATGGTCTTATTTTTATATATTATGTTACTCAATTATGTCGCATCTTAATTGAAGTAATCTTTGGCTATTAATGGCATTATTAATAGCTATTATAGTATTTATGTCTATAATAGACAAAGATTAGTTCAATTAAGATGCGACATAATTGATTAACATATTAAATGAAAAAACACTATCAAAATTTGTTTTTAAATTAGCTAATTTTGCCAAAAAATACAAATATTTTTTAGAGGTTATTGATGAGGCAGTACAAAAAAGAAGACAATTTATACAATCTTTTTATTTTTATTCATAAACCGACGTTTCGGAGGCTATCCCCCCTTCTTCAGGGTTTGGAAAAGTCAGTGAAGGAAATCCAATGTGACATTCCCCTCTGTCTCCTCTTTCAGTGGCAGTAACAATAATATATAGTATTTCATTCTCATGAGAATTATAACGTAGTGCAAATATTTTTTTTTCTAAAGAATGAAGTAAAAAGTGCTGTATCATTTTTAAATTTTACAATGGCCCAATTTTTTGAATAACTTGCCATGGTAATTTACTAAACTTTTTTACATTAAAGATGATTTAATGTTAGCTGATGAAAATTTTTTAAAACATAAGTCTGGCAAATATATTTTTTTTTTGCAAAATTATAGTATTTATGATTTTTGGTTTGGAAGTTTAAACACAAAAATATAATTATAATCAACCGACACTTGAGTGCTTTAAGATAAAAAATAGTCGAAGAAGTCATAGATTTGGACCAAATCGGTGAGCTTTTGATGACAATATTTTTCTTTCTGTTGTTTCTGCGAGCATACCATGGAAAACTCAACTCGCCTAACTTTTACGCAGCTTCCATTCTTTCCCGTCGAATCGATTGCCTAAATACAGGTGCACTCGAAATAATTCCAAATCAGTGCCTGCCAACTTTACAAAGCTAAAACATCAAATCAAAAATTTCTCTTGCAAATTTTAACCAGTACATATATTGATGTATATGTTACTGTAAAAACCCAGGAATTCCTAAATTCTACCATTTACCATAGTCAAGAGGTAAGAATTCTGAAATTCTTGTAAACACTTTCGTTTCGAGCTTATTCCAAATCTAATTTAAATTAGTGCGACTGGAGCGTCGAAATAAAAAATATATAATGACATGATTATCAGATTTTAAAATAACTATTTAAGTACTACTCTCGAAGTGTTCAAGAAATTGTTTTTTTTAACAACACTTTTTTTCGTAGGAGCCTCAATTTTTATTTTTTTATTTGATGATTGGAATATCTGCGGATCGTCACAAATACATGCCAAATTTCTTTTTAATAGTTTTTGAAGCAACAGCATGTTACTGAGGTTACAGACGGACAGAGATGAGAAATAAACGGATAACGAAATCTCTCATCAACTAGAAAACATCGAAGATGGATGTCATTCGATTAAATCCGACGAAGTCGGACATACTTTAATTGAGATAACAGAGGGCTAGTTTTTCACCCCCCCGGGAATGAATCCCGAGCGCCAGTAACAGCAATCCGCTGTTACTGGCACTCGGGTTCGATTCCCCGAGGGGTGAAAAACAACCCCTCTGACATATAATTAAAAATATTCCATTTCATCGGATTTAATAGATGACACCATCTTATGATTTTCTAGTAAATTTGAATCTATTACCATCGGCAAATTAATATCTTTCTTTATCTCCCCATTAAGTTTTTTTTTAGTAATTTCGCTTAGAAGCCCTAAAAGCAGCATTAAGCTTAAATAATTCGAAGTACGTAATATTCGTATTTAATTTATTAAATATTAATTATTATAAATAAATTGATATGTTTTGTAAAAAATAATCTGAAAATATATTTTTTGTGTTCACAATACTCGAGTCTTGGAAAAGTTTCACTTATTCCTCCAACAAAATTTCTTCTGAAATCTGTTATTATAGGTCTATAATATGCTATATATTTTTATTTTAATTGTTAAACAATAAAAATTCGTAATCTGTTTTTTTTTATAATGCAATTGAATGCAAGAAGGCGCACCAGGTAGATCCAGCCCCATGGATCTCGAAAGACCATTGTATTACTGAAGAGAAGGGAAAATTGATTAAGTTATAGGATGGAGGCGCAGTTTTCGACTGAATTTTTTTTTTTTTGTGTTTATGTTACCTCATATCTCCGCCAATTGTGAACAGATTTTGAATATTTTTTTGCATTGGGTTGGGTCTAGCTTCCGATTGGTCTTGTTTTTTTTTTCCATTTGTATTATACCTTTTTTGTTAGGGTTCTTCAGGCCTAACTCCTTTGTTTATTAACCGATTTCGATGATTCTTTTTTATTGGAAAGGGGGTATCTTAGGGATGGTGCCATATTAATTTGGTCAAGTTCTGATGATATGATCAACGACGAAAAATCGAAATTCTCCAATTTTTATGAGCAAATAATCGAAATTATGTGTCACTATTAATACCATCACTAAAAAGAGAAAAATAAAAATAATTTTTATAAAAAATAAAACCGACTTCAAAAAAATTAAATGTAACAAATAAAATAATAATAACTTAAAATCAAATAAAATACACTAAAAGGTATAAAATAATTATCTTATTTATGTTACAACTAAACGACGAAATATTAACATGAAATTACTTGTTGAAGTCGGTGCCAAACATATACACTTTTATGAATCCCACTTGACGGATCTTAGTTAGTACGTTTGGCGGGTATGTTCGCTTATAGGTATGTTTTTTTTGGCACCGACTTCAAAAAGTAATTTCATGTTAATATTTTGTAACTAAATAAGATAATTATTTTATACCTTTTAGTGTATTTTATTTTATATTTTAAGTTATTATTATTTTATTTGTTGCATTTAATTTTTTGAAGACGGTTTTATTTATTTTTTATAAAAATTATTTTTTCTGCACCCGGGTTCATCCTTACAATTTGTTTCCTTGTTTGTCTTCCCGGCTCGATATAACGTTGAGTCTTTCAAGGCCCCTAGCCACATATACCTTCAACTCCGACCCAAGTTCTTCTTTTCACGATGCGAGGAGACCCACCCCGGACTAGAGATGATGAACATATTTGGCGCAACTTCTTCTTGTATCAACATCTTTACAAAAAATAAAAAAATACTACATCATCAGATGGACATTTAAAATATTTTAAAAGATGTTAATTATACCGGGTGAGTTTTTTTATCTTGAGACAGTCTTATAACTCAAAAACAGTGCATTATATGAAAAAGTTTCAAATAAAAGTTTATTTATATCAGAGGGGAAACTAAACTACGCTATTGTTTGTCGACCTAGAACAAGCTTTCAAGGGTATTTTGAGGTCAAGTTCTGTTTTTTAAATAGAAACCTATATGTTTCTGTACATATTCTGAATCTACAAAAAAAAACTGAACAACTTTTATAAGAACTATTTTTTTATACGACATCAAATAAAAAAAATATTAAATCAATTAGATCTCAAAAAAAATCTTAATAATTATTTTTAACAATTATTCAACTTAATTATCAAATAATAATGATTAAATAATTAATTATTAAATAAATATTTATTAAATCGAAAAGTCACAACAATGAAAATAAGTGTTTATAATGATCTTAAAACTTCATTATACGTAGGTACACAGATTTAAGAGATTATTTTCTACTTAATAGAACTATTTAAAATTCTTGAGTTTAAAAAAGTTTATTTCTCGTGTCAATCCAGTAGATAGTTATATTGTATTACCATAATAAAAATGGAGCATTTTTTTGTTGAAGACAGAATTGAAATGGTCTTAATTTATGCGGTGAATGTGGAAGAAGTGTTAGGGGCTGCCATTGAAATGGATGCCGAGCGTTTTCCTGATAGGAATACACCCTCCCAAGCTTCATTTTATCGTGTTGTAAATCTGTTAAAAAACAAAAACAAGTAACTGAAACAGGCCAAGATAACGAAATTAGAACTAGAATTCATCCAGAAGACTTGCGATACACTCTCAAATGTCTCAGACCAGTGTCGCAAAATTATTAAATGATTAATTATAATAATTATTTATTTAATAATTAAATATTTGATAATTAAGTTGAATGATTGTTAAAAATAATTATTAGAATTTTTTTTGAGATATAATTGATTTAATATTTTTTATTATTTGATGTCGTATAAAAAAATAGTTCTAATAAAAGTTGTTCAGTTTTTTTTTGTAGATTCAGAATATGTACAGAAACATATAGCTTTCCATTTAAAAAACAGAACTTGACCTCGAAATACCCTTGAAAGCTTGTTCTAGGTCGACAAACAATAGCGTAGTTTAGTTTCCCCCTGATATAAATAAACTTTTATTTGAAATTTTTTTCATATAATGCTCTGTTTTTGAGTTATAATACTGTCTCAAGATAAAAAACTCACCAGGTATAGTCAAAATATCTATGGATATGTGAGTTAGTTACCGAATTTTGAAAACACTCTAGCTAAAAAACCATATAACCATATGAAAGATATTAATTTGCCGATGGTAATAGATTCAAATTTACTAGAAAATCATAAAATGGTGTCATCTATTAAATTCGATGGGATGGAATAATTTTAATTATATGTCAGAGGGGTTGTTTTTCACACCCATCGGAAACGAACCCGAGTGCCAGTAACAGCAATCCGGGCCATCTGGCTCACCTGCGGGATACGAACCTCTGACATATGTAAACGCGTAAAATATTTTACTCAAATATTGTTATTTTAATTTGTAAAATTTCGCGATATAGTGATTCTAAATTTAAACACATAGCCATGCCATATAATTTGAAATAAAGGTGGTTGAGTGTTTCGAATTTTTGAAGAAATGAAGACATATAATTAAAAATATTCCATTCCATCGGATTTAATAGATGACACCATCTTATGATTTTCTAGCATGATAACCATAATTTTTTTTTATATTCTAATTAATAACTGATTAGATTTAGTTTGAAATCGGACCCAAAATTAAGTGAAGATTAGAGTTCTTAAAATAAAAAATCCGGACAACTGATATTCGGACATTTGCACACCGATTACGTAGTTAATCATTTCGGACGCATAAACGGTGTTGTTTCAAGTACCGACTAAAACAAGAAATATAAAATAATGCTCTATTTCTATTGGTTTATTGGTTGATTGCTAACTATCCTCTTTGTGGCAGTCACATTACTGGAATCTCTAAAGAACAGCATGAACAATATACTGGAAATAACTTTGGCTGTCGTAAACAATTGGTAACTGGAAATGGCAGATGGCCCCAACGGTGGTGATAGCATTAACTAGGCCTCATTGAGGTCTTCTGGATAGCTGATTGATCAGTGTTTAAATGACATATAAACAAAAACCAATGCAGTGGCGTACCTAGGGGGGGGGGTGCACGGTCCGCACCGGCTGGCACATATTTTTGTGGCGGCAATTTTTTACATTTACTTGTAGTTGTAAAAAACAACCTGTTCACTTAACAACTTTACTAATTCGATTTCCACGAATTATCAATTACTATATGATTCTCGAACATTTTTCCTCGTCGTCCTAAAATTTATTTAACAGTATAGAGATAAGAGTGCACAGATATTTTATCTAATATGTATTTACTATGAGTTAAGGATACTGGGTCCCTTATTTCACATTTAAAATTAAAAAATTAAAAGATATAAAATTTTTTTCTTTTTCAATATATATATTTCGGGCTATCAACCCATCTTTCAGGA